>OW240915.1:319527081-320127081 GCA_933207985.1 Pelobates cultripes
ATCCACTGTTAGCTAACACACCCGCTTTAAGGACACTGACTGCTATTCAATCTATAACAGTGAAAAAGATTATTTTTTTTTTTAAATCCAAGCTATTGTGACACCAGATCTAATTAGTGGCACTGGTCAGCGTATCCACTGTTAGCGTAACACACCCGCTTTAAGGACACTGACTGCTATTCAATCTATAACAGTGAAAAAAGAGGTTTTTTTTTAAAATCCAAGCTATTGTGACACCAGATCTAATTAGTGGCACTGGTCAGCGTATCCACTGTTAGCGTAACACACCCGCTTTAAGGACACTGACTGCTATTCAATCTATAACAGTGAAAAAAGTTTTGTTTTTAAATCCAAGCTATTATGACACCAGTGAGTGGTGGCACTGGTCACCGTATCCACTGTTAGCGTAACACACCCGCTTTAAGGACACTGACTGCTATTCAATCTATAACAGTGAAAAAAGTTTTTTGTTTTTAAATCCAAGCTATTGTGACACCAGATGTAATTGGTGGCACTGACTGGGGAAATGGGCACAGTATGCACTGTGAGCCTGACACAGAAGCTGGCAGCAGTGGCAGACAACTGACTGCTATTCAATCTATAACAGTGAAAAAAGTTTTTTGTTTTTAAATCCAAGCTATTGTGACACCAGATGTAATTGGTGGCACTGACTGGGGAAATGGGCACTGTGAGCCTGACACAGAAGCTGGCAGCAGTGGCAGACAACTAAGTGCATTTACATTACATAGAAAAAAAAATAAAAAAAAAGCATACCCTTATCCCTAACCTAGCTATGCTTTTCCCTATCTTATGAACAGCAGCTACACTTTCCCTCCTCTTACTAAGCATGCAGCTTGAGAATGAATCTAAAATGGATGCTGTCCAGTAGGTGGGAGGGTCTGCTAGGGAGGCTGTGCTGCTAATTGGCTGGAATGTGTCTGCTGACTGTGAGGTACAGGGTCAAAGTTTACTCAATGATGACGAATAGGGGGCGGGTCGAACCGCGCATATGTTCGCCCGCTGTGGCGAACGCGAACATGCTATGTTCGCCGGGAACCGTTCGCCGGCGAACCGTTCGGTACATCACTAGTGTTAAATAAATTGCTGCTAAGACCTAGGAAGCGAAGGACCAAAAAGGTGAAAAAACAATGTGTGTATGATGTCATTGTGACCTTGATTATAAGCCAACCATATCATGTTTTGCATTCATTCGTAAATATGTCATCATGTATTGTTACTTGCGTTTTCTATGTGGCTATTATATATGTAACCTGGAAGCATTTCTGTATCTCTTTACAATGAATAAACAAAACATACAAGAAAATAATGGCAACCAAAATATATGTACAAGAAAAAAAAAATTAAACAACAAATCAAATTAGCTTATAAATTAAATACACTGTTCACCGACTGTCACTGTTTCCAGTCTGATAAAGAATTGTATCCTGATACTTGATATTCCAAGTCCAGCATAGTCCTAGCAGTATTTGTGTCCTAGAAGGATAGTGACATGAGTTTAATAACAGGGTTAATTCAGAGTTGTCATATCAGATTTAGTCCTCCTGTTATTTAGTGAGGCAGAAAGGTCATTCGGCATAAGCAGTGTTGGCACAGTCCAACACTTGTGTTGTCTGGCTCTTGAAGTTCCATTTGTCTTGCTCTGTGTGTTGGAAATACATAATTACAAAATTGTTTCAGGGAAGCAGAGTTGTTATACAGAATAACAAATTAGCCAGTGTGCTAGCAAGTCCACTGACTGCTTAGAGGCTTACTGAGTATGAATATATTATACTTAAATATAATACTTCCTAGTTTTTATAATTGCCGTTAATATTAAAATGTACAATATGCTATAACTCACAAAAAAAAAAAAATTTAAGCAAAATTATGTTAATTATTCTGGGGGGGGGAAGGGTTATTATGTTGTATATTTGCAAGTAGCAATGTTACTATTGTTAACTAATTTTTGTCCTTATAACATTCCATGTCATTATGGAACTAATACTTTTTAAAAGGGATTGATGGTTGAACAAGCAAGAAACTCCATTCCATGGTTTGATTTTTTTACCGAATTTATGCAATTTGCTTCGTACTTACAGGGTTAATGATAATAATAATAATACTATTTTAATAGCATAATGAAGTATTTTTTTAATGAAATTTTTGGCTTTTCAATACTGTTAAGACACCCCTGGCACAGAGGAGTGAAACCGCCGTTTAGTTGAGCTCCCCCTCTTCAGTAATGCAGGCTCAATTCGCGTAGACCTCAAACGCACGAACTGAAGCCAGGGGAATACGCCAATCTCCCGAATGGTATCCGTACTATTCCTCCAAACTCCCGAACAGTAAATCCACGAATCGCGGCTAACAGCCGAACAGATATAATCTCCAAGTGGCTTACGTTTCCAGCAATCAGTCGCTAACCGTGTGTAGTAAATCCCCCCAATAACGAGACCAAGCTCTGCATTGAGGGTAAAACAAGAACTGGCTTTACTGTGGGCTACCCACCCGTATTTATGCAGGTCTCCCACTTGGTGGACACTCCCCTAGGGGACCAAATGGGAGACTGTAACCACGGACAGACATGTATCAGTTTAGGACATACAGTCACAAAATATTCCCACAATGCATCCTGGCTTCCTCCTCTCTGTCCTGGAGATAATTGAGAAGTAATTCAATTATCTCCCAGGACAGAGGCAAATCGCCATTTTAAATGACACATAAAAAAAATACATAAAAATAAGTAACTGTACAAATACCGAACATTTTACATTCGTGCAACGTATCCCCAGATAGCCTGGATCTGAGTGCATATTCCTACCGAATAGCGCTCAGATCCTATACACACAGTTCAATCGCCATGAAGTCAAAGTCTTTTACAGGTCTTTCGGTATGCGATTGACTCCATGGGATGGCTATCTGGGATAAGTCCATTCGTATTATGCAAACTCCCAAACGGACCGGTGTTCGCATGCCTCGACGAATGAGAAGGGCAGTTGGCAGTTTCAGCAGTGTTCGGTAGAAAAAGTGTCTGTTTATAGTTCCATAGAATTTGCGCCAAACACCGCTGGTTTTAAAATGGCTGCCGCCTCGTGGTCGGCATACGAATGACGACCACCCTGCATTCGGTTATAATTAAGAGGTGTCTGCGGTTAACCACAATGTTCTAATTGGGGCCAAGAGGTTAACCAGCAGCACACTTCTCTTCTGGGTTGCCGTCCGTTCGGTAGTTTCATTCGGTATAAGTCCAAAATAACAAATTGGGGCATACGGACATGCAATTCCGCAAAGGAAGGCAAACTAGACAAACCAGCCACACCAGTCATACAGATGGATCTGTCACAAATACCACCTCCAAATAATTTTTTTCCCTCCATTTTTGGTTGAGCAAAATTTTGCCTTAAGCATAGCCTGTTTTCGACAAAACAAGATGGCCGCTGCCACTTGTTCATACATATGAATCCCATTGAACCACTTAGAATGCTTGCAGTTTTGCGGTTTTGCGGTCTGGCACAGAGTCATGGTTGTAATTGGCCACACACGACTGGGCTAGGTGGTCTCTCGTTCGGCAGTTTGTTTGTTCATACGAATGGGTTAGCAATGTCATTCGTTTTCCCATTCGTATGCTTTCAAATAGAAAACTGGCAAAAAATAAAAGTAACAAATCCAGGGGGTTTACAATGTTACAGTCTGTGGTACAGGCAATAACAAGGGTTCTGTTTCACTATCCTTACAGCCGATAGCTTTGCATGCTACTTTACCGACAAGATTGAACAGCTAAGGAAAGAATTCTCACCACCTTGCCCCTCTATTTCTCAACCACTCCTGGATCATGCCTTTCCTACCCTTCAGACTTTCACCCAGGCTACTGCGCTTCTCCTTTCCTCTTGCCCCACCACTTGCCTGCTTGATCCTGTCCTGTCCTGTCTCACCTTATCACACCTAATCCACACCTATAAAGCACTGACCAATTCTAGGCCCTCCTATATCTCTTTACCGCTCTGCCCATGACCTTCTCCTGTCCGCTGCTCGCATCCATATGGCCAACTCACGCTTGCAGGACTTCTCACGGGTGGCTCCCTTCCTATGGAATAGCCTGCCTACGACCATCAAGCTTTCCCCTAGTCTTCAATCATTTAAAAAGTGCCTCAAAACACATTACTTTAGGAAAGCTTTTGGCCTCCCAGAGTAACCTCTACCTCAACTACCTGTCCTTTGCTCTCTCCTAAAGGGCAGCATTCTATTCCCTCCTCCAGCTCTGCTTCACTCCACTTTGTTTGATTGCTACCTCCTGTCCTGTTGTGTTTTATGCCCCACCTCCTACAGACTGTAAGCTTGTTTTAGCAGGGCCCTCTTCAACCTGGAAGTTTTTTGTAATTGTCTCATTTATTGTTAAATCACCCCCTTTGATAATATTGTAAAACGCTACAGAATATGCTGGTGCTATATAGATACCAGTAATATAGCTAGCTCTAAAATACTAGCTCTAGCAAGAGGCAGAGACCATGGTCTTTACCCCCCAGACCAGACTAACTAACCAACCGACTGGACCACTAGGGATCGGTGTGCGGCATGCCCCCTCTCATTGGACCACCACGGGTCTGGGTGCTCCCTCTCCCACCTGCAAAGTAACAAGGGAGAGGGGAAGTAAATGGTATACATTTATATTTTATTAATAAATTAATCAAGCCACTATCCTACCCTCTATATACACATATACAGTACACCCCCTGCACCTACATACTCTGTACTCCCTTACATGCACACAGTAACCCCCCTGCACCTACACTCTGCACCCCCTTACATACACACTGAACACCCCCTGCACCTACACACTCTACACGCTCTATACCCCCCTTACATACACAGAGTATACCCCCTGCACCTACACACTTTGTACCACTCCTGCACCTACACACTCTGTACCCCCTTACACAGTGCACCCCCTGCACTTAGACACTCTGTACTCCTTTACATACACACAGTACACCCCCTACACATAGACACTCTGTACCCCCTTGCATACACATAGTACACACCATGCACCTTACATACACATAGTACACCCCCTGCACCTTCACACTATGTACCCCCTCACATACTCACAGTACACCCCCTGCACCTACATACTCTATACCCCCTTACATACACACTGAACACCCCCTGCACCTACACACTCTGCACCCCCTGCATCTACACACTCTGTACCCCCTTACATACACTCCCTGTACCTAAACACTATGTACCACTCCTGCAGCTAGACACTCTGTACCCCCTTACATACACATAATACACCCCCTGCACCTACACACTCTGTACCCCCTTACAAACACATAGTACGCCCTCTGCACCTAGACACTCTGTACCCCCTTGCATACACATAGTACACCCCCTGCACCTACACACTCTGCACCCAATACATACACATAGTACACCCCCTGCACCTACACACTATGTGCCCCCTTACATACACATAGTACACAACCTGCACCTACACGCTCTATACCCCCCTTACATACACACAGTACACCCCCTGCACCTACACACTTTGTACCACTCCTGCACCTACACACTCTGTACCCCCTTACACAGTGCACCCCCTGCACTTAGACAATCTGTACTCCTTTACATACACACAGTACACCCCTTGCACATAGACACTCTGTACCCCCTTGCATACACATAGTACACACCATGCACCTTACATACACATAGTACACCCCCTGCACCTTCACACTATGTACCCCCTTACATACACACAGTACACCCCCTGCACCTACATACTCTATACCCCCTTACAGTACACCCACCTGCACTATACCAACTTATATACACACAGTACACAAAATCTACACACTCTAAACACAAACTACAATCCTTGCACTCACATTCTCTATACCCCCTATAAACACACACTACATCTCCTGTACTGACCTACATTCTACACCCCCTATGCATTCACACATTCTACACACACTACTCTATCTACTCTATAAATACACATTCTATACCCCTATACACGCTCTACACACACACTACACCACCTATGCACACACTATACACAAACGACGCCCCTATACACACATTGCGGCACCTATACACACATGTGCACTACAACCCCTATATGCATACACACTAAAACTCATAGAAACACACAATGCAGCCCCCTGCATCCCTTAGAAACATACAATACATCCTTCATATGCACACACACTCTACAGACCCTATAAACAAATACACACTACAGCCCCTAGCCACATATAGTATGCCAACAGACATCTTTATACACAAATTACAACACAAATATCCTCCTATACACACATGTAATCGCACAAGCAACCCCCAAACACATACAACATCAGATGGAGCATCCACACATACGCACAACACACTTTACCAGTCCTGTTCCACTTTTGTTCTCTAGTATCCCACTATTGAGGACACCAGAGAAATATCACTAGCAAATGCAGTGCCTGCTTACGTTGCAAAAAAACAATCAAAAAAACAGGACATTTGCTCCACCCCAGAGCACTGGATGCTATGGAGGGGCATCACACTAACAAACACCCCCCTTTCAGGCTCTGCCCTCATAGTGGGCTGCTCTGCCTTTAATTTCCTGGGCTGAATATTTGTCCCAGTCCAGCCCTACATTTTGGTATTGAAATACATTCAGGGAGGCCATTCGGGCAGCCACCAGAACAACAGCAAAGTGGTTCCTATGACTGTGCTGACAAGGCCTTCTAGCTATGTAATATCAGACATTTGTGCAAAGCCAATTTTAGACTGGATTAATATAAAAAAATTGGAAATGAGAGCTTTTATAATGACTGACTGTGATCCTTCGCCTTTTTCCATCTCCTATTAATGAAAAACAGGGATAGGGAGTATTTTCACATAAAAAATAGGGGATGTATCCAAAAAAGAAAAGGGTTTTTACACATATCCAGTCTATAGCATCATGGACTGTCCTACAGTTAAAAAAGAAAGTATTCTAGTAGCACCAGGAGTAATTTAATTAGCACAAATGGAAGTTTTCAAAATATGAAAGTGAGGGATAGGTGTCATCAATTGCCCATTCACTTGCCCATTCACTTTTCCTTTTAATATTTGAAAAATCCTATTTTTTTTAAATTACTTATGCTTCTGTTTCCCCTCTTTGCAAATTCCTTTTCGTTGTACAATTTTCACCGGACCTGTCTGATTCTTGCGGTGCCTGCTGCCTCCGATGATGCAGTTGGTAGAAGCTGATAAGGTACTGTTTTTTTTCCACACAGAAAGATAGTCAACCATGCTACAGACCGTATGTGTGGCAAATATTTATTCTTCTCACTGTGAAAGGGTAAGTGTGTCGTCAATTGCCCATGCCAACTTAGCCAGACTTAGCCAGGCTGGGCAAAACCACCATAATGAAAGGAATTTGAAAAAATTGGAAACAGCAGTAAGAGTAAATGTATTTATTTATTTATGTGGGTGAAACTCTTTTTTTCTACAAATGGTTCAAGGGACACTATTTTAATGAAGTGTTCTGGGTGCCATGTCCCTCTCAGTTCGACCCTGCAAAGTAAAACAGTGTCATTATGTGGGACTGGCAATGAATATATTTCACAGTTGAAATGGCTCTAGTGACTGTCACATCAACGCCATGGTGGTTCCACAGAAATAGCCAAGTAAAACTCAGTTACTACAATCAGATGGTCTTGTAGGGACCATTGGCACAGCGAAGCGTTTTGCCGTGCATGTGAAATAGCCTCCGAAATTCTTTAATATGGGAAAGGAGAGAGCACTGTGGCGAGAGAATTTTTTTTTTTTTTACTCCTTGTAGGGGGGTTGGTCACCTAATTGGTGACTAGAACACTCCAGCATTTTATTATTTTTTTTCCTCTTTAAATTACTGGATCATGAAGAGGTCCAAATGTTCATGTCCAACCTGCCTCTGTCAATTACTGACACTGTCCTCAACATCTCCCTCCCTCTAAGTAAGATGGTTATAGTTGTGGACGTAGCACTAGCGGTTGGTGGGTACGACTGCGCAGAGCCAGATACAGCTCAAGAGGACTTGCTACCTGCCCTAGTACTTTCTTGTTCTGCCGTTTTCCTCAATAATACACACTAGTGGTATCTTTGCAGATGATGCTTAGACAACACTTCACTTGCCTCTGAATCACTTGCTTGCTGCACAATTTGCATTTTACAGGTCCGCAATACTTACTTTCAATTGTTAAAATATTATAAAGTGCTCAGGATAATAGCATTGAGAACTATTAAATAGATTTGTGTCACAAGTCACAGATCTAAAATGATTATATTTTTTTATATTACCTATTTTCAAAACACTGCTGTTCTTTATTATTGTCTGCACCGAACACTAAGTCATGACAGTAAACTATAAGTAACACATACAATATAATTCATAAAAAAAAAAAAAAGAGAGAAAATTAAATACAAGTAAATTAATTTGTAATACTGCAGTGTTTTACAAATCCGTCAGGAATAATGTACTTTTTGGGGGGAATCAACAAGAAACAAAATGATATTCAGAATATGATTTATGTAGGTGAGCATGAAACATTCTTGCTCTGCCGTAGTTTATTTGTAATATAAAAACATTAGCCTAAAATACAAGCCATTTGTCTTGCCGGCCTCTACATCTCATGACACTTCACATAGTAATGATTAAGTAGAAAACAGGGAAATATGTCATAGATCAGACAGCTTTACACTTGTGTGTTAACTAGGTCTGGTGAAAACAAGGCCCTTATTAGTCTTGCAGATCAGTGTTCCTGAATAATTAAATGCACAGGGTGTTAAGTAGTTGTGTTACTGCAATTTAACAGAACTGTGCTTTCAGATATTATTAACCTTTTAGTTGTTAGCTATTTTTATTTAAGATATAATAACATATATTTGAAGTATGGAATGCATGGCTATTACATAAATGTAGAACAGAATAGAAGATATGTATACAGATTGCTTTTCAGAGACACACATGAAAATGATATCATGGACAGTTCCGCAATTTTAACCGTAGGTTGTCATATCTAACGTATACCTTACTAATAGAAGTAACAGTAAATCTTATCTTGGAACATTTCAAGCAATGTGTGAAATATATGCAAAGGAGAAATATGAAAATGAATAAACAAAAAATTGTAAACATTCTACTTTTTGCAATGTGGAAGGGACCTGATGAAATTTATGGGAATGCTGTTTTAGTCACATGCAGTGAGAATTTAAATATAATGTCTGTATACAGGCATCATTCTGTCAGGTCCTTGCTCACCTGCCTCACGCTCCCGAGCCTCGTCTCCCACCACAGAGACGCTCGCTCTGGAGCATGACTCACCATGCAACGCGTCCAGCCCAACAAGCCACGCCGGCCACTTGCGATCCTCCAAACACTATTGCTTCTCAAATTCGCCTGCACAGAAGGCGGAGCTTGATGGGACACCTATGGTGCACACGTGCCAAATCAAGGCCTCTTAAAGAGAGACAGAGGCCATAAACCTGAGAAGGGGGTATAAATTAAGGTGGAGCTACAGTAAGTGGACATGCCTCCTCTCCCTATTTAAACTCAACTAACTCTTGACTCTTTGCTCAGTTATACTGTGCTCCTGTTGCATTTATACCTTCAGTGCATGTCCTGTTTGATTCCCTGATATTTGATTCCTGTTTGAATCCTCACTAGGATCCTGTGCCGCCTGTCCTGACCTTTGGCATTCCTGACCATTTTTTGTTTGACACTCTTGTACTGCGTTCCTGATTGAGTTACAGCCTTTTCTGCATTTTGGGCTTCAGCTCCTAAACAGTGTCCTGACACATTCAAATTATGCCCAAAATGCAGTAAGTACTGTTTGTGACAGACCTTCCAGTCGGTGGATTATTGCTAGAGATGTGTTCGTCTGTTTATTCAACCTTTTTCCCTTTATTCGTCTGTTTCCCTGGTTTAATTCGTCCGGCCGAAAAATGTACCGAAAGATCGACCACCCAGCAGGGAATTGTGGGTCTTGTTAACGTTTTTGACCTCTTTCACACTGTGGTTAACCGTAGGCACTTCCATCTCCCGAACGGTCGGCTGGGTGGTCGTCATTTGTATATACGAACACAGGGTGGTGTCCATCTTGGAAGTCGAACCTAGCCAGCGGTGTTTTGTCATTGCGTGTCTGGAACTATTATCAGGCATACAAACGCATGAACACCACTGAGACTTCCATACAACAAGCAGGTCGACTTCCAACCGCATGAACACGGCGCTGTTCGGTAGTATGAAAGATACGAACTAAGGACTTTGTACGAACTGATCCTCGACCAGCTAATGTGTGTATTTTGTGTATTTTGGTAACCCCGAAAGAGACCGCCTGCACAGCCTGATTTTTTGAAACTGTTTTGGACAGGCACCTCGTGTGCAGTTGGTCAATCCTATACCCCGGTGGCATTTTGGGTTCTTTCGTGGGATCTGAGTGCATTCGACACATGTTGGGCGCTCAGATCCCAGCTACCCGGGGATATAGGACTTGAGGGGGTACCCCACTATTAAAATTTATTTTGAGGTGTTTTTAAGTTTGTATGTCCTGGACCTGAAGGATAATGTAATTATGGAAACATTTTCTCAGGAAACCCCTTGCATGGGGACTGTGACAGATTCATCTGTAAGACTAATATTGCTGGTTCGTCTAGTTTGCCTTCCTTTCGTGGAATTACCTGTCCGTATGACCCTATTCGTCTTTTTGACTTTTTATCGAATGAACTTACCGAACAAACGGCCACCCAGAAGAGAAGTGTGCTGTTTTTTATGTTTAATTTAAAATGGCGATTTGCCTCTGTCCTGGAGATAATTTAATTACTTCTCAATTATCTCCAGGGCAGAGGGGAGGAAACCAGGATGCATTATGGGAATATTGTGTGCCTGTATGTCTTAAAGGGCCATATGTCTGTCTGCAATTACAGTCTCCCATTTGGTCCCCTAGGGGAGTGTCCACCAAGTGGGAGACCTGCATAAATACAGGTGGGTAGCCCACAGTAAAGCCAGTTCTTGTTTTACCCTCAATGCGGAGCTTGGTCTCGTTATTGGGGGGATTTACTACACATGGTTAGCAACTGATTGCTGGAAACGTAAGCCGCTTGGAGGATGTATTTGTTCGGCTGTTAGCCGCGATTCGTGGATTTATTGTTCGGGAGCTTGGTGCATCCGTATGGGTCCCGTTCGGGAGATTGGCGCATTCCCCTGGCTGCAGTTCGTACAGTTGAAGTATACACAAATTGAGCCTGAATTATTGAGGAAGGGGAACTAAACGGCGGTTTCACTCCTTTGTTCCAGGGGTGTCTTAACAGGGACTTACATAAAAGCCAGCCTGTGGCACTCATTAAAAGCCAGTTCATGCTTGACCCTCAACACAGAGCCTCGTCTCGTACTTGGTGGGGGATCTTCAGCTTTATTTCTTCAAGTTCCTGCTTAGCGCTTGGGATTATTTGGGAGCAGACTTCGTGTATGAGGGAAAGAACACCCTTTGGTGGCATTAACCCCTTCTCCTACCCGGTGTGCCGCCACACTGTTATAGCAATAATCTGTACTATTCAACAATTTCTGGATGGTCCTTTAACCTTAAAGCTTGATTGCCGTACAAAAAGTTTCTCTTGAGTGATAGCATAGAGAAGTCAACAATTACAATCTAACTGCACGTATGTAAGTGGGAAATGGAACAATGGCAGATAGATTGACTTCTCTAGAGAGTGAAAACAGTCCTTTTGGAGCCGGCAAACTAACAAGATTATATATGGTTTTGCATTTGTTTTGCATACAAGACAAAGCTAACATGAATACACACATCTGCTGGGAAATAAATGGGTTAAAGGAATTGTTAACTTTAAACCTGAAAGTCCTTAATCTTCAGTTTCCTATTTAAATACTGTATCTGCTTTAAAACGAAATTAAAAATAAAATAACATCTGTCAGTTTAATTAAGTGTTTCCTGAAGAATCTAGCTCACAGCAGGTTGAACTTTATGTGCTTGAGACTTTTGAAAGTAAATGACTATATTACAAGATACAATAAAATAACACTCTCCTCAGAAACTTCTACATTACATGAAATAAAGGACAGCGGTGCTAGATGTAGTAAGCTTGTATGGAGAAACGAGGGCACGGCCATTATACTATGGACCTTAGGTTTATTCAGTTCAAATCAGAAATTGCTGCGTAAAATTCCTGAAACAAAAAAAAGTTCAGCCATTACACATCCCTGTATCTGTTGTGGAAATAAAAAAAGGAAAAAACAACAACAACAAAAAATGTTTGTCATATCTAACTGTGCTATCCTCTGCCCTTTCAAAATGGAAAAAAAAAAAACAGATATCTCTTTAAGCAACACTCTGTTAATAATATCTTGTTGTATTGGGAAATATACTTCGGACCTATAGTCATTTATTAATTTTACAAAACAACCTCTCATAGCAGAGAATTTCATATACTTATTGCTTTTCTGTCAAGGCTCATTTCTTGTGCTGTTGGTGAAATCTTCTTGCCATGTCTTGATTGATGACCTCTTATCCTTTGAATTGTACTGTTATTGAATAGGTCTGCAGAGAGCTTTTTTTTTGTAATACTGTATGTATTTGTAAAATATTACCATATGCATATATATATTAGGAAGTAGGATTAAAAATATGTCCCACAAAGCTTGCACTCTAGCCAACCGTCCAATTATGGAAAGGTTACACTTGCTACCACATCAATGGAACTCACCCTTCTCCTGCTATTGGAAGTCTGAAGTCCTACTCCCCTGAGTTTAAATTAGGTTTTTCTGCCATTTCGAACATTATCAGACATGACATCAGATACCATTAGACAACACCTAAATGTATGCTGATGCTAAAGTCACCAGTCAAATTGAGTAGGACTCTACCTTAGTGCCTAAATGCCACACATGCCTGACTGCGCAAGAAAAACATAGCATATGAGACCTCTGAGAACCTAACAATGGTTAGAAAAAAATAACATGCCCTAAATCCCTGTACAGGTTTCAAACTAGTACTTTCTCACTTGTGCCATTACAGATGGAACCTGTACCACATTAATATCAGACCTGTTCCTCCCATAAGGACAGTCCAGATCCGAAATGTGGAAATTTCCCTGTGCACAAGAGATGCAGCAACCCCTGACTGTACAAGAGCTCTTGTTTATATTCTGCTACGTTCCTGTCAACATTTATCTGTCATTAGATTTCCAGTTGTTGCCGACTTCCTAATTCTAACTGTTGAGTTCCCATGTCCACTTCCATCAGGTATGCTCAGCAAGTTAAACTGGCTGTGCTTAGACCAATAACCTAACCTGCAGATGAACGTGGTTGTCATGGTGACTGTTGGAAAGAAATATCTGAACTATCTACTTGTGTCACGCATCAAGGATACTTTATCTCTTTGTAATTACCGTGACACCATTGACATGAGCTACAATACACAATATGAGATCTCATCATGGTCAGTGAACAAATAATTATGATTTATAACAAGATTAAAGGTTGTGGATTGAATTTATTTAAAATGAGGCAATTCTCATACTTATCGAGTTGAGATTTTTTATTTACCGATGTTTTTTAATATATTTTAATTACACGTATGTACTTCTACTTATTTTAAAGCTTACTGATTTTGAAAGACATCCCATTAACACACTGAGACTAAGTACAGTATAATGATGATATTTAATACATTTTCTAGTTTGTCAACAACTCAAAGAGAACACACTGAGGGAGTGGGCACATGGCATTAGAGAGAAGAGCAGGTACTGTCTGTCTGTCTTTAGATTTACATTTCTATCAGAGCAAGAGAGTTTCAAATCTCAGCCCATTTCCTTTTAGCTCAACTTGTGCAAGAAAGATACCACAACAGTATTAAAACACTTCTTCAAAGACCCAAGGTTAATAACTTTTTCATTAGATATCTAAAGTCCAGCATCACATTTATTAAACAAAATTTATAAATGTTTGCCATTATTTCAAACCAGTGCTCCGTGTAGCTAACGAATATACTTTGTTTCCAATTAAATATTAACAATATTGCATTCTAAATGGGGGCATAAATACTGGATTTACACTGTGCAGCAAAATGTAAAATAAAACTATTTTGTTTCCTAGCTCGTTATGTATTATCAACGTGTATGCTTATTTGAATGTGGATATTTATAAGACAGAATTTAAACAAATATAAATGTTATTTTTCCCCACAAGGTTTTCACTGCAGAATACATTGTTACATGGTGTAATTATTTATTAATGTGACCTTACAAGTTGTTATATAAAGAAACGGCATATTCAGCTATGCTGCACAAGACATCAGAGTTACAAATATGTTGACATATACCGAAATATTACTAAGGTGTAATAGAATTAAAGAGACACAGTGGTTCAAAAGCATGGAGGCATTTACAAGTTTACAGTCTAGTTAGAGAAACATAAGATGGTAAGAGAACTTCCTGGAAAGGGCAAACCAGATAGCAGGAAATGAAGGAGGTGATAGAGACAATAGATGGTGGAACTGACTGCAAGAAGATGCAATTGTACGGGAACATTCACTGAAGAAATGTGCTATGATTATTATTGATTATTGCTGTAATGTTTAACACCAATTATTAAAGGCAGTAATAATTATGCATGGTAGTAAAATTCAGTTTCACCAAACAATTTTTTCCAAAAATGATATTTAATTCAGGATCTCATTCATCTGATTGTTCGGCTCTTCCGAATATTGCCCATTAAAAATATTGGGGAAAACGATTCTGATGAACAGATAAGGGCATGGAGATAGGCAAATCAGTGTACTGCAAAATATATACATATCATAAATATTATCATGTGCTGAATATACTTTACAGTACACCGATAGGCACAATTTGCCTCTGTTTGGTTCACAGATCAAGCGAGAAGAAGTAACCAATAGAGGGGAAAAGTAGATGAGGAGTAAAAAAAGACCTGCCGCACTCAGTACAGGCAAGATTCTCTTGTGCAGTAAACTGCAGTCATGCACCATGCATATTGCAGAGTGGAAAGACTTGCAATTTCCAAAGTACAAGCAGTGGCACAGAAACACACTGCAAATAAAATAATCTATATCTTACTAGAAATAAACAAACAAAAATCATAAATTAGTAAAATTATTCTAAATCAGAGAATGAAAGTGGGTGTAAGTGGCACTGGCTGTAGCAGCTAGGCAGGAGGAACTTTTTATTTTTTCTTCTTATTTTTTTTTTTCTTATTTAATTGATTGGATAGTGAGGGGTCTAATTGTTTCTGTCCAAACTGCCTCTGCTGATTACTGGCACTAGCCTCACCATCTCCCTGTAACAGTTGTTGCGTCATACTAGCATTAGTGATAGCACATTTTACTTGCTCCTGGCTCAATTCCTTGTTGCACAATTTGCATTTTACAAGTTGCCTTTTTGGTAACACTCAATGTGGTCCCAAATGTTACTTTGCTGGTGTGATACAATATCTTCTTTTATAAATGCTTTCCATGTTTAACATTGCAGGGGTAAGGGGACAGGGAGCGTGAATCCAGACCACTTCAATGAGATGAAATTGTCGGGGTGCCTATAGTGTCGCTTTGAAAATAATATCTTTTATTTTCTTTACACAAACTTCTTCACAATTTTTTTTTAAAGCCTTATGCCTATCCCACGCATGCTTAAACTCCTTTACTGTGTTAACCTCTACCACTTCAGCTGGAAGGCTATTCCATGCATCCACTACCCTCTCAGTAAAGTAATACTTCCTGATATTATTTTTAAACCTTTGTCCCTCTAATTTAAGACTATGTCCTCTTGTTGTGGTAGTTTTTCTTCTTTTAAATATAGTCTCCTCCTTTACTGTGTTGATTCCCTTTATGTATTTAAATGTTTCTATCATATCCCCCCTGTCTCGTCTTTCCTCCAAGCTATACATGTTAAGATCCTTTAACCTTTCCTGGTAAGTTTTATCCCGCAATCCATGAACCAGTTTAGTAGCCCTTCTCTGAACCCTCTCTAAGGTATCAATATCCTTCTGAAGATACGGTCTCCAGTATTGTGTACAATACTCCAAGTGAGGTCTCACCAGTGTTCTGTACAATGGCATGAGCACTTCCCTCTTTCTACTGCTAATACCTCTCCCTATACAACCAAGCATTCTGCTAGCATTTCCTTCATTTGAAGTCTCTCCGAAAGTAAAACATGTAAATCACAAATACTTGTTTCCTGTCCCAGACTCATCACAACCCTCATACAGTGCTATGTATCATTAAAACAAAACCTATAAAATAATATTTTGGTTTCATTCAGAAACTGTTCCAGAAAGCAATGATGTAAATCAGAAAATAGTCAGCAAGAGAAACATAGGGAATTGTATTTATTATTAGAATGTATGTGTTGTTTTTCTCCTTGCCTGGTTGAAGCTGTGCTGGGATAACATTATGGATGAAAGAGGAGCTTTAAATGACAGTACAAAGCTAGCTCTGGCAAAAAGCTCTCTAAAACACTTGGTGTGTATGACATGGAGAATGCTGAAACTGCTTATATGCTGTTAGTGAGAGCTTTGCTTTCAACATGCATAACAGAGATAAAACTACATCTGCTTTACACTGGCATTCAACACTTTCCAATTCCCAGAGTACACAGCATGGTGATTCTGTGATAGATCTATTGCAGAAATTGATGTAGACTACGCTAAGTGGATACCGAATATTGTAACCATGCAGCATTCAAAGATGGGGTTTGTCACTGACTATCTGGAAGCCTAGACTCATGATACACATCATGCCTCATTAACCCTTTATGTTCCAGAACATTGCATTTCTTGTGCCTTAAGCGTTCAGAAAAGGTCAGAGTTATCATGCAAAGGCGGTTACAAACTGTACTGGTTTCTCTTGAAATGAAGTGCAGTTTTCTGCATCCAAACCTGACCAGCAACATGTCGATGCTGTGATAACGCCCAAGTTATTGTGTGAATTACTTTGTTTCTATACTGAGAAAAATCTAGAATCTAAGAACATTTAATCTGTATTGCAGTTTATTTATGAGAAAATGTGTACATCGGGGTAAATAGCAAAAAGCATTTTCACTTGTTAACCGTCACAGGGTGGAAGTCAAATGGAAGAGAGGGCACTCGGGCAATCTCAGGGTGCAAATTAACAGCAGGAAATCATATCAGAAGAAACCAACAAAATGTAGGTCGAAGGCAATTTTATAGAGACTTGAAAGGAGAATCACAATTTTTATAAAAACTCATTTCCAGTGTTGGGGTATTTTTACAATTCAGCTATTTTGGCCTATGGTGTGTAATTTCCAAAGAGGATATATCCAACAAGCTTAGAAGAGAACTGGCAGAAAAATGTGGACATGTTTAGATCATACATGAAAAGCCTCTTGTCATAGAAAGATACTTTAGATCTCAACAGTTCTTTGTAGAAGATATAGGATTTAATCCTGTACTGTGCAGTGAATTGGGTAACATTCTAAAGTCTATAACAATCTGTAATTCATTCAGTCACATGTAAATTGTATCATCTGTGTCTTTTACTTAATGTGGTGTCTTGTTAGTCATTTTAACTCATTATCAATAAACAACATCACTATCTTAGTTACATTGTTATAGTTATTTTTTTTTTCGTGGTTAACATGTTGATTAGTGTTTGAGATAACAAAATGTTATTCACGTAACATTCTTTTTGTCATTTGTTTTATTTAGTAGCTACTGTACCCCCATCTACAGAGAGTATTCTTAGCATAAATACACAAAGGGGAAATATACAGGGGGAAATATATATGTTGTGTATTTATTGTCTTTTTGTAAAATGGGAACATTATTAACAGTTACCTATTCTAAAGGTCAGTGTTCTGCAACATTTTTGTAGCAATTTAATAACATTTAGGATGGTCTTGAGTGGTGTTTGTTGTTTGGAGACCTATTTCCCATCTAATTGCAAATCCATACATAGAGTGATTGGAAAATTACTATTATTAGAATATAATAGAAATGAGAAATAAATAGGGAAAGCACAAGGCCCATGCACCCAGAAAAAAAATAGTTAATTATAAACAATGAAACACAATAAACATTAGCTATATTATTATTATTATTATTATCATTATTAGTATTGATATAGAGGCAAATTCCGCAGCGCTTTACAATATTATGAAAGGGGGAGGGGAATTTACAATAAATGAGACAATTACACAGTGACACAGGAACAATAGGCAGATAAGGACCCTGCTCAAATGAGCTTACAGTCTACAGGAGGTGGGGTACAAATACACAACAGGACAGCAAGGGTGACAGCCACCAACAAGGTGGAAAAGTAGCATAGCTGGAGGTGAGAGTGGAGTGTGGCTCTTTTAGGAGAGCGAGAGACAGATTTGGATGAGTATAGATAAGTTACTCTGGGAGTCCATAAGCATTTCTGAACAGATTTGTTTTGAGGGACTTTTAAACAATTGAAGACTAGGGGAGAATCTGATGGGGGTAGGAAGGCTTTTCCAAAGGAAGGGAGTTGTCCGTGAGAAGTCCTGCAAGCGCAAGTTAGCAGTAAGGGTGCGAGCAGCGGACAGGAGAAGGTCACCGGAAGAGCGGAGAAACCGAGAAAGGGCATATCTGTGAGTCAGTGAAGAACTATAAGAAGGGCTAGAGATAGTTAGAGCTTTATAGGTAAGGGTTAGTATTTTGAATTGACACCTATAGGATACAGGAAGTATAAGTGTAAGGATCGACAGAGGGGTGAGGTATGGGAGGAGCGACGGGTGAGAAAGATCAGCCTGGCAGCAGCATTCATTGCTGATTGTAGCGGGGCAGTTTGGCTTCTGGGGAGACCAAGTAGGAGAGAATTATAGTAATTCATGCAAGAGATTACCAGAGCATTAACACGCTCCTTGGCAGCATCTTGCGTGAAAAAGGGGCAGATGCGGGCAATGTTTTTAAGGTAGAATTGACAGGTTTTAGCAACATTATGGATGTAAGGTGCAAAGGTGAGGCCAGGATCAAAGATAACAAAACAACGAGCTTGAAGGATAGACTGATGTAAGTGCTATCAATTTGCAGGAAAAGAGAAGGATCAGCATTGTGAGGGGGAAAAATAAGAAGCTCAGTTATAGAGAGATTGAGTTTTAGAAAGCGGAAGGACATCCAATCAGAGATTGAGGAAAGGCAAGCAGCGACACGTTGTAGGACTATAGGGGAGAGAACAGGGGAGGAGAGATATATCTGGGTGTCGTCGGCATATTATTATTATTATTGCCATTTATATAGCGCCAACAGATTCTGTAGCGCTTTACAAATGGTAGTGGAATGCAAAAGAGTATAAAGAGATAACATAAGGGGACCAAGAACAGATCCTTGGGGTACTCCACCTAAGATAGGGTGATAGAAGAAGGTGCCATTGCAAAAGGAGACACTGAGTGAAAGTTGGGAGAGATAGGAGGAGAACCACGAGAGGACAGTGTCACAGAGACCGAGGAATTGAAGAGTTTGGAGAAGAAGGACATGATCAACAGTGTCAAAGGTGGCAGAGTGGTCAAGAATAATTAGTATGGTTTGGTGGACTTTGGATTTAGCTGTGATTAGGTCATTTGTAACTTTAATTAGAGCAGTCTCAGAAGAGTGGAGGGGGCGAAATTGAGGAGAATTGAGGAGGGAGTTGGAATTTAGGAAGGGAGTCATATGAGTAAAGACAAGTCTTTCTAGAAGCTTTGAGGAAAAAGGAAGAGGTGATATGGGACGATAGTTGGAAGGGGAAGACACCTGTCATCTAGGGATGGCTTTTTTAGGATGATAGTAGCATGCTTAAGGGGAGCAGGGACAACACCAGATGAAAGAGAGCAGTTTAGGATGTTTGTTAATGATGGTACAAGACAAGGGGAGAGAGATCTGATAAGGTGGGAAGGTACTGGATCAAACAGACAGGTGGTGGGACGAGAGGAGAAGTTTCTGTTCTGTAGCTAGTTAGAAGGCCTGTAGGGTAGTTGTGTGGTTGCGAGAGGGAGGAACAAGGGGGGGATCCTTTCCTTAGCTGTTCAATCTTGTTGGTAAAGTAACATGCAAGGCTATTGGCTGGGGGGGTGGCTTGAGGTGGGCAAAGGTATTAAAGAGACGCCTGGGATTGTATGAGCATGAGCTAATGAGAGAGGAACAGTAGGATTGCTTAGCAGCTTAGGAGCTGTGCTGTATGAACACAATATGAATTTATAATGGTGCAGGACTTCCTCCAACAGCTATATAATGTTAATGATTGATAATCTCCATGTGGCTAAGCATTATATTGCAAATAAAGCCACCACAATATCCCTTTTAACCCATCTTTCTCCGGAACTGACCCCTTCCATTCATCTTCTAAAGATGAAGCTGCTTGAAACGAAGTAGCTAGCTTCTGCATGGAGTTGCTGGTCAGAGTCCTATCAAATGCTTCTCATAGAAAAAAATATTGCTAATGCAGTTAGCACATTTGGAAACTAAAACAAACATAAATATAAAACATACAGGAAATTACAGGCCGACTGGGACCTGACCGGACAGACGAACCATCCGAGGGACTGGGTGTTGCAGAACACAACGATCCTCATATGTAGGGACCCCTCGCCCTCAACCCTCCTTACTTATGACGACGATATACCTTCACACTCACGGGGCAGTACGGCTAACTTGTACCTCATACCTCCATCAACACAAGACACCTAATACGACACTTCCAACGCACGCCTATTGCGACATGCACAACCCGATCATACAAGCTAGACATGGAACACAACACGGTCAGGCAACAGGTTGACCAAGTCTGGGGAAACCTCATGACACAACTGGGCTCTCCCACAATGGCCCTCCTGCACCAAATGCGGACAGTTGAGGGAAGAATGAGAACACCTCGATTAAACATTCACGTTGCTGGAGGGACTCCCACATGCTATCGTGTCCTCTTCTCAAACCAACACCATCCTCTTCCCATCCCACCTACAATAATTGTGTAATGCCACATATCTTTAATAACAACATTCAACAACGCCCTACCTGTGGGCAAAGACACACCCTAATCCAATGCATCACACCCCACTTCCACACCTCTCGACGAGAAGATTTGACACACGAAACATTAGTATTCACACGGCTATAAGACGCCGATACATATCGATTACCCCGCACCGCCCTAGCCCTCAGGGGACTGATCTGAATAACTATGATTACCACGAGCTCTAGCTAAGTACCCCTGGGAGAGGGACACGGAAACGGCTACTATTAACGATCTCATGTTACCCAATATTGCAATTGTAATAGATTATAACCACACATATTTATACTGTTTTGATATCTGATGCTTTTATTATGTAACCTTGTATTCTACTATAAATGCGGGCCTGCGTGCCCAACCTTACTTACTGACTGGCTTCAATAAAAACTGATTAACAAAAAAAAACATACAGGAAATTAGATACAGAATTAAAACATGTATATGAGTAAAAAAGTACCTTTTAAAACGTTACCTTTAAAAGTACCTCTACTGGTTGATATTATTATGCAGCTACTCAATTCTATTATTATGTACATCCTTTATTAGTACAGGAATTTTATTCTTCTGTTAAGAACAGAGCATATCAATGACCATTTCTGGCATAAACAAATAAAACTTGGGGATTAGGTAAAATTAACGCATTTCACCAAAAATTGCTTAAACATATAGGCTTTTAACCCCTTAAGGACCAAACTTCTGGAATAAAAGAAAAACATCACATGTCACACAGGTCATGTGTCCTTAAGGGGTTAAAGCTTTTCTTGCAATCTGTTATTACTGATTGATTTGGATTGCAATTCAGGAAAGATACATTTGCATGCCGTATAACTTTTTAAACTTTTTTTTTGTACTATTTTATTATCGTTATTGAAAAATGTCAACAAAACTCTGGACTGAAAAAAATTATACCAGTTACGGCTTTCAACTTGCAATTATTTTGGCAGTTAAACCATGTGGACAGAGTTCGGCAAAATACCCTATTCCCTAATTGCAGAATCAAACGGCATCATTATAGATTGACATGTGGTGGATGAGACCTTTAGAATCTATGGGGGTATTACACAGCGCATGGTGGCTTCATTTGTAAACTTGCAAACATCTGTGCTTTCTGTTTATTAAATGCATTTGGATATTGTTAAACTAAATAAAGTTCTTACATTATGTTCCAAAAGGGCAATTGTGACCTTATTAATTTTTTATTCACATTGTACCTGTCCCTAAGCAGAGGAAATAGACTTCTACAAAAGAAGGTTGGATCCTGAACACAGCCAGCTTGATAAATTGAACTGTGTAAGGTTATGTAAAGACTTTCCTCCGCTAATAACAAAAGGGTTATCCAGGGAAACGCTTTGACCATCTGTGAAACTGCAGTAGGAAATCATGCATACTGAATATCTGACAATAGAGCATTATGTTCGAAATTCACAATGCAGTAAAAAATATTAAGTGTGCTAAAGTACGATGAGAAAATTAACCATTTGTGTTGCAACGCTTTCAATTAGCACTTTATCACAGGGAGCCTATTACTGGAATATAGTATGAAGTGTTTTTAGAGGAGTACAGCAAAGTAATTGACACAGAAGACGGATGGTATAACAAGAGGACATCATGTGAATAAAGACTTTAACCCCTTAAGAACCAAACGTCTGGAAAAAAAGGGAATCATGACATGTCACACATGTCATGTGTCCTTAAGGGGTTAAAACAGAAAGCACAAATTAGCAAATTATCATGTTTGTTAACCGGCACTCTGAGCAATGTAAGCACTGCTGCGTAGTCTAGGGGCTACTGGGGGGCACAGACCCCAAGTTTTATGTAACACAGTTTAGGAAGCGTTTTAAACTCTATGGCTTCCCAGAAATGTCAGCCTCTCCTTGGCTGTATTATAATGTAAGAATAACACTTCCCTACTTCATTGTCAATTCCGTCCAACCTAGACAGCATTGATCTACTCAGAATGTTGACTCAGCCATCACATTCATCACAGTTTAAATTAATGGACACAGCTTATTATTATTATTATTATTATTATTATTATCGTCGGCATTTATATAGCACCAACATATTCTGTAGTGCTTCTATTTAACCAATGTGATTAAAAAGGGGTGGAGAGAGTCCTGTTTCTTTTATTAAATGGCTTCTAAACTGTTAAACACATAACCACCCAGCAAGTGTATCCAACATGTATACTACAAAGATCAGCTTGTCCATTTCTGTGTGATATGCAGGTTGTTTTGATTGTCAGTATAAGTGCAATATGCAAGAGTAGGCAGAAGTAACAAAGTAAGTGTTAAGAAACTCCAACAGACATTGATTAAAGCAAGTGGTGCTGTAGACCAGTTGTATATGAGATATGAGGGATGGGCCTCTTTAGTGGATAGTATCTGTGACATCAAATAACTAGATGTATTAATAATCATTACGAGAGTGCTTAAAGGCATAGTCCACTAAAATCATGGATGTAAGATGATGGGATGGATTATATTTGGGGATATTAAGCAACAAACACTATGCTGTATTTACTCCACAAATGGTGACACACTCACCCTCACAGTTAAGCAATGGCTACACAGCACACACCCCATAAAGCAGCAATGGTTGCACTGCACTCACCCCTAACTCAGAAGCCTAATACAATGTTTGTCATACTGCTCTCATCCCCTTTTATAAATGGTCACAGAGCACTTAGCTTCAACAAAGGGATGATGTCATACTATACCCATGCAGAAAAGCTCAGTGCAAAATTATATTAACTCAGCGGTTCAATTTGTTTTAATACAGGATACCTCTTAAATGGGGCTAACATTATTGAGTGCTCCTCTGAATTTTCACTTTTCATTTCAGGTCCAGCTACCACATATGCTGCACATCCAAAACTACAATGCAGATCATTTTGCTGTATAATGTAAGCATGGCTACTTTGGCTAAATTTGTGGAGAATTCTGTTCAAATTGTAAAAAAAGCTCAGTGGGCAGGAGAAGTCATGGTGTCTTTTTGTCCCGTGGCATTTAAGCAATTACTATGCACCGAGTACCTCGATAGCAGTGCTTAAAATAACCACCACTTATCCAAAGGTAAAAAAACAACAGTGATAAAACATTATTTGAATCCAAGATCTCTTGCTTAGTTGCTTGTGAAGGTCTAACAGATTTTGCTTACATGTTTTGCTTTTATTTTAAGACAATGTCTCAAAAAAGACAAAAGCTAAAGTTCTTTTTCTTTTTCTGCAAGTATTCGACTTCATCAGATCAAATTTCAATCAACAAAAAAGTGAAGCATGATTCTTGTTCTCGAGGCAGAAGTTATTGCTCAAAAGGTACACGGCGCAATGAATTTTGCAGTACAATGAATGTTTCTTTCTCCAGAATGCTCTCCAGATTACAATGCTTTCCGCATTTGTGAGTTTCAATTTCTTAAAGGGACTCTCCTGTTTTCCTGGCACTGCAGGACCACGCAGTGCCCCTCTCCCTCCCATGTGGCTGAAGAGGTTAAAAATTCTTTCAGACACTAACCTGAAGTCCCTCGGCGCTGGGTCAGGCTCCGCCCACGCTACTCCCCTGCCCGCGCGCATTAGACCTCCCCATAGGAAAGCATTATTCAATGCTTTCTTTTGGGGATTTCGCCAACACTGGAGGTCCTCATGAATAGCGTGAGGACCTCCAGCACTGTTTAAAATACATTTCGTGTTCTAAGAACACGGAAGTCCCTCTAGTGGCTGTCTGATAGACAGCCACTAGAGGAGGACTTAACCTTGCAAGGTAATTATTGCAGTTTATAAAAACTGCAATAATTACCTTGCAGGGTTAAGGGTGGTGGGAGTTGGCACCCAGACCACTCCAATGGACAGAAGTGGTCTGAGTTCCTGGAGTGTCCCTTTAAGGAATTATGAAGATGTTGTTAAAATATCTAGCACTGAATGGGTTACATACTTTTGTAATCAATCCCATAAAAAGACTAAAAACTAAAATAATAAACTTTAATAGAAACGAAAAGTTTTTCACCCCAAAACACACATTTAGGTCTCCCTGTACTTTTGAGTTTTTCCTAGAAATATAAATTATTATTATCCTAATAAATAGAAATATGGGGGCATCTAGTAAATATAAACAAGAAAAGTACTAGGAAGTTTAAGAGAACTACTTAAATCCAACCCATGGATAGTGGGTAGATAAGAATGGAATAATCAGAGTTATATATTGTAACCAATGGGGGAGCCAGCACGTTTCCCTTTTCCAACTCACTCTATTGTCACTATAATTCCCATTCATTGTAATGTAAGCAAAATGTGTTTCAGTCCAAACAGGGCTTGAAAACTAAGAGAGACCCGCCAAAAATTGGTACAGTTTGAAGGCATGCTACACTGCCAGGATACTGTGTATTTTAACCCATCTCAAACTTGGTAATACCCTGTAATCTAACTCTGACATTTACCTCACTCTAGCCTTAAACCCCCATTTACCAACACTATCTGTAACCCTGTGTGCATTACACAGCTGCACACACTCACTGTACTCACAGACTCAAACACAATACATTATAAGCAGAGCATAAATATGCACAAACATACCTTACATACCATACATACATACCTTTATAAAAATGCAGTTATCAGATATGAATATGGGTTTTGTCCTTAAATAAATATATTACAGGGAGTGCAGAATTATAAGGCAAATGAGTATTTTGACCACATCATCCTCTTTATGCATGTTGTCTTACTCCAAGCTGTATAGGCTCGAAAGCCTACTACCAATTAAGTATATTAGGTGATGTGCATCTCTGTAATGAGAAGGGGTGTGGTCTAATGACACCAACACCCTATATCAGGTGTGCATAATTATTAGGCAACTTCCTTTCCTTTGGCAAAATGGGTCAAAAGAAGGACTTGACAGGCTCAGAAAAGTCAAAAATAGTGAGATATCTTGCAGAGGGATGCAGCACTCTTAAAATTGCAAAGCTTCTGAAGCGTGATCATCGAACAATCAAGCGTTTCATTCAAAATAGTCAACAGGGTCGCAAGAAGCGTGTGGAAAAACCAAGGCGCAAAATAACTGCCCATGAACTGAGAAAAGTCAAGCGTGCAGCTGCCACGATGCCACTTGCCACCAGTTTGGCCATATTTCAGAGCTGCAACATCACTGGAGTGCCCAAAAGCACAAGGTGTGCAATACTCAGAGACATGGCCAAGGTAAGAAAGGCTGAAAGACGACCACCACTGAACAAGACACACAAGCTGAAACGTCAAGACTGGGCCAAGAAATATCTCAAGACTGATTTTTCTAAGGTTTTATGGACTGATGAAATGAGAGTGAGTCTTGATGGGCCAGATGGATGGGCCCGTGGCTGGATTGGTAAAGGGCAGAGAGCTCCAGTCCGACTCAGACGCCAGCAAGGTGGAGGTGGAGTACTGGTTTGGGCTGGTATCATCAAAGATGAGCTTGTGGGGCCTTTTCGGGTTGAGGATGGAGTCAAGCTCAACTCCCAGTCCTACTGCCAGTTCCTGGAAGACACCTTCTTCAAGCAGTGGTAAAGGAAGAAGTCTGCATCCTTCAAGAAAAACATGATTTTCATGCAGGACAATGCTCCATCACACGCGTCCAAGTACTCCACAGCGTGGCTGGCAAGAAAGGGTATAAAGAAGAAAATCTAATGACATGGCCTCCTTGTTCACCTGATCTGAACCCCATTGAGAACCTGTGGTCCATCATCAAATGTGAGATTTACAAGGAGGGAAAACAGTACACCTCTCTGAACAGTGTCTGGGAGGCTGTGGTTGCTGCTGCACGCAATGTTGATGGTGAACAGATCAAAACACTGACAGAATCCATGGATGGCAGGCTTTTGAGTGTCCTTGCAAAGAAAGGTGGCTATATTGGTCACTGATTTGTTTTTGTTTTGTTTTTGAATGTCAGAAATGTATATTTGTGAATGTTGAGATGTTATATTGGTTTCACTGGTAATAATAAATAATTGAAATGGGTATATATTTGTTTTTTGTTAAGTTGCCTAATAATTATGCACAGTAATAGTCACCTGCACACACAGATATCCCCCTAACATAGCTAAAACTAAAAACAAACTAAAAACTACTTCCAAAAATATTCAGCTTTGATATTAATGAGTTTTTTGGGTTCATTGAGAACATGGTTGTTGTTCAATAATAAAATTAATCCTCAAAAATACAACTTGCCTAATAATTCTGCACTCCCTGTATTCTTACTTACTCTACCTTATTTTGGGGTTGTGGAGCATGGGGCACCTTACAATGTTGTGCCTACAGGAATCTAACATGTAAAATTAGCCCTGGATGTCACCTTCTCAAGTCCCACCCCAGATGACAGAGCCAAATTAATCAATAAGTAATATTATAGATATACATGCATTATGAGAAAGCTCAAATTTCAAACAGGCTAGAATTAACATAACTTAATGTTTGTATATGAATACCAATCAAAGGTTGCCTCTTTTTACAGAGGAGTGTGTATAACAAAAGTGCTCAAAAGAGTCAAAAAGTGATTTACAGGCAGCTCAATACACTAGTGTGGAAATATCCTCTATTCCACTGAATAAATTTAGTAGATATTGGTGCGGTGTAAGTGACAAGGACCTACACCTATAAGTGGAGCGCTCAAACACAGATAAATCTTAACAAAACGTAGTCTCATTCAATGGTAAAATATGGGGTACATGTCAACATAAAATACAGAAAATACAATATAGTGTAGACGGTACTAAAAAATGGCTTCACAGTGATTATAATAATATTGTGTTGAATATTACACTCACATTTCAAGGAGCCTGTATATAGAAAACACTGGCTCCGTATAAAGGCTTGTGTGCTGTTATGGTAGCACCACCCTCCTACTTCGGCTTGAAGAATTTCTCAGGAACACGAAAAAAAGAGAAGAAAGCAAACCAATGTGTAGACTTATGGTGATAGATGGCACAGATATGTGTTCAATAAATGGGGTGCTCACCTGGTCCTGAGCCTACGAATCCCGGCTCTAGGTATGTGGATTTTGTGCCAGTTTGAATGGGGATGGCACTACCCCTGTGAGGATTCCTTGGAGGCTCCAAAAGGAACTTGGATGAGGTATTGAATAAAAATGGTGAATTTATTAGTTTAAAATAAACATAAAAACAAAGATGATAAAAGTCCTCAAATAAAAGTCCTTTAAAAATGGCCAATACGCGTTTCACTCTCAAATAGAGCTTCTTCAGTCAGCTGTAATGTTGGTCCTCTGAATCCTCCATTTTAAATGTAATCTGGGTCTTCCCCTTTAATGAGTTAAGTTCATTCTGTCCAATCAGATTCAATTTCACATAATGTGTGTGTATGTGTGTACCTTTAATAGGTTAATGATGTTGACGCCTTTATTTGTCTATTTTTTCATTGGTAGGCAGCATTGGTTGGCGGAAGTGCTTGTTTTCAACTGGGTGGTTGGCGGAAGTGACGTCATCTAATCATGTGATCGCCATCCAGCCAAATAAAAAAAAACAAAAAAAAACAAATAGGGCTGCAGAATTGGAATGACAGTAAAATTGCATGATGTCAAATATTAAATTCCTAGTGATATAATATAAATGTTGGTGCATATAGACTAATATATTTACATTGTTAAAGGTGCATATAGTGCTGGTTTTTTTTGTTTTGTTTTTTTGTTTTTTTTTTCATTGGTGGGCAGCATTGGTTGGCGGAAGTACTTGTTTTCAACCAGGTGGTTGGCGGAAGTGACATCATCTAATCATGTGATCGCCATCCAGCCAAGAAAAAAAAAAAAAGGCAAAAAGGGCTGCAGAATTGAAATGACAGTAAAATTGCATAATGTCAGATATTACATTCCCAGTGATAAAATATAATTTGTGGTGCATATAGACTAATATATTTACATTGTTAAAGGTGCATACAGTGCCGATGGTACATATATTTTTATACATTAAAAAGGTGATATTACATACATATGTGCTGGAATAGATATCCTTATTGGGTATTTTCCCAAAAGGTGGTTAAATCAATCTTCTTTAAGTGGTATTCACAATGTTTATAAGTTTGGGCATAAATAATATGCCACTGATTGAAAATGAATAAGAAAAATGTATAAAAGAAAAACAAGGGTACAAAAAGAGTAGAGTGGATTACAATGGATAAATTCCATTGAACCCCAAAAAAAGGGAGATACCCATTTAAATGAAATGCTCAGGGGTGGGGGCCGGGGAGAGGACAATAGGTCCCCCCCTTATTTTTCTTTAGGGCACCCACCCGCCGCTCAAGGCTGCTCACTGTTTAATAGACATGCCCCTACTCACGATATAGCGAGTAGGGTCATAATTTACTAATACTAAGCAATCTTTACTTAGTATTAGTAAATTTGGCTGAAAGACCAATTTAGGTCTTTCAGTCTTTTAGTAGATAGCTCCCTAATACCGTGGGAATTAGGGAGTTATCTACTTATTCATTCCTGTCATTCCATTGACAGGCTAAGTAACTTACATTTTATATGAATGTGTGTTACTTGATTGTTGTAAGTGTTGCAAATGCTTCCAGCTGAATCCTGGCTATGTTTGTATACTTTTTATTTAAACTTGTATACAGTGTAACATTCTTCATTCTTCTACTGGGTAGGTATATTAGTACTTCGGCAATACTGTGCTTAGAAACTTCGGCACTTCGGGACTTTGAAACTTCGTAACTTCGTAACTTCTGCACTTCAACACTTTGGAACTTCGGAAATTCGGCAATTTCAGAACTTCAGCACTTCGGCAATTCGCCACTTTGGCAATTTGGCAATTCAGCTTTTCAGACATTCAGAAGTATCCGAATGTCTAAATTGCCTGAAATTCGTCCGAATTGACATTCGTAACGAAACGAATTGCACATGTCTAATGGTATGTAATGGCAATAATTCCACTGTTATTCAACAAGATGAATGGTTATTTGAAGGTGAGTTTATTTGCCACATTGTAAAAGAGCTATGCATATTTATTTTTTAAGAAATGCTTTGCTTTGCTATTATAATTTGCAAAACATTCAAACTAATAGCTGTTCAAAAGTTTAAGTATGTTTCAGAAAGAAACACAGTTTCACTGTGATGCTGTAAGCTTTTATTTTTTGTCCAAGCATGTAACGGCACCCTCAGCATAAAAGGGTTAAACCACCATTTAGAAGATCTTCCCCTTCCAGAGATATGGGCACAGCTACTGCAGAACAACAAATTCCCAAACTGCATACAAGGGAATGCTCCAAACTCCCGAACTGCATACAAGGGAATGCTTCAAACTCCCGAACTGCATACAAAGTAGCACTCCAGACTCCCGAACTGGAACCTCACGAATAGCTGCTAGCAGACGAACAGGAAAAGCACCCAAGCGGCTTACACTCCTGGCAATCAGTCTCTAACAGCAGTGGCGTACACATGACCCATGGGGCCCCCGTGCAAAAATTGATCCGTGGGCCCCCCCCCCTGCGCTTACTCGGCGCGGGTCGGGGCCGCAACACATGGCTGCGGGCACCTGGTCACAGGGGTCGCAGGGCTGCGACCCCGCGACCGCGGCATGAACACACACTTAGATCACACAGATCACATCAGCTCAATGAAGTGGTCTGGGTGCCAGGTCCCTCTAGTTTTAACCCTGCAGCTGAAAACATAGCCGTTTCAGAGAAACGGCTATGTTTCACTGAGGATTAATCCAGCCTCTGGTGGCTGTCTCATTGACAGCCGCTAGAGGAGCTTCCGCGATTCTCACTGTGAAAATCACAGTGAGAAGACACTGAACGCCCATAGGAAAGCATTGAGTAATGCTTTCCTATGGGCGGTTTAAATGCGCACGCGCCTCTTGCCGCGCATGTGCATTCGGAGCTGAGAGAAGGAGGGATCCCCAGCGCCAAGGGAGTCCGATGCTGGAGAAAGGTAAATGCTGAAGACCCACACTCTCACGAACAGACGCATACACACTAGCTAACAAACACACACACATACACACTCACAAAACATACACTTTCCCTGACAAACACACACTCACTAACAGACATCAAACACACTCAGTAACAGACACACACAGTAACACACTCACTAGCAGACACACACCCAATAACAGACACACTCACTGACACATACACACACACACTAACATACACACAAACACACACACACACATACACACACACACACTAACACACACACACACTAACACACACACACTAACACACACACACACACTAACACACACACACTAACACACACACACACTAACACACACTAACACACACACATTTTTTTAAAAATTTAATCCCCCCAGCCTCCTTACCTTTTGGAGTGCTGTGGGGGATTCCCTGGGGTCCAGTGGTGCTGCTGACCTCGGCGGGCTGGCTATCTAGGTGGCCGGTGCGCGAGGGAGCACTCCGGGATTCCTCTTCAGCTCCCTCGCGCGCCGCATGGGGATGCCGGCGCCGGAAGATGGCGTCATCTTCCAGCTCCGGCATCAGTGCGGTGCTCGAGGGAGCTGAAGAGGAATCCCGGAGTGCTCCCTCGCGCACCGGCCACCTAAATAGCCAGCCCGCCGGGGTCAGCAGGGCCAGCCTCGGGGGGCCCTGGGGTGGTCGGCTCCTCCGCGACCCCTGCGATCCTGGTATGTACGCCACTGTCTAACAGCATACATTAAATCCCGCCAAAGACGAGACAGAGCTGAGAGTCAAGCAGTGGTCTGGTTTAATGAGGGCTACCTGCCCAGTATTTATGCAGGTCTCCGACCTGGTGGACACTCCCCTAGGGGACCAAATGGGAGACTGTGACAAAGGACAGACATGAACCAATGACAGACACACAGAGGTAAAACCTTCCCACAATGCATCCTAACTTCTCTCCCTCTGTCCTGGAGATAATTGGGAAGTAATCCAATTATCTCCCAGGACAGAGGCAAAACTCCATTAACCACATAGCAGTAAAAGACAGTAAAAGACATAAAAATGTATAAAGTTACAACTGTTGCACAAAACATATACATTCTACCTATCCCCAGATAGCTTAGATCTGAGCGCACAAAAGTACTGAATAGCGCTCAGATCCTATGCACACAGTCCAATCGCCGTGGAGTTAAAGTCTGTTCTACATACGAATAGACTCCACGGGATGGCTATCTGTTTGTACAGTTTAAACTACCGAATGAACAGGCATCCGGTTAAATGACTGAATGCAGAAGCAAGAAGGCTTTTAACATGGGGCCATAGTCCAAAGGCAACAGGCGAGCAACCAGGCTTCTCCAATGCAATGTGGCGAGATTGGTCTTGTCACAAAGCACATAATTTATCAAACAGTAAGTTGTGGTAAAATGAAACATACCCACTAATCCGGGAATTATTGGGCACTGAACAGACCAAAAGGGTGCGGAAGTTGGCCAATCAGTGTACTGCAAAACCTATCCGTAATATAACCATTTTATACATATTTTGCAGTACATTGTTAAGCACACTTGCTAACAGTGTTAGCTATGTGTTGCACTAAAATGTTTTTAAAATATATATCTTATATTTGTTGAGATGTTAGTTTCATAACTTTGCCACCACAACCTGGCAAAATGTGTAAATTAGTTAACCCTGGCAGTGTACTACTAGTACCAGTGTGCATGCCCACCCACATATGTGATTCCCCCCTTAAATGCCAACACATTCATGTATACATCCAAAGCATCACGGTACAGTGAAGGAAAAACACAGTAAAGGGGGTGGAACAACAATATCACACTGACATTATCTCAAGGTCTGTTGGGCAAGGGTGAGAGGACCTGCTGCCGCGAGAGTTTGGTGAGAAGGGGAAAGAGCTATTTCTATGTCTTGCCTGAATACTCCCACTGTACTCAGGGCCGCCATCAGAAATTGTGGGGCCCCTAACATAGCTCAAGGTCTGGGACCCCGGGTGCCCGCCTCCAAGCCCCACCTCCAAATCCCGCCCACAGGATTACACACACACAGACACAAAAGGACACAGACACACACACAGGAAGATACACACATACTAACAGACACAAATACTGAAACAGACATACACACACACAGATACAGATACACACATACTGACATACAGACACACACACTGACGTACATAGATACTCACATACTGACACACACACATACATACAGACATACATACATACTGACAAACTGACATACATACACATAAATACATACTGACATACATACATAATGGCATAGATACACATACATACTGATATACATACATACATACATACACACACACAGATACATACATACGGACATACACACACACAGACATACATGCATACTGACATACATACTGATAGATAGATATATACATACAAACATACATACTGACATACACACACACACAGACATACATACATACAGACATATACATACTGACATACACACATACAGATAGATAGACACATACACACTTACAGACATACTGACATACACACACATACATACATGCATACTGACATACATACATACACACATACACACACAGATATACATACTGACATACACACACACAGACATACATACTGACATACACACACACACACACACACACATACATACATACTGACACACACACACACAGACATACATACATAATTGCAGACACATACACAGACATACATACATACTGACAAACAGACATATATACATACTGACATACACACACATACAGATAGACACATACATACAGACATACACACAGACATACATGCATACTGGCAAACATACACACATACATACTGACACACAGACATACATACAGACATATATACATATTGACACACACACACACATACAGATAGACACATACACACATACATACAGACATACACACATACATACACAGACATACATGCATACTGACATAAATACTGACATACACACAGACATATATACATACTGACATATACACACACACATACATACAGACATACAGACATACAGACATACACACATACATATACAGACATACATGCATACTGACATAAATACTGAAATACACACAGACATACATACAGACATATATACATACTGACATATATACGTACTGACATACACACACACACACACATACAGACAGACACATACATACATACATGCATACTGACATACACATACACACACACACACATACATTCATACATACTTGCAGACGCATACAGAGATATACATACTGACAAACATACATATATACATACTGACATACACACACACATACAGACATACACACAGACATACATGCATACTGACATACATACACACATACATACTGACACACACAGACATATATACATACTGACATACACACAGACATGCATACAGACATATTTACATATTGACATACACACAGACATACATACAGATATATATATATATATATATATATATATACATACTGACATACACACACACACACACAGACATACACAGACATACTGACATACATACATACACACATACATACTGACACACACACAGACATATATACATACTGACATAGATACGTAGTGACATACACACACATACAGATAGACACAGACATACATGCATGCTGACATACACACAGACATACATACAGATATACAGATAGACACATACACACATACATACTGACATACTTGCAGACACATACATATACACACACTTCATTTAACAACCACCCTCCTCTTACCTTTAAGTTGCAGGAGGGTGGCTGGGGATGATGGGAGTGGATGCCTCTGGTGTCCTCCGCTCTCCCTCTGCTCTCCCTCTTCTCCGCTTTTCTCCCACGCGGAGTAAGCTGGGAGGAAGTGACCGGCCATCACTTCCTCCCAGCAGCACTTGCGGTGTAGCCGCAATTTTTTTTTTAAAGGGGCTCGGTCGCGTTATTACATGGCCACAGCGCTGACCGGGCCACCTGATGGGCACCAGTGCAGATGCACCTGTGGCAGTTTCGCCGCTCCATGTGGGGTCCAGACGGCCGGGTTGGTTGTCACCCCTGATGGCGTCCCTGGCTGTATCACCAATGAGGCACGGCTCCAGCAGGGCTGTCCCATGTGCTGTTTGCGGCTGTGGCCCCAGCAGCCTTATGGGAAATACAGCCCTGTGAGTAATCCTTTGAAACTGAAATTAAAAACAAATAGCCAAGAAAAGCTGCCAACATTTTCTTCATGTGTAAATTTTGCATCGTTGTCTTCACGTGATAATTACTCAGCGGCAACCAGAAAGATCTAGAAAGGAAACAGAAATATCAAGAAATATATAGCACCTCAAAATAAAGTGTAAATTGTGCATTTTCATCAAATTATCATTTTTAATGATTTTTCCTATGAATTCTCACGAGGAGAGCAAGAGGTGCCACTTAGTGCTAATTTTTCTCTGAAATAACTCGGTCACTATCATAATCATGTAAATAGGTTTTTACTTTTATTTTACATTGCAAAATAGTGCAAAACTAAATGTAGCCCATAAGGCATTAAATGTATCAACGTACATTAAAGTCATTTGTCTTGTGATAGTCCGTTCTTTTCTATTACACGATTGCAAAGTAACTGGAAATGGCAGGCCCGGTTTCATTCAGCGAGCAAGTTACAAATGTTATTTATACATTCTAATAAACAGTGAGAGATGGGAGCATTAGTCAGTAGAGAAAAAGGCATTATCTGTACTTTATTATTTAACATTGCAGACCCCTCTATACTTAAAGAGTTCAATTTAGCTATATTAATGTATGAGGGTATTAAGCCCTCATACAGGTCTCCTTTGCATATCCTGTGTGCATTTTTACAAAGCTGCATTTCATCAACTTCCTTAGGAATATTCATAAGCAGGATATGTGACTATTTCTATTCTTCTCTTTGGCAAACCTACTGTAATAAAATTGGTATTTCCGCCAGAAAAATGATTTTACACTGTATTACACCATGTTACTGAATTGTTGAAAAGTAAAATTATGTAAATATATTTGTTGCTCTGACACAAATCTGCATTTATTTTCTAGTTATGCATTCAATGTTTCAAATACTCAGTGGATACTCATCCATAGAGGCAGCTTGGGCAGTACCAAAAAAATCATACATTAAAATGTAGAATTATTTTTGTTCTGTTTTTAACAATTTTTGAGATGTATCTAATCAGACATTTGTTGTTTTTATACTTTAATTATTAGTACTGCAGTTAATCCTCCCCCTTCTCCTTTTATTATGAACGTATATTGCTGCTATGGCGATTAAGAAAAAACAAAGCATGACTAGATTTATGGCCGCTTGCCCAAATATCTGCTTGAAAAGTTGTGTGAATTACCCTAATTGACTGTCTGAGAGCCACCTGTTCCCGATGACTTATTTTTGGGAAGGAAATATGCTACCATGAAAGACAGAAGTGCCTTCTCGGCTGTATTAGGTTGATAGCACCAAGGGTGGAGATGGCAGAACTCCACTTCCCCTGATGCTGCCTCCATTTTGACACCATGCCTGCTGCATTGCTTAAGCCTGGTGCTTCTGCTGCTCTGTGCATGATGCTGAATACACTGCAGCAATGTGCAAGCAGGAGGGCTGGGGGGAGCTGTTAAACACTGTCTCTTCACATTTCACACTGTACAGCCCCCACTGCTACTGAAACGCTGTGTGTGGATGATCACAGAGGGGTAAAAGTGTGAAATGCTCATATCACAGTGTTTCTGTGGCAGTGTGAAACATGAAGAGAAAGTATCTGACAGCTCTCTCCTTGCTCTATGCTATGAATACATCCCCTGATGTCTCTGGTTAACTTCACCTGGCTCCATATTTTGAGTCCCTCTCACTCTCTCTGCCCTGCCAACAGCTCTCCACTGCTGTCTTATCAATGCAGGAACTGAAAGCATTGTTCCCTAGCCAGGTAGTACTTGATACTCCGCATATAGAAATTGAACCTAAACTGTTTAGGAGTGACCTCAAATAGCAATGTCTTACCTTTAGCACTGCAGTGCTTAATGACAACATTTCCCAGCCACTCAGTTGACTAAGTGTTTTGAGAAATATAATGGACTGGAATTGGAATGTTAATGGTAAGGCATGGGGATCATAAAACATAAAAAGATATTTTTTTTAGTAAAGTAATATATATATACATAAATATAACAAATTAGCCACTAGGTGGCACTGTAAGTAATAATCTTAATAGGTCATTGATAGAATATGGTTATTGTCACATTAATCGGCAAAATCCAATAGGATAGAGGCAAAATTTACAGTGAGATCAAATTCATCTAAAAAGTTCAACTGCAAATGCTGAGATTTTTTTTTTAAACAAAAAGTGTTTAGTAGTGAAGGGATTAAATCCCAGTGATTGAAAAAAAAAAATCCCACACCCTTTTTTCTCATAAGAAAGTAGAAAAACATTGAAAAGCTCTACATACTTAGTAGCATATGGAATGTCCCTCACTTTAACAGTTCATTCATATTTCCTTCTTAGAAAATGTTAGGTTACCTTTGTGATGGTATCACCACAGCCAGGAAAATTACTTGAAACATAAATATGTGCCCCAAAAACTAAAATATCTTGTGACATACAAACATATGCAAGCAGGTCAATGTGAGCAAGATGTTTGCTGATGAATTTCTCAGGGTTGGACCTATAGTTTTATATAGCTTTTTTTTAACCTGACATATGTAACAATCACGATCAAACCTGCAACATTCATCTTATACTTAGTCCATAGGTCCTGCTGCTTTAATTACCTCTGCCTTGCCAGATGCAGTAAACTTAAAAGGATACAATCACTTAGTATCTGTTTGATCCCTTCTAACTGTTTAAATTCCATCTGAAACTCAAACTCTTGACATAAAAATATAATATTTCTGTTGCATAATCCACTGTTTAGTCCCAGTCCAGATTCTGCCTTGGATTTCCTGGCCATTTCTGTGATTACCGCCTTGCACCCTGACTGGGTAACTCTGTCAAGATCTCCTCCTAGCTATCACTGGGACACAAGTAGTGCTTCAGTCCCTAGAAGCCGCAGCTTGGCTTGGGTCTCTCCATCGCTTCCCATCCTGGAACAGGGTACTGTGTACAGGTTCAAGTGATTATGCTCTCCAGCAGAGAGTATAGCTGATTCACCTAAACACTGGCCAAGACTGAGTGAAGGGTGAAAAGGAACTGCTTTATTATGGCCAAGTTGCCTGCTTATTTACACAGCCCCCAACATGGGGTCTCTAATTATCTCCCAGGAACAGAGAGGCAAACACAAAAATATAAAACATAAAAATACCACCAAAACATAATAAAAATATACAACAACCCCAAAAATATATCCCCAAATAGCCCTGATCTGAGTGCCCAAGTTCTCCAAATAGCACTCAAATCTTGCAGTATAGGGGAAACATCTGGCTCTCATGTAGCGTTTGTTCCTCTTAGTCTCAGGCACCTTCCCTCCAAAAAGCGCTGTCCTAGCTGGTTGCAAAGTGGTCCAAAACCTCAGACCAAGTTGTCCGGGATCCGCATGGTCACCTTAATGCCAAAAACAGTTCCATAACATTTGCGGATAAGTACCGCTGAGGACCATTCATGGGTTTGGTTCATGTGAACAGCCACCAGGGAGCCAGTGTTCGCTTCCATGCGGATGAAACTGCTAATTGTGGCTGGGCAGAGTACCTTCCGAATGGGAAGCTTGTGTTCAAGCTTTGTGTACTGTATAGTGAGATTGTGTTGGGTTGCAATTTCTTGCTACTTTTGCAACTAAGATGCCACCTTATTCCCCCAGAAGTGTTGCTTTCATCGACTACTACACTTTGGACAGCAGTTTAGACAAATATCTCAATGTTTTTGAATACTGGACTTGGTAATTGTGCCATGAGCAATAAGCCAAGGCACAATTAGGGAGAAATTAAGAAATTAAAGAAGTATCAGAAGGCTTGACATAACCTAACCAATAAAATATCAGATAAAGAACAGAGACTGTAATAGAAAGTTACCTTTATCTTCCCCCGTAGTTGTCCAATTTATTCAAAGGAAATAATGCATTTTTAATGTATTTTGCCTGTTGCTCTCTATTCTAGCCCTAGGTTAAGATTTGAAATAGGAGTTAACACACACACACACACACACACACTACATTTTAACTACTTATAAAAGAACAGCAGAGTAAACGAGATAATAAAACAGTAATCCTATAACTATTTTTTATTGCAGTGTATAATGGGAAGACCTTGATGAAAAACAGTCTAAGTAAACAGCCTAGCATGATATTTATTATCTACCTAGATTCAAAGAATAAAAATGTATTAAGTGCATTAAACCAGAGAATTAATATGCACATAATCCTGGGGCTTATACATGAATAAAGGAAAAAATATTACTAATGCTGTTAAAACTATAGAAATCTAATTGTCTTCATATTCTTTTTACTATCTATTTCATGGCAAAGAAACGGAAAGTAAGTCACACATTTAAATAGTTTTTTGTTGTAGAGAAAAAAGTTTTTTATCCTTTAAACCTTATCCAAAGCAGAAAAGGTGTTTATTTCCGTTACTCTGTTTCCAGTTTTTTTCAACTTTTTATTTAATGACATGTTTTATGAATGTTACTCCAAGTATTTATAGTCAAACAACTTTGGCCATTATAGATGCATGTCGTTTACATCACAGTGAGAAGCACGCAAGCGCCTCTAGCGGCTGTCAATGAGACAGCCGCTAGAGGAAATAGGGGAAGGTTTCACCCATTCATAAACATAGCAGTTTCTCTGAAACTGCTATGTTTATGAAAAAATGGGTTAACCCTAGCTGGACCTGGCACCCAGACCACTTCATTAAGCTGAAGTGGTCTGGGTGCCTAGAGTGGTCCTTTAAGTGTGTGTGCATCTGCATGCACTGGCGTACATACCGCGGTCGACTAGGTGCCCACCGCCATGTGTTGCGGTCCGGCCCGCGCGCGCGGGGGGCCACGGATCAATTTTCGCACCGGGGCCCCATGGGTCATGTGTACGCCACTGAATGTATATATATATAATATAATGTTGGTTTGGTTTGCTAGTTTAGCTATGCAGAATTTTGGAACTGGGATTCTTATTCGGGAACCAAGTTTGAAGAATAACAAAAGCAAGAAACTGGGCCAATCAGTGTGCTGAAATGTATATACCGGTATATATAATATAATATAATTTATACAACTTGCAGTGCACTGATAGGAGAATAAAAAGAAAAAGTAACCAATAAAAAGAAAAAGAGGAGAGGCAGTAATTAAAATCTATATTTATATAGTTGTACATTATTCATTTATTAATTGTATAAATATAGATTTATTTTGTACTGTTCCACCTTTTTACTTTCTATTACTCACTTCTCACTTGATCTGTGAATAAAATCAATATTTAGTGGCTGTCCCCTAGCAATAGTTTATTTTTATTTTCCCATCAATCCTCTCTTTTTGGCACATGGGTGAAATTTAGAATCCCAACCCTGAACCAAGCATGTTCAGCATTGCGTGGTTCAGTTTGTCTATAATTTGGGTAACTTTCAACCTGCAGTTTGGGAATTCAGATCATCAGCCAACTGGGTTGAATTACAGTTTGGTACGAAACAAATCTCCCAGTCTATTATATTTTGTTATTTTAGAAACTTATCCCCATACGTGTGCTCTCCTTACACTATGTCATAGAGATACAGTTGTGCTCAAAAGTTTGAAAACATTTGGAGAATTGGTAATATATGTACTAAGAAAACATGAGTGAGCAGGCAAATAAGATTTCTTTAATTTCTTATGGTATTCATATTCAACCATAGGTTTTAACAGAATGACACAATCATAAAACAAAACATGGCAATAAAGAAAAAAATTAAATTACAGTGTGCCAGAAGCTGTGAGGTGTATCAAGGTGTTGTTGGGCATACTGTAACCAGGCTTTTTTTGTGGCATTGGTGCAGTAAAGGCTTTTTTCTGGCAACTCAACCATGTAGCTCATTTTTGTTAATGCATCGTCATATTGTGCTCCTTGAAACAACCACATTGTCTTTTTTCCAGAGCAGCCTGTATTTCTCCTGAGGTTACCTGTGGGTTTTTCTTTGTATCCCGAACAATTCTTCTGGCAGTTGTGGATGAAATCTTTCTTGGTCTACCTGACCTTGGCTTGGTATCAAGACATCGAACAGTACGGACTGGCATTTTCAAGGCTTTGGATATCTTTTTATATCCTTTCCCATGTTTATAAAGTTCCATTACCTTGTTACAGAGGTCTTTTGACAGTTCTTTTCTGCTCCCCATGGCTCAGTATCTAGCCTGCTCAGTGCATCCACGTCAGAGCTAACAAACTCATTGACTGTGAATACACAGACACTAATTGCAATTTAAAAAGCCACAGGTGTGGGAAATTAACCTTTATTCCCATGTAATAATGTAAACCTGTGTGTGTCACTATGTGTGTCTGTAACAAGGCCAAACATTCAAGGGTATGTAAACTTTTGATCGGGGCCCTTTGGGTGATTCTGTTATCAATATGATTCAAAAAGAAGCCAAATAACTATCCTTCAATAAAAGACATTGTTTTGGATGATAAGTCATATTTTCGAAATCAGTGCCAACATTTCACAATTTCTGCCAGGGTATGCAAACTTTTGAGCACAACATACAACTATATAAATATAGATATTTTACTGCTCATCCTCTCTTTCTCTTTATTGGTTACTTTTTCTTTCTTGAACTGTAGACCAAATGACAGGAATATGCTCCTATCAGTGCACTGCAAATTGTTTAAATAATAATTCACCAAGGTTCACTGAATTATTCCTTGGTCTTTTCTTTGCAGAAATACCGTTGTCCATTATCCACAGTCCTGGTTTCTTATAAAGATACCTAATCCTGTGAGTTTACATTTCAACATTCCTGCTTATCTTGTATTCCTGATAAATCTGGTTCCTGAATTCCCAGTATTCCATATATATAATGTCCTATTATTGTGGTATCACTCTACACCTTCATGTTCCTGATTAAAAATCTTAGTTTGTAGATTATGTACCATTTGCATTAAATGGAAATGCGTTTTTGCTTGTTCTGGTTTTCTTAGACTCAGTTTCTTATATTGTCTCCCCTGTCATATGATATTTAAGACTGACTTTTTTTAATTGAACTAAAGTGGACTACAGCCGATCCATGAACCTCTATTGCAACTACAGTATCTAACAAAGAATAGCGAGGTCACAGCTCCTGTATGTATATATTGGTTGTCGTGCAGTCAGGTCCTATTAGACCATTGTTTAAAACTTGGGCACCTACTTTTCCTGGATCCCCCTGAGGTCATGACCTGTAGAACTATATAATATATTTTGCAGGGACAGTTTATCATGACAAGAATTAAATGTTACCTTTTGCAAAACTTGGCAACCCAAAGTCAAGTATGATTTTGTTTTATTTGGTCAAGTTCTTAGTCAACATTCCAATCCATTCTAAAAGTGCTCAATATGGTTAAGATAAGGACATGTGAAACTCTTCAGTCTGGATTATTATTATTATTATTATTTCCATTTATATAACGCCAACAGATTCTGTAGCGCCTTACAATAGTACAATTACAAGAAGATTTACAGGAACGATAGGTTGAAGAGGACCCTGCTCAAACAAGCTTACAGTCTGTAGGACACAATAGGACAGGAAATAGCAATTAAATAAGGTTGGAGGAGAAAGTAGAGTGCTGCCCTTTAGGAGAGGTTACTCTGGGAGGTCATAAGCTTTCCTAAATGGATAAATTATTATATTATTAAATGATTATTTTTGTGTGAACCACACTATATAGACACCAGGCACTGCGCTGAAACTAGAAGAAACATTATTAAAATTATTGCAAGGAAAATATCACTGAATCATCTAAAATGTCTTTGTGTCCAACAGTTTTATGTTATATCCTATATCGGTTCTAAGGTGACTAGTCTGCTCAATATTTTACAATTGAAACTGTGCGTCTTACAGGTAATGTCCATTTGGCATCTGCCAAACTTCACACTTTCAATCATGAAGTGATTCATCACATTGTGTGCTTTCATTACTCCAGATGTTAGTGGCAGTTGGGTTTGCATGATTTTAGCAACACGAAGCACTGCGTGCTATTAAGTTTATGTCTAGCTGCTCGGTTATGGCATCCCATTCCAAGAAGTTCACTTTGAAAAAATACTACTTATATGCTACATTCTTCCGTTTCTGTAAGTCTATATGGTCTGCTGGCTCATAGATGCTTCCACTTCAAAGTAACATCATTTTCAAATACCCAGGAAGGTCTCTGAATAGTAGAAGTAGGATTACCTCACTAACTGGAAATGTAGCATCCAGTAATAATTGCTACATTGAAAGTTATGGAATTTTGCATTTATTTTCTATGGAGGCTGCGTGGTTTTGTGTTTGATGCAATACGTACACCTGAAATAACCTAATTCTCTAATTAGAGGGGCATAGAATTATGACGACATACAGAATATTTACCTCTGTCACTATCTCGTTATATATCAGAAAATAACTTTTAGAAAGAATACGTACACTGTGACTATGACATTCAAGCTGTAGATTTCGCTTGTTGTGAAGAAAGGTTGCCATCTACTGGCCAGAATAGGAAATGCATACATCACTAGAGAACACATGCATTCTATTTTGTTTGTATCTATTACCTTCTGTCATAGATTCAAACAGCTACATGCACTAAGGTCTGTGAAGGCACTGGGGAGGCATAAAGAAGATCCATCTGCATTACCTCTCTGATGAAGCACAGCTTGCCTCGCTCATTTCATTCAAATATTTACTCTTCTCCACCTCTTCAGCCACAACAGTCGAAGTAGATTGTACGGGCTAATTATGTATGCTAGATAGGTTAATCTATAAACATGTAAGAGTATATTGAAATATGAAAGCACGTACACAGTGTTTTCAAGGTCACACAATTCAATGAAGCGTGCTAGTTGATCATGATCTTGTTTATAAAAAAAGTCCTATTTTTTTTTCTCTCTCTGGTCATCTGGACGTTTTTTTTTTTCTTTTCCTATTATACTGCACACTGGAATCTAATGGTATTATTTTAATAATTATAATATTGAAAAAAATAAAGTAGAACTGTAGAACAAAAATTGAAAATCACCTGAAACGCATTAACCTTTTTGTGTGTGGGTTGCTCCTTTTTTCTTATTATGTTAAAGTTTTACCAAGTGACATCACAATCTGGTTTAGTTCCGGCACAGCCACGGCACACAATGCAAATGAGGAGAACTGAGACATTGTTTTGGTTTTCTTTCTTCCATTAACTATGTTCAGTGGCTGAAAATGACAATGTTTATAAATGTATAATGATCATTGACAGTTATCAGAGGTGAAGGTTCACTTCCTGGGAAATAAACGAAAGTAAACAGAACATTAAAATTCTTAGCAAGTTACAGTTTTGCTTAAAGGCTGTTATGGTTCTATCACATATATATTTTTTATTGGCAATCCAATGGTAGACTCCACTTCCATCAAAAGTAATAGAACATTTTCAGTCCTTCTTTAGTGATTAACAAAAGGGCAATTGATAATGGACTGCAAGAATTAAAATGTTGTTTTTATTGCTCTGCAGGCAAGTGTAGAGTAAATTCACCTCTATTTATACAAAATTACGCATATACATATGCATTTACACATATTCCACAAAACATAGATTTCATATTTTGATTATCACATTGAAAGAATGTGTGAAATGTACCATGTGATTGCAAACCTCGGACCCAGTACATGAAATATTGCATGTGATCTTAAGGTGCAGTCGAGGTGTACAAAATGTCGTTTTTATAAACAGGACATTGAGGAAAACTGACATTCCAGGTTTTATTACCATTATTTATAAAAAAATTAGAGAAAAAATAGGCACTGATAAAGTATAAATATAATTTGCACATAGCATGTAAATGTACATTTATTAAACAACACTCAAAATGCGAATATAAAACCTAAAAACAAAAAGTCAATAGGATACGCACAATAATAATATTGATAAGGAAGACTCACAGGGTCAATATAAAAGTCAATATTAAAAAAGACAGCAGTCAGTGACTTGGATTTAGATCCTTTAAAGGACCACTATAGTGCCAGGAAAACATACTCGTTTTCCTGGCATTATAGTGCCCGTAGGGTGCCCCCACCCTCAGGGTCCCCCTCCCGTGGCGCTGAGGGGGGAGGAAGGGGTTAAACTTACCTATTTCTCCAGCTCCGGGCGGGGAGCTCACCTCCTCCTCTCCCCCTCTTCGGCTGAATGCGCATGTGCGGCAGGAGCCGCGCGCGCATTCAGCCAGTCCATAGGAAAGCATTCTGGTTCCTATGAATCACAGTGAGAGGCTGGATTAACCCTATTATAAACATAGTTTCTCTGAAACTGCTATGTTTATAGAAAAAAGGGTTAATCCTAGCTGGACCAGGCACCCAGACCACTTCATTAAGCTGAAGTGGTCTGGGTGCCTATAGTGGTCCTTTAATATCAAAGCAGCAGACAGAAATGTAGTAGTAATGTAATGCTGCTATATAAGGAGGAACATTATATGAATTATAATCCAGAGGAGTGAGATAAGCAAGGATCCGTGCAACAATGAAGGAAACAGGTATAAAACAGCTAGTTGGTGAAGTGGCTAGATAGCAGGTATATGACAGCTAGTTGGTGTAGTGACTGGATTGAAGATATAACACAGCTAGTTGGTGTATATGACACATATATGACAGCTAGTTGATGTAGTGGCTGAATAGCAAGTATAACACAGCTAGTTGGTGTAGTGGCTGGATAGCAGGTATATGTCAGCTATGTAGCGGGCCACTGTCACTAGGTGCCATGCCCGCTGAATATTCAGATATTTTGGTCTTGTATTTTGGGTTCCCATTGTTTATTCTCACGATTTTCCCTTGTACTCTGTGTTTCCCCATGTATCTATATGTAATTGTGTTGTATTCATGTGTCTTACCTGCTCCCCGTTCGGGAGATCTCATATGAACGGGTTCTGTTTGGCTCCTGAACGGGGACCACCCCGACACCTCATTTAGAATGTCTATTTAGAATATTCACACCTCGTAATGAGGTGTGAAAACTGCAAACCGCAAGGGAAACAAGCGGGGCGTGCTTCCCCGGGTTGCTGCCGAACACCAGGGGCAGCATTCATATCCGGCATTTGCACACTGTCTCAGGTCCCTGTGTCATCCTACCCACTCCCAACGGAGCTATGTTCACTGTTTCCCCTTTCCCGGGAGCTATGAGGCTAGGCTTGTAGCTGCCCAGGAGAGCACTCTCTCCAGTTGATACCTACGTGGGGATATCCACCGGAGATAGGGAACGCACGCCAGCAGGGAATCTCTGGAGAAGTGACGGCCGCATGGTCCCGCTGGCCGCATGGAAGTCCATGTGGACCAATGGGAGAGGGAGCCAATTCAAACTGGGTTTGCGCCATTCTCCTGATTGGTCTGCACGAACACTATCACTGCGGGGCACAGGTATCCAATGAGACGAGCGCTCATTCAAACAGGGTTTCACGCCCTTTTTCCTGATTGGGTAGCGAAACCCCTCTCCTCCCCGAACACCAATTGGTGCAACCAGGTTTTGCGCCCTTTCTTCTGATTGGATTGTGAAACTCCTCTCCTCCCTGCGAGCTGATTGGCGCGATTTGGTTTCTGCGCCTTTCAGCTAATTGGTTGTTGCTTGGTTTAGGTGTGAATTTTGAATTCGCCACACTAACTCAAGCAACTTCATGCAATTTCGGGGATGTACAGAACAGCGAGCCATGAACTTTAGATGATGATTTCTTGGGATCTGTGCATCCGATGGCCCCGCTATTTGCAGGGATCCTAGTGGGGACTCGGGGCTATCTAGCAATGTATGTTTCAACCCTGTAATGCCTTCCCTTCCCAGGGCACCGAGTCCCAAAGTTTACCACCCCTGGATGTAATGTGTCTCAATGTGTGTGCTTGTGTACCGTTGGTATCTTTTAGAGCGGGAGATGGCTGTCTGTAACCCAACTACCTCCTGTCTGGGATTGTGTTGTCCTGAAGAGAGACCCCCTGTTGGGGTCTGTGCATAAAAGAAGCCTGTTTTCAACAGTGTTTTAACCTCCTGAACTGTGTTTCGCCTGGTTACTGGAGGGAGGGAAGATTTAACACATGTGTCTGCTGTTCCAGCTTGCAGGGGATGCAACAGGGAAAGTCCTTGTAAGGACTAAGAACTTCCAGGACTGAGTGCCATCCAGTTCTGGGAGTGCATGGAGCTAAGTCCGATAACCATGTAAGAGTTCCTGATCGGCTGAAGGAAGTGAACTGGCGGCGGTAACCGGTTGGGTTACCAGCTGGCCCGCTAAAAGCTAGTTGGTGTAGTGGTTGGATAGCAGATATAATACAGCTAGTTGGTATAGCGGCTGGATAGTGAGTATAACACCGCTAGTAGGTGTAGTGGCTAGATAGCAGGTGTTGGTGTTGTGGTTAGATAGCAGGTAATACACAGTTTGCTGGTATAGGGGATGGATAGCGGGTATAACACAGCTCATTGGTGTAGTGGCTGGATAGCAGGTATAAGACAGCTCATTGGTAAAGTGGTTGGATAGCAGATATAACACAGCTAGTTGGTGTAGTGGCTTGATAGTGAGTATAACACAGCTAGTTGGTGTAGTGGCTAGATAGCAGGTGTAACACAGCTAGGTGGTGTAGTGGCTGGATAGCAAGTATAACACAGCTCCATTGTGTAGTGGCAAGATTGCAGGAATAACACAGCTTGTTGGTGTAGTGGCTAGATAGCAGGTAATATTGGTGTAGTGGCTGGATAGCAGGTAGAACACCTAGTTGGTGTAGTGGCTGGATAGCAGGTATAACACAGCTAGTTGGTGTAGTGGCTGGATAGCAGATATAACACAGCTAGTTGGTATAGTGGCTGGATAGCAGATATAACACAGCTAGTTTGTGTGGTGGCTAGATAGCAGATATAACACAGCTAGTTGGTGTAGTGGCTGGATAGCAGATATAACACAATTCATTGGTGTAGTGGCTGCGTAGCAGATATAACACAGCTTGTTGGTGTAGTGGCTGGTTAGCAGATATAACACAGCTCATTTGTGTAGTGGCTAGAAAGCAGGTGTAACATAGCTAGTTGGTGTAGTGGCAAGATAGAAGGTAATACACAGCATGCTTGTGTAGTGACTGGATAGCAGGTATAACAGCTAATTGTTGTAGTGGCTGGATAGCAGCTGTAACACAGCTCATCAGTGTAGTTGCTGAAAAGCATGTATAACACAGTTCATTGGTGTAGTGGCCGGATGACAGGTATAAGACAGCTTGTTGGTGAAGTGGCTTGATAGCAGATATAACACAGCTAGTTGGTGTAGTGGCTGGATAGCAGATATAACACAGTTCATTGGTGTAGTGGCTGGATAGCAGGTATAACACAGCTCGTTGATGTAGTGGCTGGATAGCAGATATAACACAGCTATTCGGTGAAGTGGCTGGATAGCAGATATAACACAGCTAGTTGGTGTAGTGGCTGGATAGCAGATATAACACAGCTCATTGGTGTAGTGGCTGCATAGCAGATATAACACAGCTCATTGGTGTAGTGGCTGGATAGCAGGTACAAGACAGCACATTGGTGAAGTGGCTGGATAGCAGATATAACACAGCTAGTTGGTTTAGTGGCTGAATAGCAGATATAATCCAGCTAGTTGGTGAAGTGGCTGGATAGCAGATATAACACAACTAGTTGATGTAGTGGCCAGATAGCAGATATAACACAGCTAGTTAGTGTAGTGGCTGGATAGCAGATATAACACAGCTAGTTGGTGTAGTGGCTGCATAGCAGATATAACACAGCTCATTGGTGTAGTGGCTGGAGAGCAGATATAACACAGTTAGTTGATTTAGTGGCTGGGTAGCAGATATAATACAGCTAGTTGGTGTAGTGGCTGGATAGCAGATATAACACAGCTTGCTGGTGTAGTGGCTTGATAGCAGGTATAACAGATAGTTGGTGTAGTGGCTGGATAGCAGGTATAACACAGATCGTTAGTGCAGTTGCTGAAAAGCAGGTATAACACAGCTAGTTGGTGTAGTTGCTGGATAGCAGGTATATCACAGCCCCATGGTGTAGTGGCTGGATAGCAAATATAACACAGTTAGTTGGTGTTGTGGCTGGATAGCAGGTATTACACAGCTCGTTGATGTAGTGGCTGGATAGCGGGTTTAACACAGCTCATTAGTGTAGTGGCTGCATAGCAGATATAACACAGCTAGTTGTTATAGTGGCTAGATAGCAGATATAACCCAGCTAGTTGGTGTAGTGGCTGGATAGCAGGTATAACACAGCTCATTAATGTATTTGCTAAAAATCAGGTATAACATAGCTAGTTGGTGTAGTGGCTGGATAGCAGATATTACACAGCTCATTGATGTAGTGGCTGGATAGCAGGTATTATGCAGCTTGTTTATGTAGTGCCTGGATAGCAGATATAACACAGCTAGTTGGTGTAGTGGCTGGATAGCAGATATAACACAATTCATTGGTGTAGTGGCTGGAAAGCAGGTATAACACAGCCCCATAGTGTAGTGGCTGGTTAGCAAGTATAACACAGCTAGTTGGTGTAGTGGCTGGTTAGCAAGTATAACACAGCTAGTTGGTGTAGTGGCTGGATAGCAAGTATAATACAGTTAGTTGGTATAGTGGATTGAGAGCAGTATTACACAGCTCATTGATGTAGTGACAGATATAACACTGCAACTTGGTGTAGTGGCTGGATAGCAGGTATAACACTGCTCCATTGTGTAGTGGCTGGATTGCAGGCAGGGCCGGACTGGGAAAACAATTAGGCCCGGGCATTTTTCAATCAGAGCGGCCCCCTAAGAAGGCAGCGGGCCAGAGAGGGTGTGTTTTGTCATCACTAATGACAAGCACGCCCCCTCTCAAAGTGAGCATGTTGGTTCAATGTGCAGCGCCCCGCTGAAGAGCTCTGGCATTAGAAAAAGGCCCTGAATTAGTTCTGCGCAGCGCAAGCAAATTTAATAACATGCTTGCGCTGTGCTTGCATTTAAATTGTCTCTGGTGTAGTGGGTGCAGGGGGTAGAGGGGCTCTAGAGGCTGCCTGGATGTAGGGCCGGTGATGTGTACCTGGGGCTAGGGCCTGTGGTGGGTGGGGGTACGGGCTGTAGTTTGTGCATGGAAATAGGAGCTGTAGTGTGTGCAGAGGGGTAGGGCTGTTGTTGGGGCAGGGACTGTATTATGTGCAGGGGATCTAGGGGCTCTAGAGGGTGTCTTGGGGTAGGGGCATAGTTGGTGCAGGGAGTATAGGGGCTCTAGAGGGTTCCTGTGGGTAGGGGCTGTAGTGGGTACATTGGGCTAGGGGCTGTAGTGGTTGCAGGGACTGTAGTGAATGCAGGGGGTAGGGGCTGTAGTGAGTGGGGGTACGTGGTGTAGTTTGTGCATGGGAGTAGGAGCTGAAGTGTGTGCAGGGGGTAGGGGCTGTGGTTGGGGCAGGGACTATAGTGTGTGCAGGGGCTCTAGGGGCTCTAGAGGGTGTCTGGTGTAGGGGCATAGTTGGTGCAGGGGTATAGGGGCTCTAGAGGGTTCCTGGGGTAGTGGCTGTAATTGGTGCAGGGGTTATAGGGGCTGTAATGGGTTCATTAGGGCAGGGGATGTAGTGGATGCAGGGGGTAAAGGCTGTAGTGGGTGCAGAGGGTTAGGGGCACCTAGAGGGTGCCTGGGGGTAATAGGAGTTGAAGTAAGGGATATAGGGGGTTTAATTGGGTATAAGGGTTTTAGTTGGTAAGGGGGATGGAGGGATAGGAGCTTTTAAAAGGCAGTACTGTAGTGGGGGAGATTAGATACTAAACAAAACTTTTAAATAAAAAAACTAACAAAAACGTTTACAAAAATACGATTTATTACCCCCCTCCCTGAGGTCTTACCCTTAGCCAGGGAGGGGGAATCCTTATCCTTGGGGGAGGGGGGAGATGCTTGTCACGCTACATTCCTCTTGTAACAGATCAGGGCAGCTCCGCAGGCATGGTGTCACTTCATGCAGAACCGAAGCTGCCCTTATCAGTGTTACAGGCATTGTGGCTGTATGTCTCCTCCTGTGTATTTCCTTCAGCCACACTGAGACAGGCACACTGAGGGGTAGCCTAGTGGGATCTTTAAAAAGGCCCCTTAGCTGTCCCTCAGTGTGCCCTGCTTGGGGAAGCAGATTTCTAGCAATAGGGGCCCGCGGAAGGCTGTGCAGGCCACTTGCTGAGTGCAGGCTAGCTGGGGAACTTGCTGAACTCCCCAGCTCAGCAATTACTGCAACAGGGGTGGGCCTCCCAGAGCCTCGGTCCATGACCGATTTGCCCGAGTGCTCAGTCGGCTCCTGCTTGTGTGCTTTTACTCAATGAGTTACTCCTTTTTATCAGGCTACTTTTCATGAGGCTACTTTAACTGAGATATGCTCCATGTTAACATGCTGCAGAAAGGTCAGAAATGGGATCTGCTATGTTCTTCCTCGGTTATCTCCTGTCTACTCTTCCTGCTGTCTCTTTTCTGATCTATCCTTCAACATATCCACTAAACTTCACTAGAATTGACTGCCTTTGGTTACTATACTCACAAACTCTTGGAACTTGGCAAGTTGTTTGCTTAAATGTTGTTTCACTCACAAACTCAAGTAACTCCAACATCAGTAAAATGTTTTGAGGGGATTTTGAGGTCCAGATATAATACCTAATGTGTGCCTCTGTCTGTTTCTATTTTCTCTGTTGATCTTTATTTGTACCTTTCTGTATCTGTTTCCTATGTTAAACTCTCTTTATTAGTCAGGAGACATTAAACTCTTACAGTTATCTACTAAAGTGATAATTCAAAGTGAACGTCAAACTTAAAACCAAAGTAATAAAAAAAGACAAAGTGGAAACACCTCCCAAATACGTGATAATATAAAGACAAGTTCAAATAACCTGAAGTATAAGTAGTTATTCATAGATGGAATCTATATAAAAGGTAAAAACTGACATAGCGTAATACAGTACTGAATAAGTGAGTGATATATTAGTGGAAATGAGTGCACTCACAAACAAGGTATGAAATCAGGCTTCTCACCCTCCCAAAGGGTAGCAATCTTTGTGAGTAGACAATCCTCCGTGGGATATATAGAAAAATAGGAAACAAATATAGTTAAAACCAAAGTAACTTTACTAGAAGCATAGCTGAATTAGATTTTTTTTCCCAATTTAGCTATTTTGACTTTCTTTGAATTCACGTTGCATCCTTCACTTTAGTGAAGAACTTTGTTAATAACACATACACCATAAAAGAGAGATTTACTAAAATAAAAAAGCAATAGCAATCGACTGGTGTACCATATAAATGAACTTAGTGGTCATGCGAAATGCACGTGTGACACGTCAATGTGCACATTTAATAACAGGAGCTTGCTTTGCTGCAATCATTCCGAGAGGGGCAGTTGTCCCATTGCCCCAGAGTCTTTGGATCGTTGTTGTAGAAGGGATCTTTGATTGCCAGAAGATTGATTTGAGCATCGTTTTGCAGAGCACTCGGCAGACTGAATGATCATGCAATAAGATGGCTTTTGGCTTAGCACAATTTGAATAGGGCCTCGTATCTAGGCAAAGATTAATGATTGGCAGTTGTAAGTACTTGCAGGCAGGCACCATGGTGGGATGGAAATGACACAAAAAAAGAAAGCATGTACTAAATGTCAGGATATATGCAGATATCATATAAAGGGTAAGCTGAAAGGACTTTTCAAAATGCAAATTATTATCCAAATGCACATAGAGGAAACCAGCTTAAAAATGTGTTTATAATGTCTTCTATTGTTTTTTATGAACTGCTCGGAGAATTAAGGCATAGCCGCATGTGGAATGCATGTTACTGTCGGATGACATTAAAATAACCTTCCTAAGAAATATAAACAAAACAACATATGCAATTTCTTTGATAAACAGTGCTCAGTGTCTGCGTATAACAAAATAGAAGGAACTCAAATGTATCATAATAACAGGGTTTATATGTGGCTTTTAGGGATCCGATTCCGTTTTTCATTAAATGGTACGTGTTATTCAGTACACACAATACACACTTTTTATATATATTTAATAGCTTCTGTAATTAGAAAACCGTAACAGCAAAACTGATTTACGTTTGTATTGTCCCTTTTTTCGCCTCCCTTTGGAGCTTCACAAAAATACCCACAATTTGCCTGTTTATATTATTTGCCTTTGTTGCTCATTAGATTTAATTAAATCTTTTGGAAATGAACTTTATTTTTTATTATTCACATTTGTCATTCTAAAAAAAAAATTACAAAAATTCAATTTGCAAGTTTCAATAGACCAGAAATGACAGATAAATAATAAAGTTTGCTTAAATATATAGGATGAAAAAAAGAAACGAGTGATTCTGAGAATAAAATGAAGGCACATTTCCCATCAATATATTGTTTTATGTGCATCAGCAGTCCATATTAACATGTATAGCCTGGTCTCAATGCTTTGACAAAAAGATATCCAGATGTTTAAAGACAGTATTATCATTATAATTAGTATTGGCAATTTTATAGCAGCACTTTCCAATGTTAGAAATGGGACCATGTAATTACAAATAAGACAAACTATTACAAAATGTTGACCGGAACAATAGGTCGATGAGGACCTTGCTTGAACGTCTTCACAGTCTAGAGGAGGTAGAGTTTAAAAACGCATTAGAAAGGGCAGTGTGGGGGATAGGAACCAAGTGACAGGGTGGGAATGTAGTAGAATTTGATGGGGAGAGTGAAGTCGGGAGTGAACCCACTTCTTAAGTTGAGAGAGACCACATGATATTCTGAAGAGGTGAGTTTTAAGGGACTTCTTAAATGATTGAAGAAAAGGGGAGTCTGATATGGTTAGGCAGGCTGTTCCATAGGAATGGAGCAACCCGCGAGAAGTCCTGTAAACACAAATAGCAGTATGGGTACCACCAGTGGTGGTCACAAGAAGGTAACAGCAGAATGGAGTGGCAGAGAATGGATGTTTTTATATATTAGTGAACAATCATAGTTGGGGTAGAGTTGCTGGGAGGTCTGTAGACAGTATTGAATATTTTGAATTGTATTGTATAGGGTACAGAAAGCCAATGCAACTATTAACAGAGGGGTGACATATGAGACATCTATAGAATATGAGAAAACATATTGTCCAAGCAGTAAACTCCAATATTAAATTATAATTATTTCCTCTTGATTAGATCCCTAACTCAACCCTGTTTATAATATTTATTGCTGGAATATTCCCGATTTTACATGCATAACCATGCATTGTTTTATTTTTATCCACTTGTCTGTGATATCTCCAAATTTCTCCAGTTTCAAATCTATCTATAGAGAAACAATGTGCTGTTTAGAGTATTATACTTTCATTTTATTTCATTGGCAAACACTGACATTTGACTTTTGATGTTCTTTGCCAGTCCATTAACCCCTTAAGGACCAAATGTCTGGAATAAAATGGAATCATGACATGTCACACATGTCATGTGTCCTTAAGGATTTTTGATATAAATACAATGCCTACTTAGGCTAGAAAACTGCTCCTGGGGGGGGGAGGGGGTATTGTGGTAGCCCTTTCAGAGACAGAGATGACAGCACAATGTGCTGCCTTTCCGTGTCACTGAATGTAACATATAAAATATATATGCTGAGGTATGTCAGACCCCAGCATATAGTAAAAGAAAATTGATCATTTTTTTCAATAACCCCAATGAAAGGTAAATAATATATAAAAGAAATTGGGTCCAATGGAGCCCACTTTAACCAGAGATCAGGCTATCTTTCTCCACCCTGTTGACTGAGAGGTAGAGGGTAATATATTTGATGGCCAGAGGATGTCCGTTAGGAATTATTATAGAAATCCGACGAGGCATCAGTTTGTTAGTCAGCTGTCACAAGGCCTGTAAAGTACTGTCATGCATAAAAGGGGTTAAAAGAACACTGCATTGACTTTTTTTGTTAACTATTTAGTAGATATGACCCCAAGTAAAACATGCTTGTGTTTTTTTCCTTTATGTTTTCTTTGCGGGTAAATGAAAAAAGAGCTTGCAAAGTCTGCAGAACTACTGTCTGCAGCCTTTACAAGCCCTCCCCTCTTTCAGTCTGTGCCAGGGAGTTTACCAATCAGAGCCTTCTCATTGAAAAGTATCTGTGCTGGAGCTGCAAGTTCAAACACACGTGATTGTGGCTTCCCAATGCTTCTCAATGACCTGTAATATAAATCATTGACAAGGGCTGAATGCAGAAGCGCTCTAGCTACAGAGCTAACAGAAGCACAATAAATCCTCCTCATCTCTTTGAGTGACAGCCAGGGTGGTGTTTTTGTCCCCAGTTATAAACATCTCTATTGAAATTATCATTTTTATAAAATTGACAAAAACGTACAAACTCATGATACAGAAAACAAGCTGGGGTGCTTTATGTGTCTTGAATGTTCCTTTATTTAACGTCATGAAACTATAAATCAGGGGTGCCCTAAAGATAGATCCTCAGATGTTTTAAAACTACAGGCCTGCAATGCATCATGGAAGTTGTAGTTCTGCAACATTGGCGATTTACCTTATGGCCACCCCTGCTGTAAAACAACAATATAGAACCCTGATTGTGCTACTATCCACTGCAACACTGAACAAGATAACTTTATTTTCAGTTGTGCTTATTTTTTAATTAACTTTTTTCACTTTTCAAAATGGTATCTGCTATCTGTAAAAGATGTTACTATCAATAGGCGAATATCTACCTACTGTTGTTAATAATTACTGATACGTTAGGAACAAGTCCCTTGTCTTTATATAGCTTATAACCACGATCAGATTACTCTTTGGACAGAAGGATTTATCTTAAAGGGACTCTACAGTGCCAGGAAAACATATTCGTTTTATAAAAACTGCAATAATTATACTTGCAGGGTTAAGGGTGGTGGGAGTGGCACTCAGACAACTCCAATGGGCAGAAGTGGTCTGGGTTGCCTGGAATGTCCCTTTAAACTTACTAACATTCGCTTAACATCAAATGTATCCTACAAGTCAATCTAATCTCTAAAATACATTTTTGTACACTTTTGCAAACTGTAAATCAGCGAGTGTTAATCGTAGCACAGAACTAAGTCACCATGTCAAATCTTATGCCAATGCACACAAATGGATCCGTGTCAAACATGTTAAAAAAGTTAGGAACCACTGATATGAAAAATAGGGTCAATCTAGAAAAAAAAAAATAATTCACAAATCAAATGAGAATCCACTCTTATACGTACAAATATAATGTTACATCATTATCTAAACTCTAAATTTCTATGAGGTCACATAGAAACTGAAATACACATGTATAGCCTTCCAGCTGAAGTGGTAGAGGTTAACACAGTGAAGGAGTTTAAGCATGCGTGGGATAGGCATAAGGCTATCCTAACTATAAGATAAGGCCAAGAACTAATAAGAGTATTTAGAAAACTGGGCAGACTTGCTGGGCCGAATTGTTCTTATCTGCCACATTCTATGTTTCTACATTGCGTATCCTATTACTCAGAAAGAATAACTTGCAATGGCCGGAAATAGTCATTTGATTTGAATTACTAAGAATCATGGGAGCTTACATTTTCAGAGCAAGAACCATTAATTTTCTCATCGGCAATTACATTTACAAAGAATTATATTGTACCACAAAAGCTGTCCCCTGCTGGTTAATTACGATAACTACAGCCGACAATGTTTATGTCTCATTTTTACTTTCGGGTCAGAATTTTAGGTCAGTATTTTTTTATTTTCTTTACACCATTTTTGTCTTTAGGATCAACATAAAATAAATATTATTAATAATATAGCAATATTGTATGTATGCATATATTTATTATATTTTTTTTTTATGGGACAAACACCTAAGATAATGATTTTGTTTTAAAAATACACACGTGTTGTGTCGGTAATTGAGCGATGAAATGTTATTTTTAATTAAACCAGCACACCCTTAGCATGCAGTGCAGCGTGAATCTATGTGAAAATCTGCGAGAGGGAATGTTAGCATCCTTTATTTAGAAATGAATGCCAATTCTGAAATCCTCTGAGACTTGTGCAGATGATTACTTACATACAAGGAAGCCTACAGGTCCCTTGCTGTGAAATTGCAATTAAAAACGCAGCCCAGCGCCACTTAATGTTGCGAGCAACAAAGCTCCAACCCACATTTCCTTCCTTGATCTCGTGCTGGGAACAATGACTATAATATGCCTGCTGGTACATATGCAGTACATTAAACAATAGGTGCTTGTACTTTACATTATTTATTTAGGCTAAACACTAACTAAAGCTTATTATATGTGCTATTATTTGTTGAACAGACTCAGTATTAAAAGCAAAAATATTGTTATTGTTTCCTGAAATAAATGACGTAAGCAATATACTTTGCTATCTCCAAAGTCAAATTAACATGAACAATAATATATATATATTTTTAATTAATATTTTATTTTTGTATTTTATTGCTCTCTGGGACTGTGTTTAATACTATTAATTAAACAGCACCACCTAGAGTTTCTTGCAAATTAGAGTCTTAGAAAGCAGTCTCAAAGATTATCATGGGCTTAGGAACTCCAATCAAATATCTATTTAACATTAGTTAACAGTGTAATAAAAAACAACTTAAAAAAAATAAAAAATAAAAATAGCAGGATAATTACCCATTAAAATGGCATAATAGACAAGTGCAATAATAGTTTGCCTAGCCTGATTCCTGATTCTTTTTAGTCTCTTATTTGGACGTGGAGTATTTTTGCAAATTATTATTATTGTTATTTAAAATTTTACTAATTTTCTCAGATATTATAGGAAAACGATCATAATTTTTCCACTGTGACTGAAAATAAAAGAGGTTATGTAATATAACATGGTGATGCCGAATTTTGTAATCAATACATGTACGTTACCCCTTTTCATTGACTCTCCTGGCTTATCTTTTTGCTTTGTGGAGGAAGGAATCTATATCTCAATTTGCGCAATAGCAATACTTATCTACTCGAATCATGCATGAATCCATACCGGAATGCATGTTTGGGATGTCCGGTGGTTGGGCATGATGTCACAACTTGTGACACACCAACTATTGATTAATGTTAGAATTATTGTGCTTTGGGGCTTTCAGACTCTTGGCTAGCATGCTCTGCCATACCAAATTATTTTTCTTGGACCTTTCACTCTGTATTGTAGGAAACTGCCTTTGTTGTTGGTTAGATCTGTACTATTATATTGAATAATACGGGTTACCCTAGATTGCTTTAAACACATTTTTATAGAAGAATTGCCGTAGACCCTATTGTCAATCGACCCTACTAGCAGGGTTATTTATTTAAGTCAGAATCAAAGTGAATTTAAGAGAATTTCACATTTAAGGCCAAATTATCTTAACTGGAAGTACAGTTGACTTTAATTTTTCAAGTTTGGCTATTTTGACGTTAAATGTGAAATTCATTTTGAATTCACTTGAATTCTCGTTATATTAAATAACCATGCTAATGACTCTTTTAGTCTCAGTTGCCTTGCCCTCTCAAATTTAATCGGAGTACCATGAAGATAGTCATACTACCAGACAGCCACCAGAGGGACTTTTGGGAACTTAGATGACTTTTCTAAATAACATCTAAACGACTCTGGACTTCCTTGTGCTATGCATGAGGACTTACAGCGTCACCGGAATCCCCATAGGATTCTTTGCTTACCTATGGGCAAATCCTAATGCGAACACGGCCATTGCCGTGCATGGGCATTAGGTCTCCCCCACCGGCTGATGTTGATGGGGGAGGAGCATGGGCATAGCTGAGCCAGCGCCGAGAGACATCACGCTGGATTCAGGAAAGTGACAGAAGGGGTTATTAACCCATTCTGCACCACAGGGGGAGGTGGGTGGTGGGGCTTAACAGAGTATGTTTTCCTGGCACTAGAGTTTCCCTTTAAGCTTGTGAACTAACTAAATTAATTTATTTATTTTATATAATTCTGTCAATACATGAACTTTGAGTTTATTCACTTAGCTGAAAAAGGAAAAGCTAATTACAGGCCAAACTCGCTAAATTGGAAAAACACATGAATTAGAGAATTTTTCCAGTTTTGTTATTTTTGGGCCAAAATGTATAGTTTTCCAGTTTAGTTACTTAATTCAACCTGATTATGCAGCTGTGTTAATTCCAGTTTAGAGAGGTTCCAAAGCAGTCCTGGACGAGAGAATAAAATGTTATTGAATCCATAAAAATACATATTTATAAACTGAGCTAATTGAATAAAGCAGATATATCTAATGTTTATACAATTGAGATGATACATACGTCTTTGGGAATTGTAACATACTGCCATACAAGCCTTGCAACATCAATGTCAACCAAGTGGATTGTCATTAGCACTTGCTGTGCATGTAGATCAAAGTAAAAGATGTTTAAAATAGAACAGTAAGTTACCTTTCTCATGCATTATGTAAGGCATAAGCATTCTTTGATCCGTCCTAAGAAGTTAAAAAGTGTATGGTACAGCATCTTCCCTGCCGAGCAGTGAACATCCAAGAGAGCAATCGTCATTTCTTTCACTGTTCTTTTACCTTTCCGAGGTTTTCTTTTTTCACACTGTGAAAATACTTTTTTTTCCAGAGCCTTTATTCACAGATAAAGGGCCTTTGCAGATTTCATTTCAGAGAATATCACATTGTCTGTATTAGAAAATGCTAAGGAGAATAATTCCTGCAGGAGTTTCAATCTATTTATGTCACGGGGCAATGACATCTCTTTCTGATGTAAAAAATAGTTAGATGTTCCTATATTATTAACTATTCTTGAGAGATTTGTTCCTAGGAGAAAATAATTTATATTCATACATATATGAATACATATTGATAGAAAATAAGTACAAAATTGTGTTCCAATTTATATTACACTCACAGTATTTATGAGCATTTAGTAGTTGCTATTGATTCAGATAGATAGACGGACGGATAGATAGATAGATGGACGGACGGATAGATAGACAGATGGACGGACGGATAGACCCTTACGATCTGCTGAAGACTTACGTCTATCTTCTGTCCGTACTCCCACCTCCGATGCTTGCCTTCAAGATTTCTCGAGGGCTGCAGAGTTCCTGTGGAACTCGCTTCCCTCCTCCGTTAGATGCTCACCCAGTCTCCACTCCTTCAAAAAATCATTAAAAACCCACTTCTTCATAAAAGTGCATCAATTAAACTGTTAATAGCTCCCAAATGATTCCTCTTCTGCAACTGTCACTAGTCTAATACTATCCTTACCTTTTGTGGCACTTTACCCCCACTCCCTCTAGCATGTACGCTTATTGAGCAGGGCCCTCAACCCCTCTGTTCCTGTGTGTCTGGTTACAACTACATGTCTGTTCGTCCATCCATTGCAAAGTGCTGCGGAATTTGATGGCGCTATATAAATACCATAATAATAATAATAATAATAATAATAATAATTGGATAGATGGATAGATAGACTGACTTTAGAGCAGGCATGCTGCTCAGTTCCAGAAACACTTGGGGCTTGAGAGCAAAGGATAACACTATCAGCCCTACACTAAGTGACAGCTGGGGATATTATATGATGTATCTCCTTTGTTTGAGTTATCTCTACTCATCTCTACCCACGAATAGCTTTCTGTTTATACTTAGTGAACGAATAGCTGGAAACAAACACATGATGCACAGTCAGGTATTCAATGTGATCCACCACGCTACTCAGTACAAGGGTGAGCAGCAAAGTTCTGTTCCCCAGCACCCCATTCTGACAGTCACTTGGAGGGCACAACTACCTTCCTCTAAATTGCCTGGTAGAGGACTATATTACTCAACTATTTTTTTATAATAGGCATTTTTTTTAGAAGCGTCTACCTAATGTAAAATGTAAAATAACATAAAATCCCACTAATTTCCTCTTGCCCCATCCACCAGCTGTAGTGATGCTGAGCTAAAGAGCCACATATCTGGAGCTTCAGCCCCCACAGCCTATCTCCCCTGAGTAATGTCTCAGACTGTCTGTTACAGAAATATAATTAAAAATGTATCTGTGCGTTTGTTATAAACATGACTATAACATTGTAAGAACCTTCAAGGCTACTATTCACTATAATAACTACCACTAAATAGTGGCTAACGGCTCCTGATGGTTTCTGTGGGAGTTACTAACTGCTATTTAGTTATGTGTTACTGGCTGGTTTCAAACCCTGTCACTAATTAAAGGACCACTATAGTGCCAGGAAAACATACTCGTTTTCCTGGCACTATAGTGCCCTGAGGGTGCCCCCACCCTCAGGGACCCCCTCCCGCCCGGCTCTGGAAGGGGGAAAAGGGTAAAAACTTACCTTTTTCCAGCGCTGGGCGGAGAGCTCTCCTCCTTCTCTCCTCCTCCGTTCCGCCCCATCGGCTGAATGCGCACGCGCGGCAAGAGCTGCGCGCGCATTCAGCCGGTCGCATAGGAAAGCATTTACAATGCTTTCCTATGGACGCTGGCGTGCTCTCACTGTGAAAATCACAGTGAGAAGCACGCAAGCGCTTCTAGTGGCTGTCAATGAGACAGCCACTAGAGGCTTTGGGGGAAGGCTTAACCCATTCATAATTATAGCAGTTTCTCTGAAACTGCTATAATTATGAAAAAATGGGTTAACCCTAGAAGGACCTGGCACCCAGACCACTTCATTAAGCTGAAGTGGTCTGGGTGCCTAGAGTGGTCCTTTAACAGCGGTGCATAACAACCTTAACACCAGCTTTTAAATCCGTACTCATCCCATTGAAACAAAAATAACTTTTCCAACTTTGCCTTGAGTTTTACTGACCAGATGCAACTTACCTTTGACTATTGGTAATGCAGGATGATGCTTGCATGGTAAGGTAGGTCTCTCTGTACTTTACCAGTATTTCACTAATGTGTGGTAAGCTTCTCGCTGTTAATGGTGACTGTTTATGGCAGCTTTGTACTGACAAGATTGTATCAAGCCCATAATGTCTGCAAACTGCAATATCATGTGTAAACATATGATGCAGAAACAAAATAAAGTCTAAAATATAAAGCAACTTTTAAATGAAATATCGGTAATATATATTAAAGTAGTGTTTGCATAGTTTTTCAAAATAGAATTTATTCCAGTATTCAGAAATCACAATAATGAGTAGGTGTTTCCAGGCATTAGACGATGTGTTATCATGCCTCCAAATGAGTTGTATGTCGACTGTAGGAGACGCAATTTATTTTAGACTCATTTTAATAGCTGGAACAAAAATATTTAAATGGAATTGACTGGCACTCTGCTGACTGGTCATAGTGTGTGGATTTAGGAACAGGTGGTTGTACGTTGTTGCTAATGTATGAAATGGTGGAGGAGAGCACTAAGAAACAGTAGAGGTAATCTAAAAATCTCTGTGACTGGCATCTCATCAAGCTAAAAAAAAGAAGGATTCTGATTGGAAATATTGAAACCTGTTATCCACGGCAATACTAATAGATTTTAAAATCCAACAAAGTGACTTGAGGCATAGTGATCATTACCTACTGATCATGGGGGAAGAGATGAGCCAATGGTTAATGAGATCTCTGTATTTTTCATTAATTGTAATTTAAATAGCAAAACAAAAAACATGACTCTAATTTACAAAAAAAATAATAATAATAATATAAAGATCATATACCTGTAAAGTCGAATCATGCTTTCTTGGAAACAATGTAATTTCAACCTTGTGTTTTATTATGATGTATCCTGAACCCTGAGATGCCACTATATTCCTTTAATAAACGTGTCATTGTCATGAAACCTCTACATTTTTTAATTGATTTAAGCAGCACCAATACAAATACATGTCTTCTATAGATAACCATAAAAAGTATAAAGTTGAGGAAAACCTTGAAAAACTTTAAGAAATAAGTTTTCAGCCACTATGGTTATCCCCTATTTTATCGGGGTGCTTTGACAGTGTGATGAGCTTGACAAAATATGGAAGTATGGTGTGAATAAATCCCGGTACATTTTTACTTGAGATAGAAAGTTTAAGAATTTAGTATTGTAATAATCTGAAATATACATTGTTGTGTGTGTGCGCTCTTTCCTTCCAGTATAAAATGTATTAAAATAGAGGGGCAGTGCCTGCCTGTCAAACTGAACAGACGTGCTGTGCGAGGCACTGGTATATTAATACAGCAGGTTTTCTAGCCTTTTAAGATTATTTTTAAGAGTCCAGTGGCAATTTGCCTAATCTTCAACCTAACTGGAGTAGTGGCTGACCATAGTTTCAGCTGATTTACAGAGTCAAGAAAAAAATCCAGTTTCTCTGAAACTGCTATGTTTGCATCTGCAGGGTTAAAACCTGAGGGACCTGGCACCCAGACCACTTCATTGAGCTGAAGTGGTCTGGGTGACTATAGTGTCCCTTTAATGTTATATTAATGTTGCATCATTGTATTGTATCAGATTAACATTCATTTATTTATTTATAAAATATTTTACCAGGAAAGATACATTGAGATTTCTCTCATTTTCAAGTATGTCCTCTAGGTATATAGCACTAACCTATCCTTAAGACATAATAGTTCCCCTTTATAAAGCCCAAATAAAACTCTGGGTCAACGGATAACTCAATATAAGGCTAACTGCAGGAGGAACTATAGGTACTGTGATAAAGTGAAGTACGTCTAGTTTGTGTGTTGCACAACACAAAGCTTTGTTTAGTTATGGGCCCCTGGGGTGGAGCATTTGGAGAGAAGGGTGGGCCAATGCTCCACTCCACAGTTTAGTGGTTTTCTGGGGAGACATAGATCCAGGCCAGGGTTTTTTGGACCATCTCCAACCCACTGCTCAGCTGCAGTCAGTGAGCTGTTGCTGTGGGAATAAACCCCTCCCGGCTAGGCAGGAAAAGGAGAGGAATTGCTGGCTTCCTCCCAGGAAGCAGGTAGGAGAGAGGCTGTTCTCTCCAGATAGAGAGTCAAGGAGACTAGGCACTGGGAGTGCAGAAAGGAAGCAGTCAAGGCTGGCTTGGAGCACTGGGAGTGCAGGAGGAAGCAGTCAAGGCTGGCTTGGAGCACTGGTAGTGCAGAAAGGAAAGCAGTCAGGGCGAGGCTGGCTTGGAGCACTGGGAGTGCAGAAAGGAAAGCAGTCAGGGCAAGGCTGGCTTGGAGCACTGGGAGTGGAGAAAGAAAAGCAACAGGCTAGCTAGCAGAGTGTTGCTATCTAATAAGGTTGGTGCAATATGTTTTTGTTAGTTTAACCCTGATAGAGAGGGATATTCAAAGTGAGTCAGTGCTCAGACGAGCTAGGTTTTTGTTTAAAGGGAAACCTGTTATATTTATGTTTTCATTTGCTGCTGCCTCATATGTAAACTTACAAATAAAGTGCCTGGAATGAAGTTGCATTGAAAGACTGTGCATGTTTTTGCCCTAGAGAACCGTGCTACCTGCTGACAAGGATCACAGTACCTAAAGCTTTGAATACCGTAGGATCTTGAAATAACCCATGAAAAAAATCCCTCACGTACTACAGTCACCCATAAATGAGACCCTATGGAGGCATAGCCATTAAACTGAAAGTCTGCCCAACCAGCCCACCTACTATCTACTATCACTAATAGCCACTGTGATTCCCTCAGCATGATACAAACTAAACTAAACCCAAAACATCATTTCTATCTATTTTCAAAAACCAAGCCCAATATATATATATGATCATGAACAAAAATTACTGAGTTGCTCTCAATAGAGTCTATATAGAAGTTAATGTTCATCAGATGTGTGGTGTTAAAAACAAAAATGCCTGTGATATAAGGATTATAAGAATGGATGTGTATCATATTCCTTAATGGGAACCAGGGATATTATTGATCAAAGGAGCATATCACTAATGTGATTTCTGATGGTGTCTTAGATTATAAAATATTAATTGTAAAATCTTCACATAGTGAGAAAAGGACCCATTCTTTATGGACATAATCAAGAATTATTCAGAAATCATCCTTGAACATTGAATCTAAAGTTTATATTGTTCACGCTCACCATGGAAACAGATGAAAGACCACCATAATTATTGTTATGACCCTACAATATGGGGGATCCCGAAATAGATAATGCTGTACAGACACTTCCAAGTACCTCATTACAATTGCTCTACCCAAGTTTAACACAAAAATTGATTAAAGTAAATACATGCTGAGAAGTTTCAACTAAACAAAATAAACCAAAATTAAAATCCAAAATTCCAACACACTAGTGCCCTGTCCCCTCCCCCCATTGGACCAATCGAGGGGCTATCCCCACTGGAGGGATTTGATGCTAATCAGTTGAAGATAATCGACCTTACAAGCACTGGTACATTTTCACAGCCTATACCTAAGATGTCTGCCACACAGGCCTCTATGAAATTATGCAAATGGGCGCATTTAATGACCTCTGCTCTCAATTTGGAACAGGATACAACAGTGCAAGGAAGCTGTAACTAGGCTGCACCAAGGTGGAGAGCTCTCAATCCCTCCAAAACTCCATTTTGGTTCCTGCAGCCACTTACCTATGGGGGTGGGGTGGGGGCAGGGGTGGAGGAGGAAAACCTCCACATCACAGCCCAAAATCTAAGAGATTTCTTCATCAGTGAGAATCCTGGTGGGATTCTCCTTGTGCTCCAATCTTGGCGCAAGGATGGGCCTGATTCACTCAAGAAGTGACCTGGGACTTATGGAATGGACTGTAGTTGGACTTGCCTCTATGTTGGTACATGGCCATTTTTAATTCAAAATGAGGTTGGAGTGGGTTGAAGGGCTGTCATCTAGGGCTAGTAGCCAGTATATTTTAACATCTGCTCAGTATCTCTGACAGGTAACCCCAGTGGTTTCCCACTTTTCATTTTCATTACTTCTAGGTCATATGCCAGAGTAGCTCAGCTATCAGCAGTTAATACATTAAAATGTGTTTATGGCCTATTAAACAGGATGCTCAACTTGTCTACATAATACTTTTGTAACATTTTTATTAAGTCTGAGTAATCCATTTTCCCTATAACATGTCTAGCGTTGACTACTCCTTATTGTGTTCAGCCTATTAATACTCTGAAAATGTGAAGCTACTTTATTCTCATAACTGATTTTTTCTCATTGCTCATCACCTTTATGTTTTAAATTTGTTGATGTATATACCTTTGCAACCTGTAACTGCATAACCAATAAAAATAAAAAAACTGTATATATAGAAATTATAAAATGATTAAAATACTGTTTCTCAAAACTCATGGGTCACATCTATATCTAGAAATATCTGCAGGTAAACATCATAAAAAGTGTTTTATATTCATATGCAAGACTCGAGTGATTGCGAAGAGAAACATCAAGCGAAGAATGTAACCAATAATTGTTCTTTTATTTCTTCCTTTGCACAACACAAGAGATACGCAGACAATCACAGTAAAAGCCAACATAGAAAAACTAAAGAACCGGCTTAAGCACTGATGACTGCTTACATTGTTTTTATTCGTTTTACATATATCTGATGGTATCAAAACTGATCAGCAAAGAGATGCCACAGTGGTAATAAGCATTACATTCATAATATTATTTAGGCAAGGGATAAAGTATTCTTTTTCATTATTATATAACATCACAACAATACATGTTTTACTTTTAAAGCCTTTTCAATTACGGCTACATTTTCTCTAACATCTTCTTTTCCTTGAATTTATAATAACGCTTGAATCTCATTGTGTGTTTCTTTCAAAATGACATGACTAGTGGTGTTGGCCTCTTACTCCAGTGACATTTCCCATTGTGAAGCACTGCAGGCAAGGAGATTAGAAGATTATTCTCTCCTTGAGAGTCAAATAGTCCATAACACAACAGATTATAAAAGTATTGCTGAAGCAATTGACATTTCTAACTTGAATTGCCTAAGGGTTAGGATAATCTCATTGCTTCTCTGAGTCACATAAATAGTCTTCCCCGACTGAAATGACCAATTTTGCATTTATGCGTCCTTTCCATGCTCTTAGCTACCATGCACAAAGTGGTTTATTGACTAAACAGGGAGATGTTTTGCCTTAAAAAGCATTCTTTGCAAAGTGTGGGCCAAAAAAAATATCTAAACTAATTTTGTTTGCATGTTTCAGTTGGGGAGCATTGTCACCGATTTCCAAATTTATTTTTGTATTCATATAAATTATATGCGTTTTAAATTCAGATTATGTGCAATATAATAAAGACACGTCCTGTTACATTTCTGCCCTAATCTTTTTGATACGTCTATTGTTTTCAGGATAGCACTGCCACGGCTCTCCCTTCTTTATTGTGTCCTTCCCTTCCCATTAAATCTAATTTCACAGAGATGCTTCACCTCTCCTGTATCCACTGTCATATGTAAACTATTTCATTCTGGGTCTCTTGTATGATTTAAAAACTTCATCAGCAACCTCATTTTCATACTACGTATCTCTTTGCCTTTTTACTTAATTATTCTTCCCTCCCTATTTAATCACGCGGCATATTTACTGTGAAGTAATCTGATAACCCCAAGAACACTTTATTCTTCAGCTGGTGGAAGTAAACCTGTATTTAAAGGGTGACTATAACCCTTTTGAAACGGTGCACCTTTCTGATGTAAAATGCTCTATTGGGCACAGTGGAGAAGGTGCCCTATGTCAACTCGCTGTACAACCTGAAAATAAAAGGTTTTACTTTAAATCTAACAGTGGGTGAAGCTCCCAGCACTGCTTCTCGGTGCTCCCTCCGGATGTCACTGGGGCAGCATGCGTTTCAATCTCATACCCCTTATTGAGGAGCCTGTGATTGGACTAATTTACCAGCTCAGAGCACATGTGCATGCTCTGGGCTGTTGAGGGGAGGGAGAGAGAGGAAGGGAGTAGGGAGGGAGGTTTTGTTACAAAAACCTCCAATGTGCATGGAGTGATCTTCTTCTTGAAGGCACTCTGCCTGCAAGTGGAAGATTTTGATAAATCTATGCTGTCAACAGACGTTAAATATGCACAGAATTGAAATTAGGCAGTCCGGAGCTGAGTGCAACTTTCACTTGGCACACAATTACTAATATGTCTTCATGTGCAGTATTTCAGTAAGAAAAACTACACATACTGACTCCTACCACCATGAACACTTCAAATTACCAAAGCGGTCGTGGTGGTTGGAGTAACCCTTTAATGTAGATTCTCTTCATCCTGGGGAATTTTATAGCCAGTATATAAATGACCTATTCTTGGCCTTAATTGTTAGATTTGACATATTTAGTCACTGATCTATTTATCTTAATTCACTAATTGACACCAGTGGGAACACAGGTTTTCTGCTAATTATGTAAATATGTGTTAGTTTTGTGTTGAAATTTATGTTATTATTGTGTAACTATAAGAGATATTTAACTTATGAGCTTCTCGTACCTGGTGAGTAAGTTAGCCAAATCATTAAAAAATAACCATTTTTATAAATATTGATAATTTAGCGCAATCATCTCAACCAATCATAAAAGGCATTGATAACAAAACAACATATCACTCGAGTATCTATAGCATATATAAATATAGGTATGTTCATTAATAGAATTAGTAAATACTAACATGTATTAGAAATGAACATCTAAAACATTTTGAAATGTTAATACAATATGTCATTAGAACATTCAGATGTTTATCATTTTACTATATAATTTGTCTAAGTAAAAGCATCATATACAGATTATATATACAATATTTACAATAGGTTGCAACTGCCCTTTTCAAATACCAATGTTATTGATACCATAACAGTTATTGCTTGAATGATCAACATGAATTCAGAAGAATTGTAAAAATATACTTTTTGTTAACAGCATTCTGATTTATATACAACAAATATATATATTTGCCTGTTCTGTTTTATGTTCTGGAATTTTTTTTGCTAATTCTGCTTTTGTACACAGCTAATATATCCCGTAAGTATTCAGTCAATCATCAAACAGACAATCAAGAAAACATTTACCTACAAAAAAAGTCCTCATATTTAGGAATCCTGAATTTCATGATAAAATTATATGGAATGCTTTTATTTTTTTAATATAAAATAATATCTCAATTGAAACGAAAATATGAGTATGTTGTGAAAATGTATGTATAAAAATATTTAATTTTTTTTCTTTCTTAATAAAGATTGCTAAAATAAATATGTTTATGATTCACCAACAAATATTTAATACAAGTTCCTATACAAACAATGTACAAGAGTTTGTGAATGTTGAGCACACCTTTGCTTTTTAACATAAAAAAAAAGCATATTATAAATAATGTAAATAATTAATTATTAATATTCTGTGGAATTGACATTGTGATCATTGTCCACTTTCATAACCGGGTTAGTATACAATAGGTAACAATTAATTTGACAGTATTAAACATGATAACTGTAATACTTCCTATTGGTTAAAATTGGTTCAAGGAAAAAAAAAGGTTCAAGGAACACTTATAGCATTAGGAATGCAAACCTGTATTCCTAAAGCTATGGTGCCTCTGTCACTACTGAGATTCAGCCACATCATTTGCCTTAAAAATAATATATTTTGTAAAAATTTCCAGCACTGAGACTCCAACCACCTGCAACCTCTATGAAGAGGTGTTGCTTCCACCATCGCTGGTCCACTCTAATGTTCCTCACGGAGGAGCATTGGGGACCCGGAACACATGCACGGTGAAAGCATTACATTTATTGCTCTCCTATGAGAGCAATGTTATATGACCACGTTTTGCTCAGTCGTCTGGAAAACAGCAACTACTGACGTGTTTAAGCCTCCAATATAAACATGGAAATTTCTAAAAATACGGTAATGTTTTTTGTTGCAGGGTTAACATGACAAGACCAGTGCACTCAGACGTCTTTATTGAGATGAGGTGGATTGGGGGACGTTAGAGGTCCTTTAAGTTCACAGAGTGATATTAACAGAACTATTATTCCTGTTCATTAGTGTGAACACACGGAAGAGTTTTTTTTTTTTGACGCTTCACTTTGTTTGTATGTAAAATAGGTAAGGGTTGTATTCAATAAATAGCTCTGGCCCTTTACATTCTGATATGTAATGATATTTAATCTTTAGAGTTGTTAGTAATATACAAATTCAGTGCAGTGTTGATAAATGGTGTAATATGTTTGTTTGCATGATCTTTTTGCATTAAATTTTAAAGTTTTGCTTTATCAGTTTGAGGAGATAGAACAAGGTACTTGACAGGCAAAATAATGCAAAGAGACATCAGCGGTTTCAGTTTTCTGTAATGACTCAAAGGCCAGGGATGAAAATGAATCCTGAATTTTAACATGCCAGAAATAAAAGCAATATATTGCAGTCTAGCTTTCCAATGGTCTATACACACACTTAAAGGGACATTCGGAGCACCATAACTACATCAGCCTGTTGTTGTGCTTATGGTGCTAGTATGTCATTCGCTGTTGCCTATTTTTGTATAAAACCTTTTTTTAATGGTTTGACTAAAAACAGTGGTACCCTAGGCATGTAGAAACCACCTTTGGATTATCATAATACTTAAATGAAATTTACACTTCCAAGTCAGCATTATCAATTCCATCCATATTTGGGCAACAGTGATAGACTTATCGTGTCAGCTTATAAGGTGGTTTAATTAGTATGGTGGATAAAGTAAGTCATACTGGGTAGAATGCCTAATATAAATCTAAAAATGGCTAGAATGTTCAGGGCTCAATTGTTGAAAAGTGAATAGAAAGTACAACCTTTACTACAGAGATAGAATTGACATATCTTATACAATAAGTAGGAAAAACAGGCAGAATATTTGAAATCCAATAAATGGAAAGGAAAAGTAAAGCACAGGCTTATAGCTTGAATTTGTAAAATAATGTACACCGGACAAGGTCAAGCACATTGTTCAAGGTCAAGTACATCTTCAAACTGTATCTATACAATGATTTGGCGAGTATCAATAACAGATCCATCTCCCTGTGTTTCAAAACACAAGAGAATTACAAAGTAAAATGAAAAAAATATATTATATGTATATAATTACTATATGCAATATATAATATCTTTATGTATACGTCTGCCCCATTTCAGATACTGAACTTTTTGTTTCTACAGGGTTGATTCATCTGCCAAAGGACCAAATAAAACAAGCTATTTGAAGTAGCTGAGTCCTGCCACCAGAAAAAACTTTTCCAGGAATAATTCGGAGTCCAGAACAGCTATGTGCGCTGCGCGTCCAATCAGCGTATTCGCTGTGTTCGGGAGTGCGTGAAAAACATTGTGTCGTATCAAGGTGCAGTCCTTAGAATCTATCACGGGTTGTAGGAGATTATTTATCATTTCTGTGTAAACTGGACCTGAAATGAAAAAATTTACATATCACACTACTTTGTTTACAGTTGTATCTCATCTGATTAGTCAATGAATTGAATGCAAATATTAACATTAGCTCATTGTGTGCCAGAGAACTCTTTAAATAAATAGTAGATTTCACCAGATTCTTTTAAAACATGTGGTGTTATAGGGTATCAATCAATTTTGGTTTGTGCAGAGTGCAGAAAAATACCTACTTTAATAATTTTTCTATTCTTTATTGTTTCACTCCTTATGTTATACGGTCTCTAATGCTCAATTAAGTAGCCATAGCACAAACACTTAATATTATTTGAATTATTAATAATCATTATTAAACAAAGTAAGCATGTTTAAATGTAGCATACTGAATAATTCCTATTTTATTAAAGCAGCTAGTTAATATATATTATTAGCCATAGTATTCCAAACTCCAACTCAAGTAGATGGTCCTTTATAAAAAAAAAAAAAGAATAGCACAATATAATACATTTCAAAACATCTGGCTTTTATAAACTGCCTCTCCAAGAAGTAAATATCAAATAATACTTTTCACTTGTAACAAATAATATTTTTCTAACTAATCTACAACTACACATGGCCTATAAACTAATTTAATAAACACGTACATTATTCTATTAATATACATATACACATACATACACATACATACACACACACACATACACATACATAGACTTACACACACATACATACACACACATACACACACATACACACATACACATACATACACATACACATACACACATACATATATATATATATATATATATATATATATATATATATATATATATAAAAATCTTGTACTCCAAAAATACAAAAATAAGTACAAAAGGATAGCATTCCAGGGACTTAAATTAAGAATTAACTTTTATTACCTTAAATAAAAATGTCAACGTTTCAGCTTGATTCCCTCAAGCTTTCATCAGGACATGACATGAGGGAATCAAGCTGAAACGTTGACATTTTTATTTAAGGTAATAAAAGTGAATTCTTAATTTAAGTCCCTGGAGTGCTATCCTTTTGTGTATATATATATATATTTATAATATTTTTTTTAAATAAAAAGTTGTGCATTTAGGACTTGTATAAAATCCTATTAGGTATAATGTTTGATGGTAATTATTCTGAATTAATGATCTTCCATATATACAATGTTGCAGTATGTGAATTGCATCTTTCAAAAAACCTGGTCACTCACCCTGTTTATGTAACAATTCTATTATGTCCAGTTAAGCAGACCTAATGAGCATTTGCGAATTTGCAGACTCCTTTAATGGATGTTATAATTAGTGTTACCATATCCACAATGTTTTTATTGCAAAACAACTTTGTAATCAGGTCTGCTGATTTTATTGCAGAATCTTTTATGTACAGAAAATGAGATACAATTTACATGTAACAGAGGCATTATATTTGCTTATTTTGTTCTCCTGCATGACCAGCGATAGTGAGCTGTGAACTGGTGGAAACCCATAAACATATACTTTATGGATGTGTTTTATAGCTGCACTTATTCAGCCTCTCACTTGAATATGTTAGTAGAAGAAACAGACCAGATGAAAATTAAAGGGACATTCGAGTCGCCAAAAGAACTTTAGTTCGATGAAGCAGTTTGTGTATAGATCATGCCCAAGGTATTGCAAATGGAGTATGTTCAGTTTTTTTTTAATAGCCCCTTAGTCACAAACACTGGCCAAAGTTAGCATTTACATTTGTTTGTGTGTTAAAAATGCAAAAAACAATTATGAACGCCAAATTTAGCCAGTGTTTGTGACTAAGGGGCTATTAAAAAAAACTGAACATACTCCATTTGCAATATCTTGGGTTGTCTTTTTTTTTGCAAATGGTATGCCATCATGGGGGGTAATTCTCATTCCTGGGCTACCATACACTCTCAAAGGCAACATAACCAATCTGGCAAATTTCAATGTGAAAAAAACGGCCTTATATTTGACCCTGTACCTTTCAAAACCACTATAAAACCTGTACAGGGGGGTACTGTTATACTCGAGAGACTTCGCTGAACACAAATATTAGTGTTTCAGAACAGTAAAACCTATCACAACAATAAAATCATCAGTGAAAGTGGCGTTTGTGTGTGAAAAATGCAAAAAACATCACTTTCACTGACAATATCATCGCTGTGATATGTTTTACTGTTTTGAAACTCTAATATTTGTGTTCAGCGAAGTCTACTGAGTACAACAGTATCCCCCATGTACAGGTTTTAGGGTGTCTTGGAAAGTTAAAGGATTAAATATAGTGCTAGAAAATTAAATTCTCTGGACTTTTGGCCTGGGTTGTCAGGCAGGTCCCCCAAATTGCAATCAATAAAATTAGTTAATTTATGTAAAACTATTACATAAATATGCATGTAGAACTTAAATATATGTACATATTTATATATTTGAAGTCTATGTGTATATTTATGAAATTATTTATGTAATTATGTATATGGACATGTATATTTTGTATTATTTTTATTTATTATATTATTTATTTAATTATGTATATGGACATATGTATATTTTGTATTATTTTTATTTATTTAAATATATATATATATATTATTTCATTCTAAGTGTGTGTGTGTGTGTGTATATATATGTATATGTATATATGTATATATATGTATATATATATATATAGAAAGTGGATATTGAAAAGCACTCCAAGGACTTCATATACGGTGAAAAAAAATCAACTTGATTTTTTTTCACCGTATATGAAGTCCTTGGAGTGCTTTTCAATATCCACTTTCTATTATTTATGCTGATTAGCACCGGGCCATATTTGTTGATGTACAGGAGTGCAAGCATTGGACAATTTTATATATATATATATATATGTATATATATGTATATATATATATAGAGAGAGAGAGAGAGATAGATAGATAGATAGATATTAATATATATTAATATCAAAATACACAAAACTAAACTATAACTAAATTAGAAAAAAATGGGTGATCATTATCTGTTGATAGGTGGTAGCCTTGAATGATTAAAGCACCAATATACTGTAATCCCCCAGACCACTTCATAAAAAAAATATAGTTTTTGAAAGAAGACAAAAGGACCAAATGCTATTGAACTATATTTTCTATTGTTGACAAGTTTTTTTTTAAATAACACACCGATGCACAAGACACAATAAAATACTCTACCTGTGTGTTTGTCCTTAATCGCATTTTTACACATTTCTATTCTTGCAGAATGAAATGGCACATATCGATCCTGGGGTGATGCAACCAAAACCACATTTTTAAAATATTGAAGTCCTACAAATAAAAACATAAACAAATATTTTATTTCCATTCATATACAAATGCAGTTTTATGTAATATTTAATAAACTTTAACTTTTAGTAGCAGGCTTTATTTTTATCTACTTTTTCAAATGTATTTATGCTACAACATACTACTGTGCGACTCCTACTCCCCCCCACCTCTTTCTCTGTTCCATGTATACTGGAACATGGAACACTGGAACCTACTCTGCAAATTCCTTTGTGAGAACAAAAGTGTTTAAGGTAATCTTTTTCTTTAGTGACTGATTCTAAATCCTAATATTTCCTCTAATTTTTAGTATTACTATCTTTAAGTGGAATCACTGCCCTTCTATATTATATTGATGACTGGTGTTTACATAGTTACAAAGTTGTCTAATGTGAAGCCCATTCTTTCATGTTGTTGATCCATAAAAATGCAAGTAACCCACTTGTAGCTATTTCCAGTTACATCAGAAAAATCAGATTTCTCCTTGGATCAACAATCCGTTTTCTTACATATCAATTATATCCTTGAATATTCTGTTTATGCAAAAAAGCAACCAAGCCTTTTTAAAAATATCTATAGACTCTGATAACACAACTTCTGGAGGCAGATAATTCCACATCTGGTTTGTTCTTACTGTAAAGAACCCTTTCCTCTGCTGTAAGTAAAAATGCCTTTCTTCCAGTCTCAATGGGTGATCTCTTGTCTGTGCTATATTCCTACTAACAAACCTGTTAGCACATAGAGGGGCAATAATATAGGGAGCTATAGTGCCAGGAAAACAAATTTGTTTTCCTGTACCCATAGTTTCCCTTTAAGAATAGCTTAACAATCCACCTACTTTTCACAAACTAACCTAATTGTATTCTACGAAGAAGTTAGTAGAAATATAAATCAGAGTGTTGCAGTGGATGTGATTTACTTGGAATTTGTCAAGGCATTTGATACGGTTCCTCACAATAGACAAAAAAAAAAAAAAATGGAGTGTCTTGTGTACAAAATACCAGGAAGTGTAAGTATAAAATATGTTAAAACTTACTAAAATATTCACACCAAACTTATATACAAAGGTGGAGAAGGGAGAATAAGCACAATGGACCTAGTGCCTATGGAGGAGTTTTAATCTGAGTGGAATATAGAGGCAGATCTACTCAGTATAATACCGATGATCACTATGGTAGAGCCATGTATTGCTCTATAACTCCTACCTCTAGAGCTAGTGCCTTTGAGGGCAGCTATATATATATATATATATATATAGCCCAACAGTATCACTTTTCCTAAGGTGCCATTGCCACTGTAAAATCGGTCCTAACTGTGCCTTCGAGGGCACCTAGATAAATTCCAGTGCTTTCTTTGTAGCTAGTAACTACCTTCTTCCTAAAATACTAAACTGACTCAAACAAAAGAAGAAAAAAATAAATACATAATGAAAAAATAAAATAAAAGATGGAGAACAAATGATCCCATCCAGCAAGAATTTAATAGTTCTGTTGAATATCACAGTCTGATCTTGTTAAATCACTCCATTCTTGTCTTTTTTTGTCAATTTCAACTTGCAGGGTTACCTCTTTAAGGAGTGTTTCTGTTATACCAAGCTCATTTTTCTCTTTTTTTTTGGTTCCTCACAATAGTTTAGTCTTCAAACTAAAAGAAATTGGTCTAGATGAATATTTGTGTTCTTGGGTAGAACATTGGCTTAAGGACAGAGTACAATGAGTTGTCATTAATGGTACATTTTCAGGCCATTTTCAGGACAAAAGTGGTAAGTGGTGTCCCTTAGGCTTTTTTGTGACTGCTTCTATTTAACATATTTAGAAATGATCTTGAAATAGTAATTGAAAGCCATGTTTTAGTGTTTGCAGATGACACAAAACTTTGTAAAGTAATAAAATGTGAGCAGGATATTGCTTTACTGCAGAGGGATTTAGATAGATTGGGGGACTCGGCACTAAAATGGCAGATGTAGAGAAATGCAAAGTTATGCACTTTGGGGTCAAAAATGCACAAGCAACTTACAACTTAAATGGTAGTGAATTAGGGATAACAACATATGAGAAGGTTTGGGAATTGTTATAGACAACAAATTAGGCAGCAATATGCAATGTCAATCTGCAGTTGCTTATGCCAGTAAGGTTTTGTCATGTATAAATATGGGGCATAAATTCTCATAAGGAAAATATAATTTTGCCTTTTTAAAAATCACGGGTAAGACCACACCTTGAATATGCTGTGCAATTTTGGGCACTTGTTCTAGTAAAGGATATCATGGCACTAGAAAAAGTGCAGAGATGAGCTACAAAATTGATCAAAGGAATGGAACATTTCAGATATGAAGAAAGGTGAAAATTGCTTAATTTCTTTAGTTTGGACAAACGGTGCCTGAGAGGAAATATGATAACATTATACAAATATATTCAGGGCCAGTACAAACCATCATCTGAAAATCTTTTCATAAACAGGTCTATACATAGGACACAAGGTCACGCATTTAGGCTGTAAGAAAGTAGCTTTAGTCTAAGGCAAAGTAAAGGTTTTTTTACGGTAAGAGCAATAAGGATATGGAATTCTCTGCCTGAAGAGGTGGTTTTTAGTCCATACAGATGTTTAAACAGAAATTGGATAAATACTTGCAAAAACATAACATACAGAGATATAATTTCTAATTAGTGGGGTAATAGCTGATTGATCCAAGGAGATATCTGACTGCCATTTTGGGGTCAAGAAGGAATTTTATCCTAGTTTGTTGCAAAATTGGAAGTGCTTCAAACTTTTTTTTTTTTTGCCTTCTTTTGGATCAACAGCAAAAACATATGTGTGGAAAGCTGAACATGATGGATGCAAGTCTCTTTTCAGCTATGTAACTATGTAACTATATTTAAACTCTAAAATATATCTTACAACATAAGGTTGTAAGACTTGCTATATGTTGCCCTAGTAGCTTGTAATAATATTAAATGACATTTTAAACAGTAACATATAATATTATAACTCAGAAACTAAAACATCTGGAATTAACATGGGGATGACTGTATAATTTTATTGTCCCAGAATATTTTCTACTCACCTGGCTTCTGGCTGAGTTGGTACAGGAATGATTTCCTTAGATCAGCATTATCTCGCAATGTCAGCTGAAGAAGGGACCCTGACTTTTTTAACTTTTGCATCAACCACAGACCTGAGAAGAAAATTAAATATGCTCTTCATCTTATGAATTTCAGCCTAACTCGGACCACACCTCAAATTAAAGCTCACTACTGAATTGATTGACACGTATCATCTACATTTTTTCAACTCTATGAAATACACAAAATACATAAAGGCATACTTGTGTTTTATAGATTAATTCTTACAATAAGTTTTTAGTCTATATTTCCATATTATTCAGATATTGTTATGCAAGTAAAAGTAAATAATAGTCCCAAGAAAAAATAATTCTAGAAATGAAAAAGAATATTAGCAATAGCATTGCTAAATGATCATCTTACCTGTACTAACCAAAGTACTGTTGCTATAAAGAGTTCCAAGATGGGGCCCAGAAAGAGAGAGAAATGTGTGTAATTTGTTGAGATAATACCTGAATCGTGGACGGGTGAGAACTGACCGAATTATGATATTTCCCAAGGAATGGCCAATAAAACTGACAGACAGAGAAACAAAAATATAGGTAAAAAAAGAAGCAGCATTTATTTCAACAGACACTTTATGAAATATATATCTTTATTGATTCCGTCTGTACGTGCTATACAAGTCATGCGGTGCCCTGCAGAAAGCTAGATTACACAATAAAAATGAAGAGGAACACAGTGTATGCCGGGGATCAAAGGAATACAAGATGTCTAAACAAAAAAGACTCACAGTAATTGCCAAAGCTACTAAAGTCTAAGTAAATAGACTCATAGAAACAAAAGTTTAACCAAATAGACTCAAAGAAATACAAGCAATTATAATGTTGACATCAAAGAAAACCAACCTCTGGTACTGAGCTTATGTGTGATAGAGTTCCAAACAGGGGATCTTATCATTATGAGAACAAAAGTCAAATCACATTGACTGCTAAGTTATCATAAGAACTACTGCAAAAGCCAACAGATTGAGGCAGCACTATGTGAACCATATTCCAAACTAATAGGCTTCAATTAATCATAAGAAGCATAGGTCAATCCAACAGGGAGACCCCTCGTCATAAGAACAGTAGTGGACCTTGTAAGATGTCCCACCAGTTTGAGAACAACTAATTAAAACCAGCAGGCTTTCCAAGAGGTAGGAAGCTTGCTGAGATCACTATATTGATAAATTCCTAGAGAATAAGATTGCTCTTTTTAGCCGGTTACTCTTTGCGTTAGATACTCTGATTGCTGCTCGTCGCTGCATCATCTCTAAGACTAATGCAATCATCTCTAATACTATATGCAATTTAGCATTTCAAATATATGCTATAAACAATTATCATCACTTAGAAGCATGTGGTCAATTTTTAATCTTAACATAAAGGGTTTTAAATGTGCTTTATCACCTGCCTGGAACAACAGTATGTTTATCCTACATCTTGAATTCATTCTGTATATGTCTCCAACACAACTGTTGGAAGATGATTCCACGTAGCCACAAACATTTTATGACCATTTCCAAAATTCACAATTCCTTTATATTACATTTTTTTTTAATCTATAGCATTAGAATATTGAACTGTTCCATCCTGTCACTTTCTGTACTGAAAGCTTTCAGTCTCTTTTGATCAGGTCAAACCTAGCACCATCTAGTAATCTCATCTTAATTTACTGTTGTAAATATATCTATATCTGAAACTGGGCATCTGTTAAGATCAAGAACTTAACAGTATTGTTGACTCTTCAAAAATTACCATGGACTCATCAGTCTTGAGAAATCAGCCCATTTTTTCACAAGAATCAACCCTCCCCCCCCCACCAGGGCCAGATTAAGAGCCCAGTGGGCCTGATGCTGACAATTATAATGGGCCTAATTACAGAATCTTATCGACCAAAAACACTAAAACAGTCATACCTCCCAAGCGTCCTGTATCTGATGGAGATGGTGTTGGAGGGAAACTAAAATGATGCAGCTATAAGAAAACACATACTCTATGCTTATCTCTCCCTAATTTATGCTTTCATCTTTCATGTAAATCCATACCCCCTAACAGCATTGTCCAGTTAAGTCAATGGGCAGGGTAAAAGGGTGGGCCACTGACACGAATCACGTGACCAGAACTGCCAAAAGGGGCGAACATGCCTAAAAACGGGGCATATCTGTCCAAAGAATTGGAAGGCCAGCCTGGCATCAGTGTCCCTATGTATCACAGTGTCAGTATCCCCATGTCGCCCAGTCCCCTAGTCTCCCAGTGTCTCAGTGTCCTCATTTCTCCCCGTGTCCCCATGTCTGTGTTTCCCGTGTCATTAGGACATAGGATATAGGAGACATAGGGACACTGAGAGACCCGGGGACACTGAGACACTTGGGGACACTGGGAGACATGGGGGCACTGAGACACTTGGGGACACTGGGAGACAGACATAGGGACATGGGAACACTGAGACATATGGAGACACAGACACTAGGGACAGGGACATGGGGACACAGACACTGTGATACATGGGGACACTGAGACTTATGGGGACACTAAGATACTAGGGACACTGAGACATGGTATGATCAGTGTATGATCCTGAGCGGCTGCAATGTTAGCTGAGCCACCGGCACCATACAGCCTGTAAGGATACTTCTTCCTACTTAAAACGCTCACTCCACCCCTTGAGCGTTATGCCGTCCCCTGCACGCACCGCATGTGCGTTCCACCAGTGAATGACGCATGCGGTCCATCTACCACCACATGACGCAGCCTCATCCACTTCCGCGTCACGTGATGTTTTTATTTATATGATTTATAATTGAAAATTCACTTGTTTTTAACTATTTTTATAACCAATATGTTTTTTCATATCCTATTGTAATATATTTATATTTTATATTTTTTTATACTCTGCACTGTTTTCCCTCCTATGACGATTGGTGACGTCATTTTGGCGGGAATTTTAAATTATTTCTGTATTCCAATGTTCCCTAAGTACTGTATGTTAGGTCTGTTTTCTTTCTTTGTATATTGTTTCTACTTGATGAAGCCTATTGTGGCGAAACGCGTATAGAAACCTTTTTTCATTTTTAATAATCAAAGTGTCATTAAAGGAATATCTGGCTATTTTACACTGGTTTGCCACATTCCTCTTTTCACTTTTATATTATTTGCTATTATATTTTATGCAAGTTTATTTTATTCAGACCTAACCACCATTGATCCTGACCACATTGGACTACCAAAGAATCCTTAAGGTGGGGATTATACCACCCATACGCCACCCACCGAGCAGTACGTCTGCTCTATATACCGTGAGTATATTTTATTTAATTTTTATCGTCTTGTCCACTATTCAGTGAGCACTATATTTTTTATTATTTTTATCTCGAGTTGGACTCCATCTGTCTACCAAAGGACCAAAAGAGGAGCACCACATATCCTTGAGTGGGGATTATTCCACTTCACGCTATCTACACCAGAGCTGGATTTAAGCTCTGAATATTGTGAGTAGTTCCACAAATATTTACAAACTATCCATATTTTGTTTTTATACTACACCATTGGAGTTTTTCTCTCTCTTCTGCTCTTCTCGCATATCTCATTTAGGACATTACATACCCTTCTGATGGACTACTAGGACCATGATTTGCACATTTGGACATTTTATATTTGGACTATTAGGTACCTTGATTATTCCATTCATATATTATACTTGGACTTTTTTTGCTACTGCTGCTATTCCCATATTATTATTTTAACATTTCCACTTGTTTTAGGCGCATCCTTATTTTCTCTTTTTTTCTCCATGGGAACACAAACACTGGGAGACTAGGGGACACTGAGACACTGGGGACACTGGCTGGGAGGCATGAGGACACTGGGAGACATGGGGGCACTTGTGGACATAGACATGGGGACACTGGGAGACATGGGGACACTAGGGGCACTGAGAGACATGGGGACACTGAGACACTGGCTTGGAGACATAGGGACACTGGGAGACATGGTGACACTGACTGGGAGACATGTGGACACTGGAAGACATGGGGACACAGACATTTGGGGACACTGTGAGACATGGGGACACTGGGGGCCATTGGGACACTGTGACGCTTGGGACACTGAGAGACACAGTGTCCCAATGGGCTAGTGTCTCCGTGTCCCAATGTGTCTCCCAATGTCCCCATGTCTCACAGGGTCCCCAAGTGTCTCAGTGTCCCCTAGTGTCTCAGTGTCCCCATGTGTCCCCCAGTGTCTCGGTGTCCCCATGTATCCCTGTTGCTTCCCCCCCATCCTTCACTTCCCTGAGCTGTAGTATGTCTCTGCAGGCTGGGAGCTGCTGTCTGGACTCTCTGTGCTGTGTAGCTGCTCCCCCGCAGATCAGTGAGTAGAGAGAGGCAGGGAGTGATATGTTGTAACTTCCTATCCCTGCCTCTCTCCACACACAGTGACCCCTACTGGCTGGTGCTGGTATTGCAGAGTAATCTCCATTTATACTGAGAAAAATATCTGCATTTGTATTGCTGGTATTACTGCAATACCGACACTGCCAGGCAGCCTCAAATACCGGCTGTGCTGGTAAAATACCAGTCAGGTGGCAAACCCAAGAGTAGTGTGTGTAAAAAATGGGCCTATTCCATGGGCCTGGGCCTGGAGCTTATGTTAATCCGGCCCTGCCCCCCACACATGTTTATTTTGGAATTATAGTTGAATATAATTTTACACATGATACAGAGAAGAATGCAGATATTGTATTAAAGAAACAGCTTTCAATACTGACAGGATTATTCTGATTATTCTGAATGACCCTGTACCAAATGAGGCATACCACCCAGCTGCATGCAGGGCCATTTGCAGACTGGACTGCAAAATTCAAATATTGGTCAACAATTCCTGGATTTTGCAATTCAGGCTCTAAACAGAACATGGATGTATGGATGAAATCTGGACTCAAATACCTAACATCTGGGCAAGCATTTTAAATATCAGAACTACTTGCATGTTGTTAGCGCTAGCAGCACGATCATTAATTATGTGGTAAATATTTTGGTAACACCAGGTCCAAGTACAATTCAGAAGATCCAGACTCTATGATGCAGGTTAAAAGTTGTCCATTATTAGAAAAACATGATCAGAAAAAAGAAAATCCATGTGTTTATAATATGCAGAGAGGGTCAAAAAGGAGGGAGTTGTTAATGTGTTTTGTGCAGTGGAAGATAATTTAATCCCCTCCCCACCAATAGTGGCATGTCTACTATTTCCATTTTCCATTAAAAAATATATACTCCTACCTACTCCACCTCACCATAACAATAGTGGGGGGCAATGAAACTAATATCTGTAAAAACAATTATACATTCCCTCTGAAGTTTTCATCTAGCTCCTTTTTAGCCCCCAAAAAGACCAAATTAAAATCCAGAATTCCCAACACAACTAATGAAAATAAAATAAAAACGATTTGCAAAGAAAATTTCCAAAGACTCAACGCAATAAAATTAATCCATCTATGCCCCGTGAGGGTTCACTGCAGACTTAGCTCTCACAGCGAAGGAAGTCCTTATAAAGGCTATTTTATAAATTTCCCATACTATGCAATGTGAGTAAGAGCACTTTGGTTCCTACTGAGCCAACCAATCAGAGTGCTCTGACAGCCAAGTTCCAAGAAAAGTCTCACTTCTCTCAAGACTTGACATTTAGGCTTACTAGCCAACTAATCCAAGCAATGTTACTGATATTGCATTGGGTAGAAAAAAATCACATGCAATGTAATTGAGTATTAATATTGTTATTGCCATTTCTATAGTGCCAACATATTCCGTAGCTCTTTACAATATTATTAGAGTGGGGATTTAACTATAAATAGGACAACTACAAGGAAACTTACAGGAACAATAGGTAAGAGTATTAAGTAAAATGGAAGCCTTGAGTACCAAATGTTATGAAAACTGGTGCTTTGTGAACACTCAGAATCCTATACTTTGTATATTTTAATGCACAAACCAAATGCATCCAGACGATTGCTACAGATTCACTTTAGCTGATCGAATTGGCTTTGGCAAGTATGAGAAGTGCTATTGTGGTAGGAATTAAGTAATTCCTACTGGATTTTGTCTGTCTTTCTTGTCAAAATTGCATCTTTAGTGAAAAACTCCGTGAGGAGTACTTACCTGAAACTAGTTTTTTTATGACTCACCTTTTTGCTATAAATAACCCTGCCTACTCCCTCACCCTAACAACAGTGAGAGGGGCACTGCATTAAAATGCATAGAATGATGTTAACTTCTAGAGGGATAAATATAACGATAATTGTATTAGTTTGTGTATGCCTTTGGTTTTATAAAAAATATCTACGGAAAAAAATACTTCTACTGCTGGTTGTCCCAAGATTAAAATCTTATTTTAATATGTTTTTATAAAACATTTATAAAAACTGAGTTCTAACCTTATTCTGGAAATCGAGAGGTTGTATAACTGAATGTGTTGGACTATTTCATCAATTAATCTGTCAGTCATAGCATCAAAGTCCGCAAATGTGTCTGTCTGAAACAAAAAAAAAAGCAAGAAAGAGAGATCATTTCAGGTTATTCTGTAAGATTGAAGATTATCTAGTATTGGTCAGTGAGTTGAGATGGAATATTAAACATTCTCCTCGCTGCTGTGCAAATAACCATTAATAAATATCATAAAAAAACATTGTGATGTTGGTCTAGAACTTTTTTAGCTCTGATATTTAAAACAAATATATATTTCTACAAGTATTGTGCAATACAGAGTGCTTGAGTTTAACATTATCTCCTATATTAAAAATCACTCTACCATGGTCAGAAACAATAACAAACAAATACATTTACAAAATATAATAGGATGGTTTCTATGTATACATAAAACCTGAATAATTAAGAAATCTGTAATTGAGCAATCTTTATTTTTGGACAAGCAGATTCCCCAAATGTCAGCAGAATATAAACATTTGGACTGTATAATTTAATGGAATCCTGGAAATATGATATGATATGAAGTTCACAATGGAGGTTGTCATTATTTATTATTGCATAAGTAAAATTGAAGATTATGCTAGCTTTAGTGTACAGATAATCTTAATTTTAATAATGACAGGAGGCGAGTATTTTGCATAATCTTTCTTTACTATCTCCATAGCAGCAAAGAAATGAGTGACAAAACTTTTAACCAATCACAACGTAGAATAGGGTATAAGAGGTGAGACCTATGACATCATTTCCTCTTTAAACTTGCGACATCACAAGACCATAAAAGTAGAAAAAATAACCGAACAGCTGAGAAGTCCATAGAACAAGAAACTGGAAACTTAATCAGAATAAACTGAACCGGAACAGGTAGAATGCAGATGAAGACGTGTCCTTGTCAAACGATGGTCTACGAAGACCTGATGATGAATCTCCTGATGCGATGATGACGACATCTTGCATGGAGACTTTAATGATTCCGTGTAGCTCCTGGTTAAGCTGAAACGAGAGTATAAGGTGCGTTAGTGTCCAGAAGTGATTGTATAAAACAAAGGATGTCTGTCCCGTAATTCAACTTTAATATCGTCTAGTAACATGAGAATAAAATAAACTAAACGTCCTCCCTAACGGTGTTAAATAAGTATCCCACCCAAACAATATATATATATATCTCTATGAGGTAAATAAGGCAGTTAAACAAGAGCTATCGTGTCAGGTATTATACCAACATATGAGAGAGCAAAGTGTAGTAGGTAGAAGTGAAAATAAAAGGGAGGGAAGAACGAAAGAGAACAGGGAGGGAAAATACTCGCCTCCTGTCATTATTAAAATTAAGATTATCTGTACACTAAAGCTAGCATAATCTTCAATTTTATCACATGACAGGAGGCTTCGTATTTTGCAATTTCAACGCTGAGAAAGAAAAGCAAATGCCGGATTATCAAGAGGACGAAAGTAGAATGTCCTAAAGGTAGATTCTCTGGTCCAGTCCGCTGCTCGTAAAATGTCCGAGAGGGACGCGCCTGCCGCATAAGCGGAAGAGGCCGCTGCCCCACGAACGGAGTGTGCTCCAAAAGTTTGGTCAATACCGGCAAGGGATAGTAGCCACCTAACCCATCTGGCCAGTGTAGTAACCGAAACCGGACCATAAGGGCGGACGTAAGAGATGAGAAGTTGATGAGTGGAAGGTTGCCGCAACGTCGCGGTGGCTTCCACGTAGTGACGGAGGGTTGAGACCACGCAGAGTTGAGGGTCAGAAGGGAAGAAAGGGTAGAAAACCGAGAGAGAGTTGGACTTAGTGCGACGTGAGATCTGAAAGGTGACACCCGCCGGACAGAAAGTAAACGCGTTGGCATCAAAGGCGCGTACGTCCGCTACCCGTCGAAAGGAAACCAGACAGAGCAGGAGGGTGAATTTTGCGGTAAGCTGGCGGAGTGATAGTTTCTCGTTGGGAGGCCAATTACGTAAAAATTGAAGGACCACGCCAACGTCCCAGAGACTAGAATATTTAGGTTCCGGGGGGCGCCGTAGGCGCATACCGCGGAGAAGTCTGCAGATGAGCGGGTCCTTACCAACAGGAATCCCCTGTATCGGAGTATGAGCCGCTGAGATGGCTGACCGTACCACATTGATGGAACGGTATGACTTTCCTGCGGTGAAAAGTGAAGTTAAGAAATTCATGATGGAGTGAGTAGGTGCAGTAAAGGGATTGAGGTCCCGTCCCACACACCAACTTGTCCAGGAGTGCCATGCTGATAAGTAGCACCTCCTAGTTCCTGGTGCCCATGAATCCCATAGCAGGTCCTTAGTTTCCTGCGATAATTCTTCGGTTCTCCAGGAACCCCGGAAAGAGTCCAGGCCACAAGGGGCAAGCGTTCCTGTAGTGGGTGAGGAAGGCCCAATGGATTCCTGAGGATGGTTGGGGCATCTGGTAGGAGGAGGGGGTCGTTGATTGAGAGCTCCAGAAGGTCCGGAAACCATGGCTGGCTCTGCCAGAGCGGCGTGATGAGAATTATTCTCACTCCCTGTAGACGGATCCGGTGAAGGACCCTCGTTATCATTGCGAAAGGAGGGAATGCGTAGGCGCCGTCCCTTGGCCATTGTTGGAGAAAAGCGTCCGTTGCGAGGCTCTCCGGGTCTGGAAGCCAGCTGAAGAAAAACCTCTGTCTGTCGATTGTTGCGGGACGCGAAAAGGTCTAGGTAGAGAGGTCCCCTCTGTGCATCCAGTAGCGCGAAAATGTGAGGGTCTAGCTGCCAATCGCTGGCGTCCCGCCAGTGGCGTGAGTACTGGTAAGTGCTCTGCCAGCAAGGTGATGTTGCGTGGTAGGCAGTAGTCGAAGATCTCTTTCGTGAGATCCGCCAGTGTTCGAGAACGAGTGCCTCCAAGGCGGTTGATGTATCTGACCGCTGAGACGTTGTCCATGCGGAGTAGGATGCAGCAGTTGGATCGGTCCTTTGCCAGGCTGCGAATGGCGAAGGACCCGGCCAAGAGTTCCAGGCAATTTATGTGCATCGAGAGCTCTTCGGAAGTCCAGACTCCTCCTGTGGACGTGGTTCCGTCTGTTGCCCCCCAGCCTGAACGGCTGGCATCCGATTCCAGCACGAAGTCTGGCTGGTTCCCGAATATGGCCCTGCCGTTCCAAGCCTGCATGCAATTCAGCCACCAGTGTAGTTCTTCCCGAACTTCGACCGACATTGGAACCGGTTGGTCGTATGTCGGTTGTCTGCGAAGGAAACTTGCCTTGAGGCGTTGCATGGCCCTGTAGTGCAGGGGCCCGGGAAAAATGGCCTGGATGGACGCGGAGAGAAGGCCTACGATCCGTGCCAGTAATCGTAGGGGTATGGTAGTCCGACGAAGGACTTTCCGGATCTCCCTGCGGATTGCCGTAATTTTGGTAGCCGGGAGGTGAAGAGTGCATGATGTGGAGTCTATTACGAATCCGAGGAATTGAACTGATTGAGCCGGGGTCAATGCGGACTTGGGACGGTTGACGACGAAACCCAGAGAGTCCAAAAGGTGTAGTGCGTATTCCGTATGTCTCCGCAGAGTGTCTGCATCCTCGTCGAAGATCAGGATATCGTCGAGGTAGATGATGCATCTTATACCTTGGGATCTGATTTTTGCCACTACCGGCTTCATAATCTTGGTAAAACACCACGGGGCCGAGCTGAGGCCAAACGGGAGACAGGTGAACTGCCAAGGGATCCCGTGCCAGAAGAAGCGGAGGTAGGGACGGCTGCTTCTGTGTACCGGAATGGTAAGGTACGCATCTTTGAGGTCCAGACGAGTGAACCAGTCGTCGCGTCGAAGCAAGTCCCGGAGGAGATGTATACCTTCCATTTTGAAGTGTCGATATACTACGTGCGAATTGAGCTCCCTGAGATTGATAACGGGGCGAAATTCGCCTGTTTTCTTCCTGACCAGGAAGATATTGCTGTAGAAACCGGTGGCATCCGGAGCCGGTTGAATGGCACCCTTGGAGCGGAGTTCTCGGAGTTCCGCGTCTATGAGGCGGGCATCTGCCCGTGTAGTCTGGATTGGACGTGGAGGGGTCAGCTGGAGCGGGGTCGAGTCGAACTCTATTCGATAGCCCTGCACCGTTTGGATTATCCACGCATCTGAAGATAGTTCTTTCCAGTTCTGGAAAAAAAAGAGAAACACGACCTGCGATATGACAGGGGGTTAGAGGAAGAGTAAGATTCCGACTTACCGTTGGAGAATCTTGCTCGTGAGCGTCCTCGGGTGCCTCGGCCACGATCAGATCCCCTGAAGTGGTTGAATCTATTTCGACTAGATGAGTCTGGGTAGAACATCTGAGTCCTTGTTGTACGGGGGCCGGATGGCCAAAAACGGCTGGCGGCACGGCCCCTCTGCCGTCCAGCCCTTCCAAAAACACCACGGGTGTGGGAACCGCGGAAGACTTTCCGCATTGAAGATTGTGCCTTGTTAAGGGACGTGAATATGTTGACCCTTTTATTTAATTCCTTAAGGAAGGCCTCTCCAAATAATTTACCCTGTGCTAAGGGTCCTAATTCCTTATCCCCCAGTTCGACCAGTTTTTCGTTGATACAGTAAAGTGCTGCTCGGCGCCTCTCCGAAGAGAGGGGTACGTTGGTGTTCCCTAAGAAACAGAAACACCTTTGTGCCCATTCACGGGTATCTCGTGCCCATTCACGCACCGTATCTGGGGTAAAAGTGTCAGCCCTCTCATAGGCTTCATCCGCCATATCCATGATTCTGGCTAGTGGCCCAATGGCATCTAGCAGCTTATCTTGCGCTCCTTTAAAGCCGCGCTCTATGCCCTTGCGCGGATCCCGACCCCCTCGGGACATGAACGTAGTCATGAGCGGGTCAAACTCGGGGGTGTGCGTCACTTTGTCCGGTAGACTAGGGTGAGGGCATTCGGATCTCATCCGGTTTCTTAATTCCTTGTCTAGCGGTTTTCTGAGCCAGAAGTGCATAAACCTTGCCAAATGCTCAGGTGGTGACCATTCTTCCGAACGGGGGTGCCGGATGTTTATTGGGTCGAACATTTGGAGGCCCGAATTGTCAAGGAAAATCTCCGAGCCCTCCTGTGGGTTATCAATGGATGTTGCCATGGAGTCCTGGGGCTCACCCAGACCCTGTTCCCTTATGAAGTAAGGGTCAGAGTTGGCCGTGGAATCCCTGTCGGAGTCCCCCTGGTCAGAGGCTGCCGCCTGCCATTCATCCAGCACAGCTAGTGCCTGAGTGGGTTCTACATCTTCCTCACCTGAGGAAAGTTGTGTGGCATCGTGGGTAGCACGAACCGTGGCTTTCCTGCGATCAGCAGGGGCTTTCCCTTTAGCCTTGCGTGGGGTTACATTGCCCTTCCAATGGCGTTTTCGCCGTTGGGAGTGTTCCCTGGAAGAGTCAGAGTCTTCGGAGTCCGCCTTATAATGAACCCGTTTAGAGGTGGGCCTGGGAACCTCAGGGTTTGTTTGGAGCGACTTGGAAGCGGCTTGTTCCATGGCTGCAGCCACGGCTGCTGTTATCATGGCCTGGAGGTCTGGGGTTTGTGATTCCTCCATTATGAGGAATGAGGATTCGGGGCTCACCCGGTAAATTGCGTGAGGGCACTAGGCACGATTAATGGAGAGGCCTGGGGACCGGGGTGGTATGGTATCAGGACTAAATAACCTGTGGTTAGAGACCGGTAGGTCGTAGAGGAGAGGGCTGATTCACTGGGGCTCACCCAGGTGATCGGAACCTGCATGAACAGGACCGTTTAGCAGCGTAAAATGGGGGCTCACCCCGGCCAGAATAAGGTGCAGACCAACTGGCTAAACCAACCCCAAGTGTAAGGCACTAACCTGGTCCCACTGAGTGAAAAGGGTAAGGCTTTTCAATTGCTTGTTGGAATAGCAGGAGCAGAAAAATCAGGCAGTGTCTATCTCTTTAAGATGGCCGCCGGACTGACAGGCTCAGTGTGTGGAGAATAGTACCTCCCCCAGTTTGGGCGGCAAACTGTAAGCTTGCCATTCGCATAAAACTGCCGAACGTGAATAGAAGATCTATGCGAACTGCCGAACGTGCGAATAGAAATAGATGCGAACGTTTAAAAAGGCGATCGCGTCAAACTGCCGAACGAAGCGTTCGGTAGTTAGAAACGAATAGTCAATGTGCGGTCGCGCGCGCATTCGAGTAAAACAGGCGAATGCGCAAAACTACCGAATAACGCGTTCGGTAGAAAGAACAGAAAAACTGTTAAAGAGAAACAGAGAAAATGGAGGGAAAGTATAGACGGCGGGAAAGCCGTGAAAGACAGTTAGGGAGCCAGGCAGGGACCCTGGTATACAGGGGTTAAGAGCATTAATAGGGCAAATATATAAAGGTACAGTGAAAACAAAAGGCATGTAAATGAAAAGTGTATATAGAATAGATAATACAAAATTTGGTACTTAACTTGTGATGGAGCAGCAAAGAAAGAGGAAATGATGTCATAGGTCTCACCTCTTATACCCTATTCTACGTTGTGATTGGTTAAAAGTTTTGTCACTCATTTCTTTGCTGCTATGGAGATAGTAAAGAAAGATTATGCAAAATACGAAGCCTCCTGTCATGTGCTAAAATTACTTTTTTTAGTTTTACTCAATAATATGTATCTACATCATGTGTAAACAGTGTTAATGGTGACTAGTTCCTCTAGTGTGGCTCATTTTATTACAACTGTTGTCTGGTTATCATTGTAGTCAGTAATATGTCTGTTACTGTTTATTACAGATACAACGTGTAGAAGAAACAACATTTTCTAAATAGTCCACTGTAATATGCATATACACCTGTTGCTTTTATAAACCTATATTTACTAAACATTCGTACAGAAGGCAGGTTATTTAGACCTGATTCTAACACAAGTTCATTGCCTACCTAAACCAGGGGTGCCCAAAGGGTAGATCACCAGATGTTTTTAAAACTACAGTTTCCATGATGCTTTGTCAATCCAAAGGCATTCTAAAGGCACACAAATCATCATGGGAGTTGTAGTTCGACCACATCTGGGGATCTACCTTTTGGGCACTCCTTGCCTAAACAATGTGTTTACCCAGCTCTTGGCGATGACCCACAATTCCCAAACACAAGACAAACAGCAGCATCACTAATCTTATCCATGTTCTATAAAAAAAAAAGTGAAACGCTATGAAAACCCCCAAGGTTATCATGCAGGGCACGTGAACTCCTGAGACAGCTACTAATGGTAGGGACATGTTTCATACTAGTGTTCCTTAAACCTCATTTGACAATTACTCAATAATGTACTAATATTTAATCTGTGATTACTGCGAATTATTTATTGTATAATTTTTACTTTTTAAATACTTGCTTTGTAAATTGAACTGTGGCAATTTACTTCTTTTTTGTAAATACTTCAATAGTTTTTACTGGGGCGAAAGAACAAATGTCTCTAACAGTTCTTCTTTAAATTAATACAAATGGATTGTTTTCAGTTATTCTCAGGAAATATGTTGAAGTTGCAATATTGTTTCATGATAAGCATGTATTTGTATAAAAATAGGAATATTTATTGAAAAGGTAGATAAGAAAAGTGTATAATGGAATAAACGGCAACTTGAGATTAGGCCGCCAGAGAAATGATCTTAGTTGTTAGTAGATGTTCCAAATTCACACATGAGATGCAAATAACTTGATAACGTGATTTTTTTTTTTACATACCTGATTTTTTTCAGACATGAGGAAGTCAAGATTTGCTCCTGGTAGACTGAGTTCAAGAAATGTTTTCACCAGTCGTAAATCAGCACTATTACCTAAAATTAATATTTACACAATTAAGCACTAGTTAAAAGAATGGAAAACAACTGAAACAATGTATTTTCACATTGATAAAATGCAAAAATAGTACAAGCAAATCTAGTTATAGCACCTCCCAGGTCAGGAGAGTAACACAAAGTATCGAAGCAACGGCAGATCCAGAGCCTGAACCCAGAAGGTGCACTGCTGTGTTTTGAGACAGATTTCAAATAGTGGATGCATACATCTGCACAAACACACTTACAAGCATGTATACAATGATAAATAGCTACATCCATGCCTAGATTCACATATACGCAGACAGACATGTTCAACAATACAGATTCATACATACAACATGACTTTGGGTATTGATTTTACAGAATGTAGGTGGTCACCCGTTCAGCCCCAATAGCCAGCCAGGTATAAAACCCCTAGATTCTCAGAGGGGTACAGTTAACCTGGTGCTCCCACCTCAAAACATATGCCTGAACCCATCACATTATGAAAGGGTTATTACTTTTTTTTGTTGTTGTTAAAATGTTGAATGGTCATCACATTGAAAAAAAAATGAGGAGCAAGATAAAATACTATGTTGATTTTTTTTTAATTTTCATTTCTTTCCTTTGAAAACATTAGACAATTGATGTTCTTCATTGAATGGAATACAGGTAACACTAGGTGGCGCCATTTTAAAATTGATATCTGTTACAAGTTACTTTATTGAAGTATATGCACATATAATGAGATTGCATTTATTTGTTTAACAATTATTATATAAGAAAGCTTCTCTAAAGTCTAGTTTCTCAACCTATGGTACAGGTGGGGGGTACCACCTAGGAGGCAGCCTCCTGTTGGAGAATGGAGGCAGAGGCTGCAAGGGAGGTGTACCCTTCAGGCTCTTCCATCACTGCTCCCGCGCGCGTCCTGCTGTGCTGGGCTATGATGTCACTCTGGCTCCAGCATCACTAAACAGCACACACGGAAACAGTGTTAAAAGAACATGAAATTGACAGCAACATGATTTGAAACCTGAGTTGGGAAGTAGAATGGATTCCAAGGAAAGGATCCCCACTGGACCCCAGGGAAAGGATCTAATCCAGCTCTCCCAAAGGCAGGAAGGCTTAGTAACTTAAATAGAAATAATTAAAAAAAATTATTTGTGAGTGTGTATCATCATGTAATCTTGTTACTTAGCACTATGGATGTGTATATATATATATACACACACACATCCATAGTTCATATATATATATAATACATAAGATCCAGAGCACTCACCTATCCACTAAACAGCTACTTCAATGTTGAAAGATTGTATTTGTTTTTTTTAGCCTTGTACTGCAGAGAGCCCCAGATGGAATTTTTTCCCCAAGTAAGTGGGTTAATCTCATAAGAGCAGACATTAGTGTAGGACCTTCCAAAGATGGGGATACATTGACGTTGTGGCAGGCTTATGCAATGTATGATCATATAATGTAACTAAACCCCCATTATTTTTGCCTAGATTACGTGTTTAAAAAAAAAAATAATCTTTTAACATTGAAGTTGCCGTTTAGTGGATAGGTGAGTGCGCTGGATCTTGTGTATTGTATAATTTGGCCCCCAGCAGCACCCTCATTTATGCATGTTCAGGTGAGTGCAGCCAACCCTCCCCCCCCCTTGTTTCATATATATATATATATATTTGGGAGTCTAGCCAACTCCTTGGTTTTGCACCCCTCCCTGTCACAGGTGCCTCATCCCAGGGCCCTATTTAGCCTTGTACTGCAGAGAGTCCCAGATGGAATTTTTTCCCCAAGTAAGTGGGTTAATCTAATAACCCCCATTATTTTTGCCTAGATTAGGTGTTTTAAAAATCTTTCAACATTGAAGTTGCTGTTTAGTGGATAGGTGAGTGTGCTGGATCTTGTGTATTTTATAATTTGGCCCCCAGTAGTACTCCAATTTATGCATGTTCAGGTGAGTGCAGCCACACCCCCTTGTTATATATATATATATATATATGAAACCAAAGATGGCTAGGGCTGCACTCAACTGAACATGCCAAGAATGGGGTACATTGACATTGTGGCAGGCCTATGCAGGGCCGTCTTACTCCTGGGGGGCCCAAAGCAGCTTCCCCGTTTGCCCTCTATCCACAATATTTTATTTTAGGATCACCAAGGCTAAAATCATCACAGTACGCTGGAACCGTGAGAGAGTGTGGCAGCCCCAGCAGCACACTGGACTACCAGGGAGTTCACTAGCAGCACCCTGAACCACCAGGGACCAACTGGACCACCATGAAATTAATGATTGTCTCCCCTGCCTGTACAGAAGGTAATTCATTTTTCAGAGTCTGATCTTCTGTTAACATGGGTTGTTGGTCTTTAATGATTTTCCATATTAACTCAAGAGCTGGGCTGTAGGTGACCACAAGTCTCTCTGTACTGTAGCAGGCGTGTGCGTGTAGTTTTTACAGCAGAGTTGATTGTTTGGTAATAGTCTTTGGTTTGTAGCCTGTTAACACAACCAATGTTAACAGAAGATAAGACTCTGAAAAACATTTTCTCTGAAACACCCATTCTGGCCTTCAACCACCAAACCTCCAACAAAAATGAATCAGCAGGAAACTACCCACTGATGGGAAGAATACAGGAAACTGGACCAGTCAATGCAAAAAACTGTGTCAGCACATATGCACAGACAACACAGCCACACACAACAATAAAACCAACAGCATTAAAGGTTCATACTCCTGCACATCCAGCAATGTGGTATACATGATTCAATGCACCAAATGCCACCTGGGATTCTATATTGGGGAAACCACTCAGCTATTACATGGCAGAATGAATATGTACAGACACTCCATTAAACACCACAAAGAAGAATCATACTGCACTCCTGTGGGACACCACTTTATCCAGCCTGGCCACTCAATGAAGGACCCAAAAATCAAAGTACTGAAAGAGGGGTTTTAAAAATACCCAAGAAAGAAAATCATTTGAAGCCAGAATTATCAAATTGTTTAACAGCAAGAATATAGGACTAAATATTGATTTGGGTTTCCTGTCCCACTACCAACACTTTACATGAACACTCCCCCAGCAGTATCTTACTACTCTGTCATATGCATCAGCACTTTAAAAAACATTCCAATATGTTTATTCTATCAATACACAAAGTACTATGTGCAGACAAATGCTTTCCCATACTCTTATGCATGTATGCTTATATATGTGACTGTGCATTTATATTTGTGTATGAGTTCATGTGCATGTATGTATATGTGTTCATGTGTTTATGTGTTTGCATATATATATTCTTTGTTGAGCTCATTTGCATACATCTCTCCATAATCCCTTACAGTAGTGAGAGCACTATTAAAGTGAAATTTCTGTGGGAAACCAAGTCTTATGGCTTGACTGGTGTGTGTATTTGTGTTTAGCAATGTACTTCATCCACACCTTTTTCCCCACCACAACTCTTTTGGTATGTGTATATATATTTCAGTCCTCTATATGGGACTTTCCTGTGGACTGAAACGTTGATTGTGACTTTTAATATGACTTAATAAAGATTTGAACTTTTATATTCCGTGAGTGCTGCTACCTCTTTGGATATTTGGATAACCAAGCCCTGGCTGAGCACCCAGCAAACAAGGGATTCCTATAGAATGAGTGCAAGAGTTTTTTGTTTTTCTTTATATATATATATATATATATATATATATATATATATATATTCACTTCACTATATTTTACAGTGCAGTTTTTACTGAGATTGATGCACGTACATTAATTCAAGATTCCTCCTTCTCAGCAGATCACAAGGCATGTGGCATGTCTAAAACATTAAAGAAAGGCCCCGAACAAAATTGACAGAAGTCCCCTCAATGTTTTTCCATGATGCTCAAACAAGCAAGCATATGGTTAGCTGAACATAATGTTGCTGCAGAACAGTCAGAGATCCGATGGATAGTAACATAATCTATTTACACATAGACATCACTGACATTGTGTCTTGAATGAGAACAAACTAAATGGATAAACAATATAACAATAGAAATATTACCGTCCAACCCATGGACACAGACCACGAGGTGTATTCCGTCTTCCTCGTGTTCTTCCTCTGGTGGAAAATATGGTGTGTCAGAGGCTAGAATGGACTGGTCACTGTATAGGAAACCTTCAAACTTGAGCTGTTTTCTGAATTTTTCTTTAGCCTGGTGAAAACTAGAAAATAAATATTAACATTCATCACTGCTTAAATGGAATTTGTCAGAATAAAAAAAAGTTACTTTATTACTACTTAGCATTTCAGGAATGTTGGAGTATAGATTGTATTTGTATTAGCCCAGTGATGCAGATATAAAATAACAAATTAAATTAGTATCTTGCAATACCTTTTGCACTAACAGAATTTTGGAATGGCACGCTTTTGGGAGATCCTCCCTTTCTCAAGTCCCGGGTTTAGAAATGCTTTGCAGACTTGAGAAAGGGAGATTCTTCTTAAAGCTTGTAATTCCAAAATCCTGTTAGTCCAAAAAAAAAAAGTTATAACAAGATATTAATTTCATATGTTATTTGTTCCCACCTCCTATAACCTCTGATCCAGTACTAGCACGATATTTAGCATACAGCTATACAAAAATAAAGTGTCTCGATCCTCCTTTTCCTACAGAGCACTGTAATTATGGAATAACCTCAGGGACACAGTCAAATCTTCATTCAATCTAAAATCTTTTAAGAGATCTATGGCAATATACCTCAGCACAGAATATACCTGTCATGGTTGAATATATTTATTACCTGTTATGTGTTAAATTTATATATGTGTGTATATATATATTGGTTGTATATTGTATTTATTTTTTATAATATTGTATCGTATTGTAACAATGCAATGTTTGTGGGCCCAGGACATACTTGAAAACGAGAGAAATCTCAATGTATCCATCCTGGTAAAATATATTATAAATAAATACATATATTATCCACAAAGTTTTTCACTCATAGCTAAATTAAAAAAAAAAAAAATCTTCTCTCATTCCCCAGTGCTCAGTAGTGTATCTTCTAAACAAGTTACAAGCTATCCAATGCTCTTATGTAGTTATGTTTATTGCAAAATAAAATCTTCATAAAATCAGAGTCAAAGTTTAGGAACTAAAACATTGACACTATAATATTATTAAGTGTAAACAAAAACTACCAGGGTTACCCACTAAAGTGAAAATTGCAGGGAATTCAAAGTTAATTTCCCATTTAAGATCAAAATCTCTGCTCTGGAAACATTCTCCCAGTTATGCTTTCAGTTTGGCTACTTTGAACTTTCATTTGAAATTCACTCTGCTAAATAATGTAAACATGTTTGTCAGTGATAACAGGGTGTTTGCACCAATGTGCTCTCACTGGTGGATCCACAAGCCAACAGCACTTGTTGAGTTGTGGAATCAGTATTAATGCACCTAATATTAAAAAGATTACAAAGAACACCAGAGACTAAAGGTGACCCATTCTTATAAAAATTATTACATGAGTGGTTCACTGGCTTTGTATCTTTTCCTAAATTATGTTCCAAGCATTTGTATACTGCAAACACAGATTAAAAGGAATCCATGTTTAAAGTGGAATGAGGCAAAAATGTGATTCTTTGTTAAACTAATTTGCATATTCCCACCCAGAATCCTTTGCGGTTGCAACATCACTGCTGATTTGGGATTTCTGTGGGAAAAGCAAGTCTTATGACTTGACTGGTGTGCAGATTTTTGTTTAACATTGTATTAACTATCCACAGACTTCAGGTGGAAGGGATTTTCAATCACAATTTTTCCCCACCACTATTTGGATTTTGATATATTATTTATTTATTTATAAAATATTTTACCAGAAAGGATACATTGAGATTTCTCTCGTTTTCAAGTATGTCCTGGGTCCATATATTTATATATACATTGCATAAAAATTGCATAAACAATTAAAAAAATACACAGGTTTTGCAGGGTCTGCAGTAAGCTATTACCAAACAAGGTAAAAACTCAGTCAATCTTAAAGAACACAGTATCTACATCCCTGATGCCCCTCATCAATTATTACCCCAATGTAAGAAAATAAAAATAAATTAATTACTCACCTTTTCTACAAGCGCCAAGTCTCCTTTGGCACTGCTGCAATCTCATCTCCCATAACGGAGCATTTGGGAATGTAATCACCAACATCGTATTCAATTATTTTCTGTTGCCTATCATAGTATTCAATGATTCTCTATGGCCAATCACTGTATTCAATGATTCTCTATGGCCGATCATCGTATTCAATGATTCTCTATGACTTTACTGCGCAGGTGCATCTGATATCACGGTATGACATGGTACGAGAGCCAGGAAATAAGATTTTGGGCTATCATACCCAGACGGCTTAGAGACAAGGTTTGAAGCCACAATTGCAAGCCTTCTAATTAGTGAAATAAAGGGTCTTGGATGGCTGGGCAGGGATTAGAACTGCAGGCACTTTAACAACTTCAATAAGATGAAGTTGTTAAAGTATCTACAGTGTTCCTATAATGCTCACATTCTAAAGCCCTTACAGGTGCAATAAGGGATCCTGAGAATTTTAGTTAAAGTATTAACTTTCTGCTCTAGAAAGCTAAAGGCTAAACTTCCATACATCACCACCTAGTCACAATCCCATGAGCAGCAGTATTCTAAAAGTAAAAAGGAAAACAGTGCCTGTTGACGGGGAGGAGTAAGTAGTATAACTGATCCTAACCTAATCTATTGCATCTAACATGTGGGTGTGAAATGGTATACGGTATTATAGGGATATGGCTAGACTTAAACTATAACTTGATCTGATAGATATATTGTTCTCATTACTTTTTGCCTCTCCTTCCCAACCTGCAGTGTTTCCCTTTTGGGTCTAAGTCTGATGTTTATAATAGAATCTTAAAGTAGAAAGCTGACCATCATATCGCAGCTTCAAGAACCTCTCGCTATCCCCATAAAACATAATGTTATAAGCTCAGCAACGATAAAGAAAGTTAAAGGGATAATATAGTCACCAGAACAACTACAGCTTATTGAATTTGTTCTGGTGAGTAGAATCATTACCTTCAGGCTTTTTGCTGTAAACACTGTCTTTTCAGAGAAAATGCAGTGTTTACATTACAGCCTAGTGATAACTTCACTGGCCACTCCTCAGATGGCTGTTAGAGATCCTTCCTGGATCACGGCTGCCTAAAATGCATCCAAACATTCAGTATCTCCTCCCTCTGCATGCAGATACTGAACTTTCCTCACAGAGATTCATTGATTCAATTCATGTCTATGAGCAGATGCTGATTGGCCAGGGCTGTGTTTGAATCATGCTGGCTCTGCCCCTGATCTGCCTCCTTGTGAGTCTCAGCCAATCCTATGGAGAAGCCCTGTGATTGGATCAGGCTACCACTTCTGATGATGTCAGCAGACTGCTTGTTTTTCTGAGGCAAACATCATGCAGAGTTACAGCTTCAGGCTTGAATACAGTAAGATATTGCTATATTTATGGAGGCACAAGGGGCCCAGGGGGCTAGATGGTGGTTTTAACACTATAGGGTCAGGAATACATGTTTGTGTTCCTGACCCTATAGTGATCCTTTAAGTAAAGTGAGAAACATTTCCTGCTTGAGTGAGAGCTCCCTGCAGAAGCTTTAACCATAGTAACATAGAAACTTCAAATGTTTATGTTTTTATACTTAATAATGCTATTAAAATTAATGGCTGAATTAACTCTAACCTGGAGTGTCAACAAAGTTGGTTTATGTCTAAATATATATATATATATATATATATATATATATATTTCTATATCATAACAACATGTAATAGCATTATTATTATTATTATTTAATATTATTTAATAAATTGAAAATGTTGAAAAACAAGGCCGTGTTTACAATGCCCCTAGGGACACTTCCAAGTGGCCACTCCTTAGATGGCCACTGGAGGGGCTTCCTGGCTTCATTCAATGCATCTCTATGATGAGGTGCTCATTGGCCAAAATGGTGTTTGACCCCACCCCTTGCCGATTTTAGCCAATCCAATGCTTTCCTCATGGAAAGCATTGGATTGGCAAAAAGTCAGCAAGTTTGAATATGTAACCAAGGGGGTGGGGCAAGAGCCAGACCCGTGTAGAGCTGAAAATAAGGTGAGTTTTACCCATTCTGAAGAGGCTAAGTGGGGGACAAACCACCTAAATGGTGGATTTTCACTATAGGGTCAGGAATACATGTTTGTGTTCCGGACCCTATAGGGATCCTTTAATTAGTCACAATATTATTCAATTTCTCACCTGAGCATTCTTTCATTGATCTCTTCATCAGTTTCTGAATCAAAGGAAATAACACCAAATGATCCCAAAGGTTGTCTTGTGATTGGAAATACTGCTTGTTTTGATGAGAAACCAGGTATCATCGGAGTATCTTTTTTAATTGAAGAAAATGGTAAGCATGTAGCTGTGCATGAAACAGACAGATTAACCATCTCAACACCCCTTCTTCCTTCTAAGGTGAGAACAGATGTATTAGAGTTGGCCTCTGGGAGTGCAGCAGAGACCCTATTGACAACTTTTTGGCTTGTTTTGTGCACGTCTTGATAATAATTTGGATAATTATCTAAACATTGACCACTGACTGTGTCATCACCGAGTTCGATTTCATCCAGAACTGGAAATTCATTATCTTTACTTTCAGATACGTTTGTTAAACTGGTGCATAAAGCAATCTCTGTGTCTAGTAATGGTGGCAATGGAATGGCTGTTGAGATTAATATTTTTGATATTACATTGTCACATTCAGAAGAGGACTCTGAATCTTGACAGATCGCAGAAGAAGCAATGTTTTTTTTCGGAAGTGTTGAAAGACCACAAACAGTTTCAGAATCACTGTGATCTGGCAAAGTATATGGGGCTGTAACATTGTTCTCAGATATTGTTAATGAACTCTGAAATGTAATTTCGACTGGAGATTTCTCATTATAAATCGCCATGTTGTTCATACAAGGACTGCTATAGGATATTATCTCTTCATCAATTTCTTTTGATTCTTGGCTAGAACTCTCTGCTGAAATTCCGTTTTCAGAACCTTCATTATTTTCACTTTCGAATAACTCATTCACTCCCATTTCATCATCAGACTCTTTTTTTATTAAAGTGGCATCGTCCGCAGATTCCTCTGGACTGCTAATTTGTGGAGCTGAAACGGATTTTGTTAATTTTGAAAGTTCTATTTCTCTTTCTTCATCTTCAAAAGGCAAAGAGTTAATGGAAGCCAAGGAAGCTTGAATCCCGCTTGGCAAACTTGTGTTACTTTCTGTATGTACTCCTTCTAGAGATCCTTTGTACGTTCCATGTTTTCTGGATAATTGCTGTAGAATATCATTATCGCTTGGTAATTCCAATGCTCTGTTGCGTATATCACACCAAGCCACTGAACTTGGCTCACTTTCTATGCCTGAATCTGATATGACAGATGACGATCTCTTAATAACTCCAGAACCAAGTGAAAATTCTTCACTTCTTTCTTTTGGAAAATATTTTACCATCAATGTGTCTTTTGAAGATTTATTGATTAACTCGGTACTGTTGCTTTTTGATAATATATGTCTACTTTGATTTAGTCTTCCATCAAGTGAAACAGTCTCATTTTTGAAGCTATCTATATCATGTAAAGCAATGTGTTCAAAACACGCACTATCATTTTTATTATTTAGTATCTCTCTTCTAGTCTGAAGTGTTTTATCCTCTTCATTTGACACAGAGGCTAGTATTCCATGTGAAGCACTCAAAATCAATACTGCTTCTCCCTTATACTGGTCATGGGTACTTGGTTTTACCTCAATATATGTAACACCTAATGATTTGTTAGCCTTTTGACAGGTATCATTAGTTTCACCATGATCATCTTGTTTACAGTCCGTCGTAGAGTATAATTCACTTTTAGGCGCTAGTTCTTCCGAAACAGGACTATATACTTTATAAAAACTTGTGTTTTTAGGATCTTCGATTTTTGTTTCAAACTCATGGTTAAAAGATTGTTTGTCACTACTGGTATTGTCTTGCATTTCAAGGCTTGTTTTTTCAAAGGACACATTTTCATGAACAGTTGTAGTCTGTCTGAAATTATAATTTTGTGTGATATTAACATTTTTTGTTGCATTTTCTTTTTCGAAATCTAATTCATTTTCATTTGTTTCCAATGATACATTATTCAAGGTGATATCTGAAATGCAAAATAGTATATTTTATCTTGAGTTAATAGTCACAGATTATGTAAACAAATGACAAAACTATGTATTATGGTTTAAGATAAGAAAAGTAAATATAACATAGTAAACAAACATCATAGTATGTATGCATCATACAATTAACAGTTATACCTTAGAGATACTACTGAATAAAAATCATTGTAAGACATAGCATATGAGTGGGTTTAACTCGAAAAGCTAATCTAACTGTGTTATTGTTATTGGGGTATATTAGTGACTAAGTGTATGTACCCCATTGTTTCATAAGAATCCTAAACCCCAAGTCTTGGGCTTTCTCAGTGATGCAATGTTAGTGTTAGTGTTATATCATGTAGGTGCAACAGGAGTTTTACACCTGACCAAACTGAGCTAGTCATACAGAAATTGTTGGTGCACCTATATCATGGTCTCATGTCCTAGTTGTGGATGTCAACATTGGCACTCCGTACTATGAATAGGTGTACAACATAGAAACATAGAAACATAGAATGTGACAGAAGATAAGAACCATTCGGCCCATCTACAAATGTTGGTACTGAATGCTTTAAATGTTATATAGCACTCCAGATTATCAAGAGGTATGTTGGTACAATATATTCAGATGGTAACATGGAAGAGGTGAACATTGGTGTAAATATTCACAAACTGGTTAATTGAGGTAATGGGATTAAGTTAATGAGAGGGATTATAATGAGAGAGCTGCTTCTCTAATTTAGCAGATGGCATGATCTTGGGTGTTCCTTTTTAAATTATTTGTGCTTGCATTTTATGCCTAGATTATATAGGCTTCCAATTACCAACGCACCATAGTCCTGCTACATCCTGGAATCATAGTGATATTAGGATCCAGGATTCAGTTCCTGCGCTGACCTGTCTGACTAAATATTACTTTGTCTTGACAGGGATACAAAGATAAATAAATCAAATGATCAAATGAACGCATCACTAAGTACTAGATAGGAAATGACTGTCAGACAGACAAATCTTATTAAGCCAGTCCGATATTAATGTCCAATATTTCTTGCTCTAACTTATGATGTTCAAATGCATTCCCTCCTAAACTGCTACAATGAAGAACCTTCCCAACAGGTTGGAAATTGAAGGTTGTTATTTGTGGTGAGCTATGCTAAATCTCATCTGTTGTAAGTTTATAGAAATGCACTGGTCTCTGCTAGAGCAATCTCCATCCAAATAGAGGGACCTTGAATTCATGAAAATGTTATGTTTATGTGATGTAATCTCCTCATCAGTTATGTGCTGTATGCATACGATGAGTCAAAGTGTGTAATATGATTCATTATGGAGGAAATATTTTAAACTTCCAATTTACACAGAATAACACATTTTCAAAGGGAAATATTTAAGATTTATATGCACTCTTATTATAGGTAAATTCCACACCAAACATTTTATTAGCATGGGTTTTGTTACCCTATTGCAAGAATATGCAAAAATCTATCAGTGCAAATGTTTATCAATAACTAACCATTATCTTAATTCATCTTCCTCTGTCCTACAAGTCTAATATGTCTGAATTGTTGTATGTTATTGGTCATTAATTTATCAACTGATAACACACACATATTTTAATCGAATGTACATAAATATCTGCTTACTATACATATGTGCAGTACTTTTCATAAGTCGACAATAAACATGGATTCATGGTTGTAATTAGCAGAGAGAAATATTGTAGAAAGAGAGATAGCATTTGTTTACTATCTATACTATGGCATTACTTTAGTCGGCTATTTACTGTTTTATTATTTAAATGAAACTACAAATTGCATTGTCATGAGTAATCATATTCAAACGACATCAGTGTTTAATATTTCTACAAACCTTTCCTTGGACATTCCACATACCGGTCTTCAAATATAATTGGGAGAGAGGTCCAGTCTCCATCTATATCTATACATTCAACAGGTAGGGGAGGCATGCTGGTTAGGTACTCCGAACTTCTGACTTCAGTTGAGAAATTGCTGTGGCTTTGAATCCTATGTAAAGAACATGGAGTAGATCACTGATTATTACTTTTTTTGATCTGTGGACCTCTTTGGCATGTGTTGGTCCTGGGAGTCATTTCCATATTTTGTAGTAATTATTAGTACTTTACTGTAATTAAACTGGAGTGATAGTATAAAGCTATATTGATGACATACTCTGAATACATAGCTCGTACTTGTGATGTATTTGCTCTAGATTGTAAACTCATTTGAGCAGCTATTTTTTAAAATTTATGTTTGGTTTATAATTTTTTTGAGGGGAGGCTACGATATAAAGGGTTACTCTGGGGGGGCGGAGTCAGCAGCGTTCAGGAGCAGATGTATTCTCCCCCAGCTCCCCGCTACCAGGGCAAACTACAGCCCCAAACACACGAACCACCCGACAACCAGAGCCCTAACAGCGATAATAGTGCTGGGGAAAACACACATGAAGGGCTGCAAATCCCAGCAACCTCCTCAAATCATGATACTGGACAGGCGCTTTCCTCAATTCCACGCACCCAGGAGCCATCACCACGCCAGCCTGAGACAGCTCCCAGCGCGGTAGGAGAGAAAACACATACAGACGAAGCCCAAGCAGCATATGGTGCAGAGAAACCTGTCACAGACAAACCTGTTACAAGGCAGGACATCCACGACTTACTGGCACACTTCCAGGACATGTTCTTTGCAGAAATCAACATGGTTAAAACTGAATTGAAAGCAGTCACAGAACGCCTCCAAGCATCTGAGGAGGACACTGCTGACCTGAGGCAAAGCATGACCGCTCAAGGGGAATCAATACAGAACCTGCAAGATTCCCACTCCCTACTAGCTGCCAGAATGGATACCCTAGAAGATAGGAGCCTACAAAAGAATGTCAAAATCCGGGGTGTGGACGACTCCGTACCCGCGGACGAATTACCACATTTCATGAGGAGACTTATTGCATCTCTCCTTCCAGCCAAACACGCTAAACAGTTTGACTATGATGGACTATACCGCATTGCAACTTTCTCACAAACTCCGAACAACGTTCCCAGGGACATTATACTCTGCTATCGGTCGCATGCAGACAAACAAAGGCTGCTACTGGCGCTGCGGGGGAAAACCCCATTTCTTTTCGAAACTTACTCCCTTACATTCTACCAAGATCTTAGCAAGGCCACCCTTATGTGGCGCATCACGCAACCCTTACTGACAGCCAGTATACCCTACAGATGGACTAACCCAAGATCGCTGGTGTGCACCAAAGAAGGGAAGACCTACAAAGCTGCAAACCCCTTGGAGGGGCTGAAACTTCTGCAAGCACTAGGCCTCCCAGTGCCAGACCCAGCAACAACGTCACAACGAATATGGGATGTAGACCGGATCACTCCCTTCATTCCCGGAGGGGAACGGGACTCAGTAACCTGAATATGCTTGCATACACATACATTCGCAAGTTTAACGTTAATATTGTTTCACGTTTTACCTTTATGTTTATTATTGCTCTCTAGACTGCTTCACATGCAGCCTTGTTTAATTTATGTTTTATTTTTTTCTTATTACTGAAGGTTAAAGCCCAGATTTTATATAATGCTCCTGACACTATCACTTACTCGGCATCAAAGGGCAAATCGAATAATCAGCCATCGAATACCCTTACTCAAACCCCTTAGATCTTGACACACTTCACACCCCCCCTCCCCAGGGGACTACTATAAAAGCCTAAGACATCATGCACAAGCGTTTATGCATAGGATGAGTTCCTACTCTTGACATCCATAACAGTCTAGCTGCCCTGCTACTCTGAACTAGGGTACTAGTGCCACCCCGCCCCCACACTGTCAGGGACCTTGAATCCGATGTACTTGGGTACGAGGGCTTCTCAACATAAAAGGCACAGCAACACCCCACATGTGAAGGCATACAAAACCCCTGGGGCTCTCTTCACTGGCAGGGACGCCTTCAATACCAGCCAGAACCAGTTTTATCAGCCTTGTTATACTTCCAAGCACGCACTAAACCCTCAAAAAACACAGCGCCACTTAATAGACACAGGCCGCACACCCTCATAGCAGCAGGGTTTAGAAATCACACTTCTTTTGACCCCCCAAGCTAGCACGCAAGCCCTTATTTAAGAGCACCAATGAATCATCACCCTGTTCCACAATAGATGGACATATAATGACATGCCCCTTATTGCATACCCTCACCAACTACACTGGCACACCCCTAATCAGCTAGGATCAGAAGGGCTGGAAAGTACACATGCTTACTAGCTAGACATGCTTGACTCAACTCGTCACATATGTACCTTAGGAATCTTATTTACCAAAACACTGTGCAAATGTACCATACAGTATGCCATACCAATATTAATGTTTGTAAACGATTGATTGGACTGCAGAAATGGTCATGGCACTGCACGCTTCTTTGTATTCACTTGCACTACAAAAATAAAGAATTTAAAAAAAAAAAGAAAGGGTTACTCTGACCAAAAAACAGTGCTTTCTTAAAAAAATTATCTTTTTGGTTTGAGTAACTGGTTCAAGGTACACTTTAGCATTAGGAATACAAATCCTTTTTTTCAGCTTTTATCTTGATTTAGCAAAGGAATCTAAATAAAAGTTTGAAAAAAAAAGTTTTACTTAGCTTTTTTCCAGTGTTGAGATAGCGCCTGCAATTGCTCCATTTGCTTCCCGTAACATCACATTGACCCTTCGACATGTCCAATCCAACGCTCCTTATAGAAGAGCATTGGAGATAACAAGCACACATACAGCAGAGTTGCACTCCTATGAGAGATTGGCTTTGAGAATCAAGTTTGACTCAGTTCTCACAGCATGAATGTCTCTAGTGGCTGTCAGGTAGACAGCTGATAGAGGCATATTTAACCCTGCAATTGAAGCATTGCCATATCTATTAAATGGCAAAGCTTTACATTAAAGGCTTAAAACTAAAGGACAGTTGCACTCACACCATTTCATTGAGATAAAGTGGTCTGGGTGCCTTTACTAACTAATAATGTACTGGAGATAGGTGAAATACGTCTGCATTCAGAAGATATTTGTGATTCCCATGTATGAGCAAGCTGAGGTTAAACTGTAAAATTGACAAATGTAAACTGTTATGATAATATGTTCACTGAATTCAGTAAACTTATCCAGAAAGGAAATGGCTTTCCCAGAAAAATAAATTGGCTGCTTGAAAAATGGAAAATAAAAAAACTGTAACATCTAGAAATTGGAAAAAGTGTTGCCAAACTAATTTTGCAATTCCCATTTTTTGGGGTTTTGTTAGTTTGCTTATGAACATGCACATACATTAACCTGTTACATCCTACAGGACTAACAACATAAATATGTTCCTCACTCTTTATTCTTTCTAAATTTAATCACTGGACTTGCAAATCATTTTCAAAGAGTAATCTTGAAGTATTTAGCATTAAAGGGACACTGTAGACACCCAGGCCACTTCGGCTAATTGAAGTGGTCAGGGTGCAGTGTCCTTATTGTACTTAGTGCTGCAATGGTAAACATTGCAGCACTAAGTCTGTCCCCAATGGCCGTCTACCAGACAGCCACTGGGGGGAGGGGTGCTTCCTAGATCAAAATGGACCTTTGGTCCAGTAACTGATGATGAATGTTCTCACGCTCTGCATGAGGACATCCAGCTTCAGATTTTTTCCCATAGGATAGCAGTGATTCAAAGCTTTCCTATGGTGAGTTCTAAAGCACGCACAGCATTTGCAGCACAAGTGCATTGGCGTCCGCTTGTAGTGGGACGTCAGAGGGGGCGGAGCGTCAACCCAGCGCTGACGGACATTGCCGCTGGGATCAGGTAAGTAAATAAAGGGTTTTTAACCCTTTAATCACCGGGAAGGGGATGGGCATGAGGGAGGGGGAAGGCAGGGGCAGCGATAGTGCCTGGAATACAGCTTTGTATTCCTGGCACTATAGTAGCCCTTTAAATTTAATTTCAATGAATTTACCATTAAGCATCAAATGATTGACCTATGTTGGAAAGTATAACATTTCAATATTTGTAACCGAGAAATATAGCCTTGCAAGATTTAAAACTTTATACATGTTATTTATTAAATTGTGAATTGTAACAGTTTTAAAGTAGATTTAACATTTTACGCTATACAAAACATTTTCCAAGTCATATAAATGTTCAGTTTGGGTATGAATGCTTAACATGTAAAATTCACTTTGAATTCCTACAAATTCCCATTTTTGTGTGTGCACTGTATCATATTGCTATGTTTCAGTAATATTTAACTTGCAGTCTAAGCGAGTCGCTCAGCTCTTTGCAATTTTTTTTTATCATCTTGTTTCTTTTCACCCAACAGATGATTTATAGTAAGCTTTGCATCTGCTCAAATGAATTTTACAGGCATAAAAAGGTAGCTTTGTAATTCTGACAGCGTAGAGCATCTGCTACTAAAGACATTAAGATTCTTTTTAGTACTGAAAGCGTATTTTCCATGTGACTGGAGAAAGTTAAACTAATGAATATTTATTAAAAATATAATTCATGCAAATTTCTACAAACAACTTGACTATTTTTTGGAGAATTTGAACATGCTTCAGTTCTCGTTAATTTATTCTTTCCCTCAGGTAAAAAGCTTGGAAGGAGAAATTGAGTGAGGGTATTAGTTCAGGACAGAAAAATTATAACTAATGCAAGTTTTACTCCACATGCCTCTGGACTAGGACATTTACTCTGACTGGAAAACAAACACAACATTTTTTACAGTTTTTCTAAATTGATTCAAAAACGATGAAAGGTTTTGGATTGATTATGTTTCTGACATTACTGATAGTATGCAGCATTTCATTTTAAACCATGTTATTCTGGCAACATTATGTCAAATATACTCACAGGTTTTCCTGAAAAGTAACAACAGCTGGTTTTTCATGTTCTGTGTAGAAAAACGCTTCTGAAAATCTTCTTACCTGCAGTGAACAAAACAAAGAACGGACGTGAATCACTCTTTTTGATTTTATGGTTAAATATGTTTTCTTTCGCTAGAAATTAATAAAATAATATATACCATGCATTAAAACTTGGGATAAGTAACTGCCATGTTAACCAAAACGTAACGTTTAAGGAGCAATTCATTTTTTCTACCTGGAAAAGATAGAAGAGTATAGCATGGCTAAATGGGTTACATTTTATTTTGATTTGCCTTACAAGAGAAAACAATAATTTAGCTTGTGTATACCTATACCATCAGATTCCGTAGCGCTGTACAATGGGTGGACTAACATACATGATAACAGAACTTCATCGCTCATTAAAGTCCTGCGGCTCTTCCTGCAAAGCATGTTCTGTGTGAGAGGCTGTTAGTTGGCAGATGGGAAGTAATCCATTCCACTTCCTGTCCAGCCTCACACACAGACACTGGAGAAACTGGGACAACACTGAATTTTACACCCTCTATAACTGCTCCTGCAGCAATGCTGTCAAAGCAGGAGGCTGACAGGGTTGCAGGGGACATTGGACAATGTTTAAGGTACTTGTCTCTCTCCAGCAGCCCATTTTAGCTGTGAAAGGTACATTATAACTGATTTACACAGGCACCCCCAACAAGACATGAGCCAGTAGGCTGATGTCTATTTTGCCTAATGGCTGACATGGAAAGGAAGTGGCTAGATGTTTATATGACATTTTCAGAAAAACTATGTTTTGCTATAAATTATGCTAGCACAGTATATTTTGAAATGCTTGGTTCTTTTATTTTGTCTAAACTAGTGTGTACTGTGACGGGCACATTTAACCCCTTAAGGACGGAGCCAAATGTACACTTTGTGAACAAAACAAAATGTAAACAAAACCTGGCATTTGCGCTACATGTCTGTCCAACCGTAATACACCTCTTTCATAGTAAATGCACCCACCCTTATTTTATATCATTTTATTCAGGGGAAACAGGGCTTTCATTTAATATCAAATATTTAGCTATGAAACATAATTTAATATGAAAAAAATGGGAGAAAATACGAAATTTTTTTTTTTTAGTTCTACATGACATTTTAACGGTCAGTGTCATAATACTGTTTGCTTTTACTGCAATAAAATACACATATTTGTATTCAGCAAAGTCTCACGTGTAAAACAGTACCCCCTATGTACAGGTTTTATGGCGTTTTGGGAAGTTACAGGGTCAAATATAGCACGTTACATTTGAAATTGAAATTCGCCAGATTGGTTACGTTGCCTTTGAGACTGTATAGTAGCCCAGGAATGAAATTTACACCATAATGGCATACCATTTGCAATAGTAGACAACCCAAGGTATTGCAAATGGGGTATGTCCAGTCTTTTTTAGTAGCCATTTGGTCACAAACACTGGCCAAAGTTAGCGTTAGTATTTGTTTGTGTGTGAAAAATGCAAAAAGCGCCAATTTTGGCCAGTGTTTGTGACTAAGTGGCTACTAAAAAAGACTGGACATACCCCGTTTGCAATACCTTGGGTTGTCTACTATTGCAAATGGTATGCCATCATAGGGGTAATTTTCATTCTTGAGCTACCATAGGGTCTCAAAGGCAACGTAACCAATCTGGCGAATTTTAATGTGAAAAAAATGAAGCGCAAGCCTTATATTTGACGCTGTAACTTTTGAAAACACCATAAAACCTGTACATGAGGGGTACTGTTGTACTCGGGAGACTTCACTGAACACAAATATTTGTGTTTCAAAACAGTAAAAAGTATCATAGCAATAATATTGTCCGTTTAATGCTGTTTGTGCGTGAAAAATGCAAAAAACGTCACTTTACTGGCGATATCATCGTTGTAATACATTTTACTGTTTTGAAACACTAATATTTGTGTTCAGCGAAGTCTCCCGAGTAGAACAGTACCCCCCATGTACAGGTTTTATGGTGTCTCGGAGAGTTATAGGGTTAAATATAGTGCTAGCAAATTAAATTCCCTTTACTTTCGGCATGGGTTGTCAGGCAGGTCCTGCTAATTGTAATTAATTAAGATACCTAATTATGTAAAAATATTACATAAATATATATGTAGAATCAATATATGTATATATATACACGTATGTGTATATATATGTATATATCTATATAATTTTTTAAAAATATTTTTATTTATATATAGGTATATATATAGTGATATATACGTATATATTTATGTGTATAAATATATATATTATTTCGTTCTATGTGTATTTTGATATATATATATATATATTAATTTCACAATACAGTTAGAACGAAATAACACACATCTATATATTTTTTAATTATTTATTTTTAATTATTTTTGTAATTTTATTTTTTAACGTATTTACATTTTAATTTTTTTTATAATATATATAAATATATATATAACAATAATTATATATATATTTAATCAGTATCAGTGTACGTGTAATTTGATATTAATATATATATATAATTATATATATATTAATAGTAAAATACACCTAGACGGTGTACATGTGTGTATGTATATGTGTATATATATACTTTGATCATATATATATAATATATATATATGATCTAAGTATATATTATTTATTTTTTTACACTATTTATTTATTTCATTTTTATTTTCAGCCAGCAGGGGACCACCTGTCATTACAGGCAGCCCCCCTGCTGGCAATACAGAAGCCAGCTATCCCCGGCCATGTGATTGTGGGGTCCTCGCTAGGACCCCACTCTCACACGGCCGGGGGGCTTCCTGGAGGACGGTCGTGCCGCGGGGGGCTCCCTGGGAGTCCCCCCCACCGCGATCGCCGGCGTGGGACCGCCGGCGACCGGGTAAGTACAGAAAGACCGGAGGGCGTACTATTACGCCCGGTGGCGTTTAGAGCCGCCTATTAGAGGACGTAATAGTACGCCCTCCGGTCTTAAGGGGTTAAAGGACCACTATAGGCACCCAGACCACTTCAGCTCAATGAAGTGGTCTGGTTTCCAGGTCCATCTAGGATTAAACCTTTCTGCTGTAAACATAGCAGTTTCAGAGAAACTGCTATGTTTACAAATGGGTTAATCCAGCCTCTAGCGGCTGTCTCATTGACAGCCGCTAGAGGCGCTTCCGCGCTTCTCATTGTGATTTTCACAGTAAGAAGAGACCAGCGTCCATAGGAAAGCATTGAGAATGCTTTCCTATAAGACTGGCTGAATGTGCATGCGCATTCAGCCGATGACGGCAGAAGAAGGAGGAGATTCCCCAGCGCCGAGCGATCCCGGCGCTGGAAAAAGATAGAAATTTAACCCCTTCCTCACCCTAGAGCCCAGGGGGAGGGGGACCCAAGGACGCTCTAGCGCCAGGAAAATGAGTTATGCCATGTTAACCAAAACGTAACGTTAAAAACGTAAGGAGCAATTCATTTTTTCTACCTGGAAAAGATAGAAGAGTATAGCATGGCTAAATGGGTTACATTTTATTTTGATTTGCCTTACAAGAGAAAACAATAATTTAGCTTGTGTATACCTTGGTTCAAGAGGCTACTCAGTGAACTAAAAGGAATTATAGAACTATTAGACTTATGCATGGCGAGAAAATTAATTTCAGTAGAACTTTTTTTTATGAAAATAAAAAAATTGTTAAGAAGGCCAACTTTCGGCCATATTGCAATTCGGCTTGAAAAAATCAGCTGGCTTCAAAAGGCATGAAAATGGGTCAATTGGTGTACTGCTAAATAAATACAAAACATAGATTTGCATTACATTGATAGGAACATTTTCCCTACATTTGGTTCACAGATCTAGTGAGAAAAATAATCAAGAGTGAAAAAAGAGGAGAAACACTAAACAAATCTATATTTGTAAACTATATTAATGAAATATACGATATATAAATTAGAAATATAGATTTTTGTACTCCTCCTCCTCTCTTCCCTCTATTGGTCAATTCTCATTTGATCTGTGAAGAAAATCAACATTCAGTGAGTTTCCCCTAGCCATCAATCATCTTTTTAAATCACCTATTTTTAGGATGCTATGATCGGAATTCTTGGCCACTTTGCCCTTGGTTTGTGATTTGGCTACATATTGGTTCAAAGTTCTGGAACTTGACTGATCACCTGATCGGCCCAAATTTGGATGAACAACAGTTTATAACAAAGGAAATCTCCCAGTCTAAGATTTATTAAAGGGACACTATAGTCACCTGAACAACTTTAGCTTAATGAAGCAGTTTTTGTGTATAGAACATGCCCCTGTAGTCTCACAGCTCAATCCTCTGCCATTTAGGCGTTAAATCCCTTTGTTTATGAACCCTAGTCACACCTCCCTGCATGTGACTTGCACAGCCTTCCATAAACACTTCCTGTAAAGAGAGCCCTATTTAGGCTTTCTTTATTGCAAGTTCTGTTTAATTAAGATTTTCTTATCCCCTGCTATGTTAATAGCTTGCTAGACAATGCAAGAGCCTCCTGTATGTGATTAAAGTTCGATTTAGAGATTGAGATACACTTATTTAAGGTCAATTATATCTGTTTGAAAGTGAAACCAGTTTTTTTTTAATGCAGGCTCTGTCAATCAAAGCCAGGGGAGGTGTGGCTAGGGCTGCATAAACAGAAACAAAGTGATTTAACTCCTAAATGACAGTGAATTGAGCAGTGAAATTGCAGGGGACTGATCTATACACTAAAACTGCTTTATTTAGCTAAAGTAATTTAGGTGACTATAGTGTTCCTTTAACCCCTTAAGGACACACGACATGTGTGACATGTCATGATTCCCTTTTATTCCAGAAGTTTGGTCCTTAAGGGGTTAATTATATATTTTTTCAGTGTGGTAGATTGTAAAGGATAGTACACCATTAAGTAAGCAGTATAAATCAAATATTGTTCATCGTGTTAACGATTTACCCTTAAGGTGTGGTGTTCTTGCATGAGGTAGGTGGTCACGTTAGACTGGAGCGTCACAGCTTCCAGAAATTGGGTCCAGATGACTAAAACCTGGGAGCAGAGCCATGCTATGTCCTTTTGCACCTGCTCTATTATGATCTCTGGACTGTTCAGCATCTAAAATAAACATCACATAACACTTAATAACAAAAAAATACATTCAGAAATATAGACAATGTTAAAGAAAAGTTATTAAAATATTTGTAAGGAATTTATTAAGTAAATGATTAGAGCAAAAAATTAGAATACTAAAAAGAATTAGATCAAAAATAGCCAATAAGAAAAACATATATCAAAATCCACTGGCTTGCTGACTGCAATGTGTATGGGTTTAACCCCTTAAGGACCAAGCTTCGGGAATAAAAGGGAATCATGACATGCCACACATGTCATGTGTCCTTAAGGGGTTAAAGGCTTTCACTTCACACTAGACATAAATATTTCCTGGTTCACTGGTTAATTAACAGTTCATGCCGCCATGTAGCTATTTCTAGGTTAACTGGTTAGCTAACAGTCATATGCTTCTTGTAAATATCTGGGCATGCTGATTAGTTTGTCTGGGTTCAAGAGGCACTCCTCTGCCCAATTAAAAATCACTGTTTAGTAAATATACCCCCAATGAAAACATGCGTGCATTTAATCATGCAGGGTATATCTAAAAACAGATCTCTGCAGCTTTTACAAGCCCTCTCTTCTAACCCCGCCCCAAATTATATGTGAGTGTCCAATCACAGACTTCCCCGTGCAGCTCAATGAGAAGTCTTTCCAAGGCAGGTGCTCTGGGCAATTTCCTGCCTCTTGAGTTTAGCTCCACTGAGCTAACGAAACCAGGAAGTAGGCCTGTTGTCTGATTGATACCTGGGGGATGTTACGAGGTTAATTTTTTTTTTAAATGGCTAAAGAAAAGAGGACACATTCTTCACACATAAAGCACTTCAGGAAGCTAAAGTGCTTAGGGGTCTGGTGTATTGCTTTAATCAAGTTGATCAGCTGATGTTGGCTTAGCTAAGAGTCACATGCTGACTCATACTGAGGATTTCCTGGCTAGCTGCCTAGTGACACCCCCCCCTCCCTCCCACCACCTCCCCCACCCCCCAGCTTTATATGTCTTAGTTTCTATAATTAGGTTAAGACTCATAGCAAAGACAAATAGCTAGATGACCATAAGCACCTCTACCTTTGCTTGGATGGGACCACGGTGTGATTAATAAAATGCAAGCATTGCAATCATTGTGGAATGTGCTTTTTTTCTTTTTACATCTGTGCTGGTAGAATGAATGTATAATATGGAATCTGCAATTTAACATTTAATCTCTCCATTTGTTAACAATTTCAGTAGCACAATGTCTGCATAACAATGCATTGCCACGGTGTCATTTAGTCATAACTGTCATTTAGGTTTTTTTTTTAATCTTCTTAATTTAGGAGGATGTTCAGTGATAGAAAATTGGGCTTTAGAACCCAGAATAAGATGTATTAACATATAATTCTACATCCAATGTTTCACATTCTTAGATTTTTCATAATGCTTTTTAGTCACTGGGTGGCGATGTTTCCCCATTTGTGGTCATCTTAGAAGATGCTTTCGTAATATTGTCTGCTGGAAATACACCAGCCAATATTATAACAGAGAACATATTTACCTATTCTTTAATTAAGATTGGTGATTAAATGTCTTCTTTTTTTTTTAGCCCATTAATTACATACTCATTAAAACATAATTAAAATGGAATGTGATGTTTACACTTGTAATTCAAAGAAGCGTGTCAGCATTGCCCCTGTTACAAATGCATTTGTGTATTGGTACGCGCTGAAATTAGTCCCATGTTTTCCATCTGATTAAGACATCATTGTTATTTATTTATTTATTTATTTTCTAATTCATATAAAATGACCCTTACCCAAGATTACACAGATTACACACAGATTAAAGACATAAATAAGCACCTTAAACATTAGGATCAGGTAGTTTTAGACTAAAGCAAAGGACAGGTTCAAAGAATGGGACCACAGGTGGGGTTGAGAGAATAAAGAAAGTAGGGCAGTGAGAGAAGATGTTTCTTCTGATAGGAAATGGTAAGGAAAAGATCACCTAGGGTCAGAATGGTGATTGAACGATGGCCTCAATGTAATATTTTTGGATAAGCTTGTCAAATCAGTTAATATTTTTGGATGTACATAAAATGATTTCATATTTTGAAAAATATGTTAATATATATTTTTTATAAATTATATATTTTTTGATATTCTAAATTTTGAATTATTTTAAAACTTGTAACAAAAAATATAAAGTAATTATAATTACAATGCTTATCCAAAAATATTATCAAGGCCTATGTCAGATGTCAGACACTTTATAAAGAGGAGAGGTAATGAAAATTGGAAAGTGGCCAACTGAGCACGAGAAGAGATTTTATTCAAATAATAGTATAATATTAAGGCGAACGAGTATAACCTGAAAAGAGAACAAGGAGATGGAGATGATGTAAAATAGCACAGAGGACAAGTGGGTCAAAGCAGAATATAGTTTTAGAAGAATGCAAGATTTACATATTAGAATGTGGTTTAGATTTCTGGACATCTGTATATATCCTGTGTGAGAGACATGAGCAAAATATCTAATATATATATATATATATATATTATGTGAAACATATTGTTATACAGGTTTTACTTTAATACTTTTCCTGCTCGTAATCATTTAAAGCAGCTCCTTAGTCACTTCTTTTTGAATATTATAAAACAGCAGAGACAAGTCTCCAGGAAGATAAAGAACTAGGAGCAGAAAAGGGTCCCGAGGATGAAGATGGTGGTGTCTACGAGGGACTGCTTCAGTGGGTTGGTAAATTTAGGGTTAGAGAAAAGGGATATTTATGGCATGTAGAATTTGAAGAGTTACTTGCAAATGATTAACCATCCTATTATTATTATTATTATTTTATTATTTATATAGCACCATCAGATTCCGTAGCGCTGTACAATGGGTGGACTAACATACATGTAATTGTAACCAGACAACTGGACGTACAGGAACAAAGAGGTGGAGGGCCCTGCTCCATGAGCTTACATTCTAGAGGGAGTGGGGTATAGTGACACAAAGGGTAAAAGTAGAGGTACGAAGTAGCTTGTTAGAAAAGTATTAATTGAGGGCTTAGTAGGTAATTTTTTTACAGTTGTAGGAGAGGAGTCATGGAGGGTGGGAGATAAAAACCTGCTAACAGTTTAATTGATATGCTTTCTTGAAGAAGTGAGGCTTATGATTGATAACAGAACTTCATCGCTCATTAAAGACCTGCGGCTCTTCCTGCAAAGCATGTTCTGTGTGAGAGGCTGTTAGTTGGCAGATGGGAAGTAATCCATTCCACTTCCTGTCCAGCCTCACACACAGACACTGGAGAAACTGGGACAACACTGAATTTTACACCCTCTATAACTGCTCCTGCAGCAATGCTGTCAAAGCAGGAGGCTGACAGGGTTGCAGGGGACATTGGACAATGTTTAAGGTACTTGTCTCTCTCCAGCAGCCCATTTTAGCTGTGAAAGGCACATTATAACTGATTTACACAGGCACCCCCAACAAGACATGAGCCAGTAGGCTGATGTCTATTTTGCCTAATGGCTGACATGGAAAGGAAGTGGCTAGATGTTTATATGACATTTTCAGAAAAACTATGTTTTGCTATAAATTATGCTAGCACAGTATATTTTGAAATGCTTGGTTCTTTTATTTTGTCTAAACTAGTGTGTACTGTGACGGGCACATTTAAAGGACCACTATAGGCACCCAGACCACTTCAGCTCAATGAAGTGGTCTGGTTTCCAGGTCCATCTAGGATTAAACCTTTCTGCTGTAAACATAGCAGTTTCAGAGAAACTGCTATGTTTACAAATGGGTTAATCCAGCCTCTAGCGGCTGTCTCATTGACAGCCGCTAGAGGCGCTTCCGCGCTTCTCATTGTGATTTTCACAGTAAGAAGAGACCAGCGTCCATAGGAAAGCATTGAGAATGCTTTCCTATAAGACTGGCTGAATGTGCATGCGCATTCAGCCGATGACGGCAGAAGAAGGAGGAGATTCCCCAGCGCCGAGGGATCCCGGCGCTGGAAAAAGATAGAAATTTAACCCCTTCCTCACCCTAGAGCCCAGGGGGAGGGGGACCCAAGGACGCTCTAGCGCCAGGAAAATGAGTATGTTTTCCTGGCACTATAGTGGTCCTTTAATAATATGATCTGGGCTTTTGGATAATCCAGTGTTGGATTTGTTTTGCTTGTAGAATTTGCCTGAGACATATGAAAGTGTGAGCACAGGACTAAACCGTGTTTTTTTAGAATACAGGTGCACTTCCTGGGTGTCTTCCAAACTCATTTATTTAATGAGGCATCTAATGATTCTGCAAATTCTTGTAAAGTAAGTACTGTGTGTGACCCTCATTCACCCTCTTTGGATTGAGAATGCATAGCACCCTGTCCATAGCACATTCACAAATTGATATCAAATACACAGTAATCTGTCATGTTACAAGTAATGCTGAGACTGCCGTTGGCACATCTATCTGGCTGTCTATATGATTTTGAAGTAGCTAGCTGGATTCCAAATTTAATCATTTTAGGCATATAAAATATATAAGAAATTGGAGCATTCAAGGATAGCTTGAACCTACTGCTGAGAATGTAAATGAAGGAGCAGGATATGCTAGTAAAACAGAAAAAAAACCTCCATCTGTGCAGAAATATGGGATTTAAATTAAGACCTATTGACAAAACTCTGAATTAACAGTTTGTTGAAAGTTTAGTTTGGTGAAAGTCACTGTAATTAGCATCAGTCAAAAGAAGCAAAAACTAACTTAAATTAAATGAAATCTGAACAGAAATAGCCCAATTTAAATATGCCAAACAGGATTAACTATCCTTTAATGTGCATCCAAAACACAGTTTAATTCCATTTTAAGCACCATATGGATATTGCACTCATATACATGGTGTTTTTTCCCTCCCTCATTGCCACCATGATTCCCCCTTTCAAGGCAGCTGTATTGTAAGAGCAGGGCACAATTTGCAATCCCTCTTAAAAGTTTGCAATGACATCCAAACTGGCATGGACCAAGGAGACCTAACTGGAGCTATTTTCCTTGATTTTGCAAAGGCCTTTGACACAGTAGACCATGACATTCTACTGCACAAACTGAAAAACTCCGGTATTGGTGATTGTCCGCTAACCTGGTTTCGATCATATGTATCACACAATACGTGTCCATTTCTGACAGCAACTTCCTCCCTATCCCAGTCATGGGTGGTGTTCCCAAAGGTTCCATTCTCGGTCCCCAACTGTTCACATTATTTATAAATGATCTGCCTAATGTCTGCAAATCCTCAAATGTACACAAGTTGGCACAATAATCTATGCAAGCAAATCCAATCTACCGCAGCTTGAGGCCGTGCTCCAAGACCAGTTTACGGAGGTAGAAAAGTGGATCACAAAAAACAAACTCTTCCTAAACACTGACAAAACTGTCACAAGGATCTTTGGAACAGTACCTAAATTAAACAAATTACAAAATTCCCACCTATCCATCAAAACAAAATCAAACACTGACCGCAGTCCACTCTTTCAAATACTTGGGTATGATATTAGACCCCAATCTATCTTTTGGCCTCCACATAGAAAAACGTCCATCTAAACTTTATCCAAAACTAGGTGCCCTGTACAGAAACAAATCCTGCCTAAGCCCTACAGTAAAGGAAAATTTGTACAGCAAATACTGATGCCAATCATTGATTATGGGGATGTAGTATATGCACCTGCACCGAGAACCCACTTTAATAAAGTTAACACATTGTATAACTTGTTCTGCCGATTTGTGCTACAGTGTAATTACAGGACCCACCATTGTGACATGCTAAAAGAACTAAACTGGCTGTCGCTGGAATCCAGACGCACCCTTCACCCTCCAGCCTTGTGTTTAAGAGTTTTTCTGGGAAGCTCCAGCCCTACCTGAGCAGAATGCTCTCCCCGGCTGTTCCCACCTCATATAACCTCCGATCCAGTACCAGCACTTTATTTAGTCTACCTCAATAAAAAAAGAAAGCAGCCCAATCCTCCTTCTCCTACAGAGCGCCGCAATTATGGAACGACCTTCCGCACACTTTAAAATCTTCCCCAAGCCTAAAGTCCTTTAAGAGATCCCTCTCTAATCCCTCTCTACATACCTCAATACAGAATGCCGTGTCATGGTTGATTATATATGTCCTACCTGTTCTATGTTAAATTTTGTTTAACTTGTTTACTAATATTGTTTTTGTATTTTATTGTACCCTATTGTATCAATGCAATGTTATGTGGACCCAGGACATACTTGAAAACGAGAAAAATCTCAATGTATCTTTCCTGGTAAAATATTTTATAAATACATTTTATAAATAAAAATAAATAAAATGGATCCCTCAGAAAGATAAATTATCTCTACGTTTCTTGTGGGCTAAATGTAACAATGTATACATGGTTATACATTGTGTTTGCAGGTAAGAATTACAATCTTACTAAAAGCACCATTTTCACCTATGCTTATCGCAGAGGTTAAAGCCATCCTTCATTCTAATCATTTTAATTGTGGCAGAATTAGGAGTATTGAGAAGCAAATATCTCTATTAGTGTTTCCTTTTTATTTATGCCTCTTTTTTAAAATAGTTTTATAATTATATATTTTTTTTAAATATGGGGGATCTGTTCCACTCTATATTTAATGCTCATATTGGTTATATAATCATTATAGAGCATAGAAAAAACATTATAAAATGAAAAAAGAATGCATAAAGCCTTGAAATCGGGTGGAATATATTGTTTGTTTTTCATAGAATTATGACAGTAGCTCATAAAGGGGCACACGAGCACCGATACTATTAATGCATTTGGTAGGCTGTGGCCTAATTAAAATGCTATATTTTGATATTCACAAATCTTTATAGCTTTTGCAGAAAATAAATAAATGTTTTGCAGAATGCATTTAATCATTTTGTGCAAAAACTATAAAGATATTAGCATGCAAAATAGACAGCATATTAAAAACGTCAAAATCTTTAAAAGGCATTAATGTTGTATTGGTGCCTGGAATGTCCTTTTAACTCTTAATTACTAATCCATGTCTGTTTCATAGATGTTGTTACTTATAATTTAAATTTCATCTATTATCAGTCATTTTGATTAGCTATGATGCAACACAGTAAAGGAGGAGACTATATTTAAAAGAAGAAAAACTACCACAACAAGAGGACATAGTCTTAAATTAGAGGGACAAAGGTTTAAAAATAATATCAGGAAGTATTACTTTACTGAGAGGGTAGTGGATGTTAGCCTTCCAGCTTATAATTTAAATTTCATCTATTATCAGTCATTTTGATTAGCTATGATGTCATGGGTTTTATTAAGTTTGGTAAGATAGGTAGCATACTAAGCTGCACGCGGTCTCTAGAACTTGACCTCTAGCTTGTTCCTTTATTTTTATTTTTATTTCACATACAGAATGTTTAGAATGTTATTTAATTAAAATACTTGCATCGCATTTCATGATAAGTAACCTCAGATGGATGTAGTTTAAATTTTATACTTATTCTTCCAGCCAGTGTGAAATAATAAAATAATGTATTCTATTGTCTCTGCCTTAAATTAGTATCAACAAGGCTTTGTTATATGAAGAGAACAGGATAACACTGACCTCTCTTGTTTAAATACACGAACAAGCTCTGAATACAAATAGCAAGTACAGGACCATTTACATTAAATTGATTAAAAGGTTGATTGCACAATTAGTCACAACTTGGACTCCAATGGGGTAATTTAAAAGATCACTAATCAATTGAAATGTTAAGCATATTATAGGGCTGTGCTATCCATAATGCAGAGCACAGCACAGAAGCTGGAGAGGAGTAGGCAGAGGTTCCTGATAGGCTTTTTCTGCCGCCTCTTCATAGATATTCATTTTGTTAATGCTATCAGCGTGCTAAAACACCCTAGCTCTGGAAAGATACATCAAACCAGAATGCATGATCAGGCATTGTATAGATTTTATTTCTCGTACACTAGCCTTTGCTTTTTTTAAATTTTAAATGGAGAAATTATTTTATTTGCTAATTGTTCCTATCTCAGATGGCTATGAACAATGATGTTTCTAAAAGGTGATATTTACTGTTTTAAAATGTAAATTGTGCACAATACAGTGTTATTTACTTGAGAGATAATTCAGGGAGAATTCAAAGTTAATTTCACATGTAATTGCCAAAATAACAAAAATAACTTTAATAATTTTTCAAATTCATATTTTTGACCTCGAATTTGAAGTTCACTTTGACTTCTCACTTTAGTTAATAAACCTGATAATGTAAAAAATGCAGAAGTAAAAATGGTTTCTCATGACATGTTGCTGAAATATCACTCAAAGCTACATTTGATCAGTAGAAAAATTGATAGAATCTTGGATATGACTAGAGGTATAATTAGGAGGAGATTGGTGAGAGAAGATGGTCATAAAAGAAACAATATGCACTGGCACTCTTTTATCTCAATGGTGCTAGGTATCAGGGTAGCCCTCAGAAATATACCCTTAATAATCACAAAAAAGTATACATATGATACCGCACTCAAATGGAGAATTTTAAGAAAGATTCATCTTTATTTCACTATCTATTTTGAAGTTAAGGATCTGTTAAGTATAGTGAGAGATATGACAAACTCATTCTATTACATACAAATTCTGCAACACCTTAGGTGATGTGCCATAACAGACAAAAGAAAAGAGAAAACAATATTCCCAATTGATATACCTCTATAAAACCGGTATTGCTTCAGTATTACCATACAGATCTGAATTGAACACCTGTTCACAATTTGACCCTAAATCCTCTGTGTCAAAGGAAAAAAACACAGAAAAGTACTGTAAAAAATAGTGTAAAAAATGGAAAAAATAAAAAATACATGCAAAAAAAGAAAAAATGAAAAAGTATGAAAAATGAAAAAATATATGTTAAAGTCCTAGTGTGTACACACTCAAATAGTTCCAATGTATGGGCTGTATGAACAATTGAATTCGATTTGATATGGTTTAATCTCACCACTCTTGAGTCCTGAATGCTGTGTTGTATAGTTGAGAGTGGTATCTGTGATGACTGGCTCAGTCCCAATTGATGTGGCTGAGTTTTTCAATGCTTGCAAACACATATAGAAGTCCCCAATTTTGTTTGTTCCTGGTTGTCTTCGGTCTGGGTAAATCAAGAGGGTGCCTGGGCTGTGCGCTCAGGACTGAGTACGAGTACAAACTAGGACTTTAACGTATATTTTTTCATTTTTCATACTTTTTCATTTTTTCTTTTTTTGCATGTATTTTTTATTTTTTTTATTTTTACACTATTTTTTACAGTACTTTTCTGTCTTTTCCTTTGACACAGAGGATTTAGGGTCAAATTGTGAACAGGTGTTCAATTCAGATCTGTATGGTAATACTGAAGCAATACCGGTTGTATAGAGGTATATCAATTGGGAATATTTTTTTTCTTTTGTCTGTTATGGCACATCACCTAAGGTGTTGCAGAATGTGTATGTAATAGAATGAGATAATTTGTTTTTCATATCTCTCACTATACTTAACAGATACTTAACTTCAAAATAGATAGTGAAATAAAGATGAATTTTTCTTAAAATTCTACATTTGAGTGCGGTATCATATGTATACTTTTTTAGAGAAGATGGTCATAGCCAGAAACAGGGGATTTTAACTACTTCAGCACTCAGATGTACACAATTGCCAGAGTATGCATTCATACTGCGCAACCGTGTACAAACAATCTGCATCATTGCAAATAAATTTTGTTTGCAAATCATATCTATAGTTAGCCTAAAACTCACAGTTCAGTGGCATGAAAAGTCACCAAGCTGTCACCTTCATAATGCTAGCACAGACTGACTGATGCTGACTGTCTGTGTTCAGCTCTCTGTAGCAGCTATTCTCATCTTAAAGGAACACTATACGGTCAGGAACACAAACATGTATTCCTGACCCTATAGTGTTAAACCCACAATTTAGGTGGCTTGCCCCCCACCCCTTAGCCCGCTTAAAAGGAATTAAAACTCACCTTAATTACAGCGCCGTATGGGTCCACTGGCGCTAGCCCCGCTCCCTTGATGATTTTTAGCCAAACCAATACTTTCGGATAGGGAAAGTATTGGATTGGCTAAAATCATCAAGGGGGTGGGGCCACATGCCATTTTGGCCAATCAGCACCTCCTCATAGAGATGCATTGAATCAATGCATCTCTGTGAGGAAAATTCAGCATCCCCATGCAGAGCGTGGAGACGCTGAATGAAACTGCTGCCTACTGTGCAGCCCTAAGCCAGGAAGCACCTCCAGTGGCCATCTGAGGAGTGGCCATGTGGAGCTGTCCCTAGGGGCAATGAAAACACTGCCTTTGTAATTTTTATTCAATCATTAAAGGTACCCTTTGGTCCTCTAAAGCACTAGGGCTTAACTGCATGTCCTCTCTGGCTTATTTTATAAAAATAAATCAACACTTTTTAAACTTTTTAGTAACAGCCGAAAGGGTTTTCTGTCTCACTCGCTTTAACTTTTAGTTCAAAGTGGATGTGACTGCTTCTCATGGAGAAGCATTGCTTTCAATCTTCCTATATGAGAAGCATTACTTTCAATCTTCCTATATGAGAAGCATTGCTTTCAATCTTCCTATTTGAGAAGCATTGCTGACAGATTGCAGATATTTCAGCTCATGAGCTCCGTGTTTCAGTGCTTCTCTACGAAAAGCATCTAAATAAATGCAAGTCATCAGTAGTGATGACTTCACAGGAGCTATATAGGAGCTGTATTGAGGAGACTCTGTCCTGGCACTGGAATAAAGAAGAGTTTACTTGATTTTTAACCAACACAAAACACAAATGGGGGACCTAATAATCCAACTACAGACATTATTTTATACATGTCCTCCTGCTCTAAATAAATCATACAACACTAGCTCTAGTTAGTGCAAATCACACCCCTTATGATGCTCATTCTCCATTCTGTGTATCAAATCTCGTATGATGCTAGGCTGAGCATACTGTAAGTTATAGTTAGTGACGGTTGGAGTGAGGTGCACTGTCCCTGGCTGATGTGTTAATGGGTTCTTCGGTAGGATTGAGAAACTCTAGCCTTTACCTGCAGCTGGTTGCAGAGTTGCGATAATGTGGTTTCTGTCATCAGCTCCTCTGGAAAACAAAACAGCACATTATTCATTCATACAATGCAATGACAGGGGACGGTTGGACAAACACTGTTCTAGACACAGTAAAAAATGTGTGATTAATTAAGGATGAATTTAAATGAAGTGCGTATTAAAATGCACAATGCTAGGAATGCAAAGGCAAATAAGGTCATAAACAGCAGAAGGCAATTTGAATTGGATCATGAAGTTCACACTAATAGATTCTATAAAACCAGTCCATTACTGTGGATAGTTTGTAAGTGAGAACTGAAGAGAACATCTAAAGGGGGTCGCTCCTCCACAGTTGAGTGGAGAGCAATTTCCTCCTCTGGTAAGTATGACAACGTAATCTATAATATGTGCTAGCAAAATGTCCCAGCAAATGAATAAATTAACAGGGTTATTCATTAAAGTGAGAATTCAAAGGGAACTTCAAAGATAAGGTCAATACTGTGTAGCTAAAGTGGAAACATTCTCTTAGTGAGCTGTTCTGGCCTTGTAAATTTTCAATTCACTTAGAATTTTCACTTTAGTAAATAAACCTTTGAATTCTACAGCAGAGCATGACATCCTAGTATCTCCACATGTACACACTGCTTTGTGATATACTGTATCCAGTGTTGTGGGGGACAGTTAATTTAGTTTATCCATGACATGGAGCATAGTGAGAGACATTTATTTCCATTTATCCGTGGCATAGAGAAGGGTCTTAAATCTATGGCACAAGTGTCATCAATGGCATGCGTGGTGCCTTGGTATGGCACAAGAGGCTGCCAGACTGAAATGGGCTGTTTAAGGAGATACAATGATCACCCCAGCATGCCCAGAATGCCACCAAGTGAGCATAAAGGACCCAGTGATCTGCACCTCCAGTGGGTGCTAACTATCAAAATTCAAGTTCTGTTAGTGTTTCATAGCATTACCATGAGTTACCATGGAAAACCACTGGCTCATTGAGAAGAATCAGAAGGTAGGACCACAAAATATAGAAACCACAAACACCACAGATAGCAAATGCATATGCACTTTACCACAGGGCAAAAAATTGCGCAATGGGTATAATTTCCTCTTCCAAATAGGTGCACTTCAGATGGTTAATTATGCAATAATTATTTCTAAATCTGTAGTTATGCACTATGATGGACTGGACTGGTAGTATTAATTGGATCCCATGAGGACAGGAAATGACTCTGTCTGCAAAGTAATTCGGCACTAAAGGGATGCAGTCAATGAAAACAGCTTCTCATCATTTCAATCAGAATGGGCACATGTGGGTGCCTCTGCTTACATTTGGTGTCAACAATCTGTAATTTGCATGTACTGATCTACAATACATTACTGGCAGCATTTTGCAGATTAAAGTATTATAGAAAGTATAGATTAATTGCAGGATATTTAATTTGTTTACTAAATCTAAGAGATTGAGCAATGAATATCACATTTAGGTTAAAACAGCCCTTTTGCTGAAATTTACCACTTATCTTTGTTTCCAGCTCACTTACTTTGTATTAAAATTTAAAACTTGCTGATCAGTTAAAAAAACTGTGTGTACCATTAACTATATGCACTAATTTCACTGACAAATGAGTTCTTTTGACTGGTAAAAATGTATTCCAAAAATGGTAACTCTGTTAAATTATTTTGGATTTTCTCAAATTTAGAGAGTCTACCCATGGACCATAAGTTATTTCTTAAATGGCTCACAATTCACTGAATAAGGGTCTACGTTGTAAAGCAATAAATGTTCCCATGGTGACTTCCTGATACAAAGTCCTTTTCACAATGACATTGACGGTGTAAGGAAATATGGGTCACATGTAGTGGGCAGGTATGACTAGACTTAATAAAATGCAAGAACTTAAAATAATTATGAAAATGTATCTAATCTGGTTGAAAATAGTTTAAGCTTACATAGAGTAAAATCATTAGCCAACTCTAGTATAGGATGATAAATCTTACATACCTAGTTCTATTTGTGATAATTCAGGTATTTCTTTTAAAATGTTGTTAAAATATGACCAAAGTCCAGTATACGCTGAGAGCAGGAGATGGCATAGATCCTTGTGCCACTTATAGGCATGTTGTATGCAATCTTCAGATGGAACATAACAGGTTCCCTGTAGATAAAAGACAGAAAAACAGTGTATTTTATAAGAGAAATAAATAAATAAATCTATCTATCTATCTATCTATCTGCCTGCCTGTCTGTCTGTCTGTCTGTCTGTCTGTCTATCTATCCATCTATCTATTGAGCCTGTGGTGGGGGAGAGACAGAGAAAGGAATAAGGAAAAGTTAAATGATGATAAGGAAATTGCTTGTTGCATGGTCTATATTGTCACAACGAGGTTAGGGAGATATTTTGTTGATCTGGTAGAGATGATTTGATCTTGGATTTGACAAATGAAGTGATTTGTGCTGGTCTGATGTGCTGGGTATAATTGTGTGTCATTTATCCATATTATAGGATGAACCACACACTTCTCACATGCAAAAGACTGTGATTTGCTGCATATTTTGAACAAGAATTGTTATGAGATACTAAGTAAAACCTGAAGGCATCTGGTCAACCTACTGATGATTTTGAATTTCTTTGGAACAATATCTTATTGTGGTCTGAAGTTTGTTTCTTTTTGTGTTTTTGTTGATTTGCTTTTTAGCTAGGGACACTGTAATGTAATGTTGGGAGTCGAACTACTTCCCATCAGACGCGACCCATGGCCCTTCTTTGCACTAATTGTACACAGGGATCTCACACTAACGTGAAGCAACATTCACAAACGCTCTAGAAAATCTAGATTTCTCCTATCTAGCTTAATTACCTTTCAATCACAGCCACTGGCTTATTGAAATCCCCAATGATACACACTGACGCATGGTAAACCTCCCCTGGCCAGGCCCAGATCAGACCCACTCGACCCACTCATAGTAGTATATAAATAACATCCTCAGCTCCCAGGCTATGTTAATTTGATATGTTATGTAACATTGAATGTAAACTTTGATATTTTATATGCATGTCATGTTTCTATTAATTTATTCCTATATGTCCTCTTGCACTTGTGAGCTGGGTACAAATAAAGAATAATTAAATAAAAATTATTGTTATGAGATGATTATTAGAATATTTTGTTTGGCGTATGTTCTGTGCCTGCAGGAAAACAGAATAGCTATCTGCAAACCATTTAAACATGGAGCTCTAAAGTCCAGGTGTTTCCTTCAATTGTCTTGTTATCATTGCATGGTCTAGTACAGGGATAGGCAACCTTTAGCACTGCAGATGTTGTGGACTACACCCCCCATAATGCTCTTACACCCATAATACTGGCAAAGGAGGTGTAGTCCAAAACATTGGCAGTGCCGAAGGTTGCCTATGACTGGTCTAGTATGGCAGGTCAGTGCACATTTTGTATGTAATTATCTTTTCTGTTGGTGTTCACTAGTTAATGTGCTGCCTTTCAATGATCCAATTCCACAGTAAGATTTATAGTACAGTTTCACGACGCACCAATTCCATATGGAAAGTGAAGCGTTACACTAGACACACTTTTATTCTTATAAGCAGCCAGGACTGGCCTTGGTGTCATGTGAGCTAACCGACCACACAGGGCCCCATTGCAACAAGAGCGTCGGGAGGTCATATAGCTCACAACAGAGATGGAGCAATACTCAGCGTTTCTTAATGCTGCCAAGTAGAAAGACATGAAGTACCACCCCCTAGCAACTGCAGGCAGTCTCCCACCTGTGACTGGTGTCTGAGTGTGCAGCTTCTATTGCACATATCCTCCAGAAATTATATAGAGATCCCACAGCTCAATTTGAGGAGCCTCATGCTCCAGAAGCTTGGTTAATCCATTACAGCAAGAAAGCCGGCCTCATCCTGCAACTCAGCTGAATGGTACCTTATCCAGACCCTACCTATCCCCCAGCTATCAATTAGGTACCCTCAACCTACCCATCCCCAGCTATCAATCACTTACTCTCACCTCGCCCATCCCCAAGCTCACACTCACTTACAGTCATTCTGCCCATCCACCAGATCTCACTCATATACTGTCACCCGGCCTATTCCCCAATTCGCTCTCACTTACAGTCACCCTGCCCATCACCATCCCAGGCACTCTGTTATGCATGACTTCAAACATGATTTCTTTGACTTTCTATGCCCATGAAGGACCCCTGAAAATCCAACTTGAGATATGCAGTTGAAATATACATTAGTTTTTTTGAACACTTTACATAGGATATATATTTTATACTTGTGCATTTTTAGCAAATTTAATTATTGCTTACTGAAATTATTACATATAGATTTTCAAAGGTATAATAAAGGCAGTATATTAACCATTTGATCATGTATTCCCAATGTCTAGATATTTCCTACAATTGTCTGGTAATCATTGTGAGGATAAGGATATCTAATGAGACAATCCAGGAAAATAAAGGCTTCAGCTTAACAGTTAATAGTCTCATCCTTAACAGTTGCGTTAGCAAGCAGTAATGATGGAAACCAATCTTGTAAAAATTGCTAGTTTTGAAGTATACATATTACAACACTCGTAAAATGTTAAGACTTAAAGATGTCCTGTGTTTGGCAACCAGATACATTTTTCCCATTACATTTTCCATTAGGAAAAACTAAAATCTAGTTTGTTTGCTGTTGGGAATGGGGGGGGGGATGGGTGAGGGGGGGGACTTAAGTCTTTCATCTACACTACTCACATCTACTCTACAAATAACTGTTAGCCCTTGTGTGACAATCTGCAAGATCAAGAGAGCTCAGTGGTAAGTAAACTTGACAGGTTGATGAACATCTCTTACTCAATGATCACTTCTGTTGATGTACGATAGTCATAATGCATGTCTTCTTTGTATGTTTTTTTTTTAAAGAACTGTGATCCAATTCCCTGGTTAGATTTATAGCATTATTTCACAGAACAGAAATTTCAAGTGGAGACTGAGGTTTTAAACTTGATACAGCATAGGACCCATTAATATGGAAGCACCATAACTCTTCTACTCGTTAATTTAGATTGACATCTAAATGGATTATTCTGCCTATTTTGAGAGCAGGACAGAAGCTATAAAAAAATTACAGATTACAATATATATTTAGAATATTGAATTTTTATTGTTCAATTAAATATTTAATTTGATGTATTACATATTTGGGGTTTATTTGCTAAATACTGAACTACTGTGAATGGTAAATTAAACTGGGTGCCCCTTTTCTGTCTCATTAGAGATTTTGCTATCGAGCTGATAGAAGATAGGTGAATTGTTAGTGTAGGAGTCACCTTGATGTGGCAGATGAGCTTACACTTTAATGGCCATTGGGAGTGATATAAAAAAAAAATCCAGTTACTTAAATATGCATAGGGCTTTGGGACAGGTCATTTTTAATATATGTATTGGGGCTGATACATATTATAGTCATTTATGACACCCAGGAGTAGTGGGAGTTTGAGCACAGGGATTAATTTTAGGCGTGTGTGTGTATGTGTGTGCATATAATCATATACAGGGTAGGCAAAAATTCAGTGTAGGGTTTGAGGAGTCAATAACTTTTTTCTTAATAAATCAATTTAAATGATATTACATACAATGAATGCTTAACGTATGGAGATTGACTAGGTATGGAAGATGACATTTTTTTTAAATGAGCTCCATTTGTCGCCTCCCAAAGTCGGGCTGCATTGCTCACAACATTATTAATGTTTGAGGCTCTAGCACTCATATTTCTGCACATATATTTTTCGTTCTTAAATTAACGTGGTGGAGGTAAGCTCTTTGCAGAGAAAAGCTAGATGGTGGCTTTAACAATATACGGTCAGGAATGCATGTTTATGTTCCTGACCTTATAGTGTTCCTTTAAGTTTGAGGCCGAAACAGAAAGAAATTATGAGAAAGCGAGTTAGTCAAGAGTTCTGTGATACATTATGATACACACCAGTTTACTGGTCACTATGTGTAATTCACAAGGTACAAGGGAAAGGAACAAGAGAGCTGTCTGGTCCAAATGCTTCCAGTATTAAGGGGCCCTCTTCTACTTGACTACAGGAAAAGTGAAGATGTATCTCAGCAGTGAATATACAAACCTCTGCTCTAACTTGGAATTCCCAAAACAATTTATGTGGTGCGGTGATTAGGAGACTAGTGATACCGGATTTGATGCTTTCTATCTAGATACAATAATACTGTGCTCCAGATGAATCAGGAGAACTTCATTGCAGAAGAAGGAATGCTGGCAATACTTTGAGGATATAGAGGTCTGGGAGTCAGTAATACTGTAAACCCGAAATCCTTTCTGGAGAACCTATATATTAACCAGAGCACTTTACTTTATAACGAATGTCGTTTCCAGCATATAGAAAATGCTTAACCAGCTTTATCCTGGCTAGAAGATAGAAATGACCATGGATACAGTTCATATTGTACAGTCCTCTTTCAAGACATTTACTGTGAGCACAATGTATTTATATTTCTTCATTTAACAGTGGAGGAAATATGTGCCGTCGCTATAGAAACACTATTTGTCAGTTGCTTTCTTAAGAAGGAAGCATGTCTATGTCAGTGCTCATAGATACTGTTAGATTTTAAAGTCTGTATTGTAATATTATTTTTGAAGGTGACTTTGAAATACATCAAATGTATATAACTGGGGAAATTTTATTTTTGTAGATTTTATAGATTTTCTAATATGAAAAATGTTTAAAGTGGCCATACACCCATATTTTGGGGACCTTTGTTATATACAGGATAGACCTTTTAATATATAGTAAAAAACAGATAAAAATTGTATCTTGTAATACCTTTTTTATTGGACTAACAGAATTTTTTAATGACAGGCTTTCGGGAAACCCTCCCTTTCTCAAGTCTGAAGCATTTCTGAGCAAGGTGACACATAGAATTCAAAGTTGAGTCGTATTACAGGGGTTAAAGCGACATGAGTGCAGATAAGACACAGGTTTAATAGAAAAAAGACAACATTCTGTCAGGAATTGATTGGGATCCAACATGCAGAATGTAGATAAAGGGTAACGTATACTGGACCTTAGAATGGCCGGACTTGTCATTAAAAAATTCTGTTACTCCAATAGAAAAGGTATTACAAGATACAAATCTTATCTGTTTTTTTACATCACTGGACTAATACGGCTACAATCTCTACTTGAATTATATATATATTTATTTTTAATTTTGTAATTTTTTTATGTTATATTATTATTATTTTTTTTAATGTATTTCTTTTAATTATTATTATTTTTTTTATTATTTATTTGTATCTCTATTGTATGCGACCAATCATAATAGTTCAGCACTCATTCAGCATTCTATATTTTCTGGCATTTCTGGATAGAAAACATCCATGGAGAATGAACTTTACTCCCGATTCCACTCTATATTACACACTCAGGCAACACTTAGAGTAGTTAGTCAGGCTTGTCCAACTTAAAGTTTATGATTAATAACTGTGGAAATTATCTGGTGTAAACAAACAATGTCCTAAATAAGTATGATTTCAGGTTAGAAGTGAGCAAACGTTTCCAAAAATATGCATAAAATAGAAATTGAGAAATTAGTACAATAAATATAGTATGATAGGCGTGTTATATCTTCAGACTGGACTGATGGGTTAACAATTATAGGAATATGAGCAGTAATACATCATTAGCTCCAGTGCAGTGTGTAAGTTCTCTTGGGTCCTGTGTATATCCATTCCATTATTCAATTTTGTAACCTACCTATAAAACTGGCATTCCATTCCTTTGTGCAAATATTACACTTTTTACTTTACACTAGAATGTCCACTGTACACAAAGATTAGATCTCTAAGGACGTGTAAAAAAGTAATTATTTAGTCTTAAAATAATCCTTTCACATTTAAGAAAATAAATATATATTTTTTTAATTAGTCTTCTTATTAGTTGTGTTATAAAAACAAATTGAATTTAAATATTACACTTAAGACACAATAGGGGATAATCTCTGTACAACGTAACAAGAATATCTGATGGTAAACCCTTCTGCTTATGCTCCCCTTCCATCACTAATGGCTGATGTTACAGGACTCCTCACTCATAATGAGCAATAAATGTCTGTCTTTGGGATTAGTAGACATTTTGTATGGTTGCCAGGTTTGTGACAAAGATACCTGGAGTCTAGAACAGGTAAGCATAGCATAAACCACATAGGAGATAGGGCTCTTTAAAACATACATGCACACAAACATAAAAATTATAAATATATATTCCACATATATATTCCACAGTCCACAGGCCACAAATTGCCCTGCAGATGAAGGGAAGGGTTGCCTTTAAGGACCACGAAGCCTGAATAATGAAGGTAATCATTCAAGATATTATATTATGTACCAGGGGACTGTGAATATATCATAAATTAAAAAAAAAACTGTGTAGCACCTATTACCTGTTAAAAAGTTTTAGACATGTGAAGACAACAAAATACCATAAGAAATATATGTTAGCATCAATCGGAAAAATCTTTAAATTACAAGGATGCTCGTCTGGATCTCGTTATAACAAACACTGTTGATCTTTTGACCAAAATTCAAGTAGGGGAGCATTTGGGAAATAGTGATCACAATATGGTAATTTTTTTGTAATAAACTCAAAAAAGCAAAAGCACGTATAAAATGTATAATTTAAAAAAAAACTAATTTCAATAAGATTAGGACAGCTCTACAACATATCGACTAACATAAACTCATTAGTGAAAAAAACCCACTGAGGATAAATAGAAACTATTCAAAACATTATTAGAAAGGTACATTTCTCCGTATGTACCATTGGGTAATACATATAAAAGAAACAAATTGAAACCAATGTGGCTTAGTAGAGAAGTAAAACAAGAGATTAAAAATAAGAAAAGGGCATTTAAAGCATTTAAATCGGACAAATCAGAGGCATCCTATATAAGATATAAGGAAGCCAATAATGCTTGCAAAAAGGCAATTAAAGTGGCTAAACTAGAAAATGAGAAATTGATAGCCAAAGAATGCAAAACCAACCCCAAATTTTTTTCAAGTACATCAATTCTAAAAAAAAAAAAATGAAAGTGTAGGTACACTGGAAACAGAGATGGGTCTGTTAGCTAATGAAGACCAGGAAAAGGCAGAAATTTTAAATAACTATTTTTCTTCAGTATATATTAATGAGGATCCTATGGCAAGAGATATGCAAATGATTGCTGCAAAAAACTTGCAGATAGCTTGTGATTGGATAACTTGAGACAAGGTGCTACAGAAGTTAAAGAAAATTAATGTAAATAAAGCTCCGGGGCCTGACGGTATTCACCCATGAGTACTTAAGGAGCTAAGTGGGGAAATAAGTGAACCTCTGTATTAATTTTTCAAGATTCTTTTGTTTCAGGTATTGTACCGGAGGATTGGAGGAAGGCAGATGTTGTTCCTATAGTTAAAAAGGGTTCAAAATGCTTGCCTGGAAATTATAGACCTGTGAGCTTAACTTCTGTGACTGGGAAAATATTTGAAGGGCTATTAAGGGATAATATTCAGGAATTCATTGGGAAGAACTTTGTTATTAGCAATAATCAACATGGTTTTATGAAACATAGGTCATGTCAAACTAACCTAATTGCATTCTACAAAGAAGTAAGTAGAAGTATAGATCAGGGTGTTGCAGTGGATGTGATCTACTTGGATTTTGCCAAGGCATTTGATATGGTTCCTCACAATAGGTTAGTCTTCAAACTAAAAGAAATTGGTCTAGATGAATATTCTTGTTCTTAGGTAGAACATTGGCTTAAGGATAGAGTACAACGAGTTGTCATTAATGGTAAATTTTCAGGCTGGACAAAAGTGGTAAGTGGTGTCCCTCAGGGTTCTGTTTTGGGACTGCTTCTATTTAACATATTTATAAATGATCTTGAAATAGGCATTGAAAGCCATGTTTCAGTGTTTGCAGAAGACACAAAACTTAAAGTAATAAAATGTGAGAACAATATTGCTTTGCTGCAGAGGGATTTGGATAGATTGGGGGACTGGGCACTAAAATGGCAGATGAAATTTAATGTAGAGAAATGCACAGTTATGCACTTCAGGGTCAAGAATGCACAAGCAACTGGTAGTGAATTAGGGAAAACCACACACAAGAAGAATTTAGGAATTGTTATAGACAACAAATTAGGCAGCAATATGCAATGTCAATTTGCAGTTGCTAAGACCAGTATGGTTTTGTCATGTATAAATAGGGGCATAAATTCTCGGGATGAAAATATAATTTTGCCTCTTTATAAATCACTGGTAAGACCACACCTTGAATATGCGGTGCTGTTTTGGGCACCTGTTCTAAAGAAAGATATCATGGCACTAGAAAAAGTGCAGAGACAAGCCAGAAAATTGATCAAAGGAATGGAGCATTTTAGTTACGAGGAAAGGTTAAAAACTTTAAATCTCTTTAGTTTGGAAAAACGTTGCCTCAGAAGGGATATGATAACATTATACAAATATATATTCGGGGCCAGTACACACCGTTATCTGGAAATCTATTTATAAACAGGGCTATACATAGGACACAAGGTTATGCATTTAGGCTGGAAAAAAGGAGATTTCATCTAAGGCAAAGAAAGGGTTTTTTTTTTAGTGTAAGAGCAATAAGGATATGGAATTCTCTGCCTGAAGAGTTGGTTTTATCAGAGTCATTACAGATGTTTAAACTGCAATTGGATAAATACTTGCAAAAACATAACATACAGGGTTATAATTTCTAATTAGTGGGGTAATAGCTGCTTGATCCAAGGAGACATTTGACTGCTATTTTGGGGTCAAGAAGGAATTTTGTCCTAGTTTGTTGAAAAATTGGAAGCGCTTCAGACTAGGTTTTTTACCTTCTTTTGGATCAACAGCAAAAATATATGTGATGAAGGCTGAACTTGATGGACGCAAGTCTCTCTTCAGCTATGTAACTATGTAACAATGTACCTTTAAAATACAAAAATAAATACAATAGTGTATTACTGTGTGCATATATTATATAGTATATGATGAGACAGTTGAACACTCACACTCTTGTGAGCTTAAACACTTTTTGTTTTTGTTTTAGCTCACAAAAGTGTGAGTGTTCAATTGTTTCATCAAATACTATATAATATATAAACATGGTAATACACTATTGTATTTATTTTTGTATTTTAAAGGTACAAAGGTTCTTGTAATTTAAAGATTTTTCCGATTGATGCTAACATATATTTCTTAAGGTTTTTTTGTTTTCATCACATGTCATGTCATGTCAATTTTTAACAGGTAATAGGTGCTACACTGTTTTTTTGGTTTGTGATATATTCACAGCCCCCTGCTACATAATATAATATCTTGAATGATAAGCTTCATTATTCAGTCTTCTTATTTGTCCTATTATCAGCCATAGAACGCATGGCCAAGCAGAATGTAGCAAAATCTTGACTCTTACTATGTGTACATTACATTGTACAAAAAATGTCAAGCAAAAACAAAACAGTGCATGCAAAATATAATCAGAGCCTTCCAATCAGTTGTCCAAATGGACTCCACATTGAACACTTTTTAAGAGGCAGAGTCGTTTTATACAAACAATACCACTGGTTGATAATCACTCAGTGCACTGTCACTGGTTGGCTTGCGAAACCAACCAATAAAAATGTGCGATCTTGAATGGAGTAATACTTGCCTGTTTAGCCTCACAGACCCCGGCACACATTCATTTAACTTGCTCTATTTCGCAGAAGAGAGTGTGCAGCTCCTGTTATATGCTGGGGTCTCACAGACCCCAGCATGTATTTTTTTTATGTTTAGTGTAATTGTATTTGCAAACAGCAAACATGTTTCACTGTTTGACTCTATAATTAAACAACTTAGTTTCTTTTTCCCTCTGTAGTGTAAAAGCTACACTTAATGGTGGGACATTAATACTCTTGACAAAGTTGAGTTAAATTCAGTTACCAACTTGAAATTCATAACACCATTAATTTCTTTGACTGGTTTTTGAGTATAGATAAAACCCAACCTCTCAGTAGTTTGGAAAATTGTATATAACGAAATAATGTTTACAGATTCATTGATTCTCTCATTTCCCCTCTCTACTAAACTACCATTGAGAGAGATTTCTTTAAATGTACTGCAATGATTATGTCCACCAGTTTTCATTTGTTTACAGGTGGCATTGTTCCTTACCTCAGTAGAAGGTGGTTTGCAGTATGCAGCCCCAAACACCAAATTCTCTAGCGGTAAACTTGATGGATCTGTCCCCAAATCTTGACTACTTTTTCCTAACCAGGATCCTTTAATGGGCCGAGCAAAGCTGTAGAGAAAATTATAATATAGATTTATTCTTTGTCAAATCGCAAGTGAACAGCCAGTTCTCGAATTTCATGAATAATGAGCAAGTGAAAAATGAGTGACGTTGACAAGGGACAAATAGTGATGGCTTGACAACTGGGTCAGAGCATCTCCACAACAGCAAGTTTTGTGGGATGTTCCCAGTATGCAGTGGTTAGTACCTACAAAATGTGGTGCAAAGAGGGCATCAGGATCATGGGTGCCCAAGGCTCATTCCATCTGGTCCGATCACACAGAAGAGCTACTGTAGCTCAAATTTCTGAAAAACTTAATGATGGCCATGATAAAAAGGTGGCAGACCACACAGTGCATAACAGTTTGCTGTGTATGGGGTTGCATAGCACCAGACTGCTGAGAGTGCCACCGCAGAGGTAGTTTTATGATCTGGGCAATTCTCTTGGAACCTGGCATACATGTGGATGTTACTTTGACATGTACCATCAACCTAGATATTGTTGCAGACCACGTATACCCGTTCATGGCAGTAGTGTTTCCTGATGACATTGACCTCCTTCAGCAGGAAAATGCACCCTGCCATACTGCAAAACATTTTCTGGAATGGTTTGAGGAACACATCAAAGAGTTCAAGGTGTTGATTTGGCATCCAAATTCCCCAGATCTCAACCCGATTGAGCATCTGTGGGATGTACTGGAACATCAAATCAGATCCACAAAGTTCCCACCTTGCAACTTGCAAAACGTAAAGATCTGCTGCACATATCTTGGTGCCTGATACCACAGGACACATCCAGATATCTTGCAGAGTCCATGCCTCAACTCATCGAAGCTGTTTTGACAGCATGAGGGGGCCTACACAATACTTGGCAGGTGGCTTCACTATTTTGGCTGATCAGTTTATATGTTGTAATGCAAGTGAGTTGTCTACTGAAAATGTTATTTAAAGGAAAACTTTCAATTCTTAGGAAGTGACAGTCCATTGCAGCATTTGCTGTGGTTAATAAAGTAGCAGAGATTAGTAAAAATGCACTTAACTACCCTGCATGTTTTCATTGTGGTAGATTTAATCACCTCATGATGCCCATACACAAAGAAATGTTGTACGGGCACGCAGAAAACCAGACATTCTTTCACACTTGGTATTCATGTGCATGAACCAAATGTATTGGATTAAGTTAATTTATATGCTGTGCCCACTGTCCCTAGCGAGGCGTGTAAAGTGAAAATATTCTAGTGACAGTTGCACCATAAATATCACACCACTGACAATTACTCTTTAATATATTAGTACCAACGGAAATTCCAATATATCTTTTTTTTTTATCTAGTTTTCTGCTAGAATGGTAAGCAGTACTTTAAATCATGTTTAATACTTGTTTATACTATCCAACATGGCAGCACTTGTTAAACCAACAACATATCCGATCCCCAGACACATTTGTAACATATAGTTTAACTCAAGTCAATGTACGGTGGCACTGTTTATCTACTGAATCAAAGATCATCAAACATTAAATAGCTTTCTTTAACTGCCAAGGTGACAAGTGTGGAATTGTAACTATACAAAAATTTACCAAAATCATTTGACCGGTGTATCATCGCCATATTGGCATTCGGAACCTTGGACAAACCCCCACATACCTACCCCAATAAAACACGGACACTAGTGTATATGGTTAAAATTGTCCACAGGAATTTATTAAATATATAAATAATAACTTAACAGAAACTTTTTGGGTTATTGCCTATGCCCCGCCCTTATTTCCGTATCCTTCCATTAGGTATAACAGGCAATGACCCCCCGAATTACTAACGTATATATATATTTCACATTGAACCAACATAACATCACTTAAAGTGCCAACAATTATTATAATTTAACCATGGTATGGGTATACCCGTATACCCCTACTCCACCAGGTTCTGAGCCACCTCCAGGACTCGAAACCTACCAACATACCAATAACTATTAGCATAACCTTCGTACTGGGGAGCCTATTTCCTCTCCTAGAGCTCCCTATCCCGCCGCTGTAACAAAACGGGAATCCCACTTCAGCCAAAAAACCCAGGGAGGGAGGGTGGGAAAAACTCAGCCAGGCAGGTAAGTTAAAAGTGAATTTTTCCTAAGATGTCTGCCTACGTATATGACCCAGCCCCTTAACCTCTCGATGACACTCCCACTCAGCTTCTTCCTATGCCCACCTCCTAACCCATGTCAAGGCCCTTTTCCACTAAGCTGTGCTTTTCTTCCATGGGGCTACATTATATCAGGCCAGTCGGGTATTTTATACCCGTCTAACTCCCAGCTCACCCTTGACATTTCACCCTTATTGTTTACATGTTCTCAGTAGCAAATCTTAAGAGGCTATGAATAAGAATACTTCATTTACTTTTCATAACCAATAATAATATTAAAAAATACAGTGACCATTTGGTACTATGATCATCTTCAATCCTGTTGAGGCAATATTTAAACATAGTTTTCTTATGACAAACAGCATATTTACACTTGGTTTGGATTTAGCCCTTGAGTTCACTGCATTGTTCATTGGTGTCTACACGGTTAACAAACCGGATTGTCTTTCCTCCTTTATTTGTAGCCCAACACAAGCACAATTTACAGAGGCAGACAGAGTAAGCTTATTACCTTAGCAGCGGTTGATGTAAGGCTATCAATGAAGCATGGACTGTCACGGAAATCACTGACAAGTGGAAATAGTCAAACATGACAGGAACATGATGGTGTAAACCTCTTCTTGGGTGAAAATGGAGACCCAAAGTACGGCTGCTTATCATGGGTACTCCGGAAATGTCCTTAAGCCTGTAAGATATGTTTACATGTTAACATGCCTGGATGTTGTTGCACTCATTCTAGCATTTAAGTACAACTGACATATACACATTATTTTTCATGAATAAACGCACTCTTCTAAGCATTGTAATCTGAAATACATTTGTAACTGTCATCGTGATGTACATTCACTAGCAGTCTCGAAATGTATATTCCTCTCCTTAGTTACATAGGGAAATATCAATACAATGATAGTGTACTGTATAAAAAGCAATTACAGGTGTAATTCCAAAGTTCCTGAATAATGTATAGATATAAAGAGACAAAGACATGAACACCGGATGAGAGACCATCTGATTAAAAGGAAAAAAAAATGCAAAGAGATATAGTGAAAGAAAAAAAACATCACATCTTGTTAAATTCTCTGAACATAATGTTATGTATCTTATTCTGTAAACATTAATTAGCTAATGCTTGTTAAGCCAAAAGAAAGGGCATCTTATCTCTGATATTATATGATACTTCCGACTGCTGGGTCAAGATAGGACTTAATGTCAGAGGTCAAATTGCAGTGGAGGAAAACTAATAAAGATAACAGAAAAGTGCATCTACCAACTACATCTGCCATGATGCTTTGCCAGTATTATGGATGTAACAGTATTATGGGAAATGTAGTTCACAACATATGGAGTGCCAGAGGTTGCCTTTTCCTGCTGTAAACTGTGGTTCCTCTGTGAGTTTAGTTCCACTGAGCTAAACAAACCAGGAACTAACATGACTGGTTGTTTGATTGACAGCTAGGAGGGTGGAGCAAGGATAATTGTAAAATCCTCTGTGTGTATCGATACTATACGTATTCAGGAATTAACATGTTTTATGTTTGTAACCACCATTTTGTTTTTGATTTACAGCATATTCACATTGAGTATATAGGCCGCCCCTATCCCCACTGTCAGTTCTTTTCTTTCTCTCTTTGAAGAACAAGGTTTTAGCCCTCTCCCACCATGTGTTTATCCCTCTCCATGGTCACATTGTATCTCACACGCAGTGTCAGTAGCCTTCTACAATATCTAAAATGAGCTTATAGCCTCAAGTTTTTCAATATCATGTTATTTCTCTCTCCACAAAATTATGAGCTGTCTCTCACTCTGCAGTGTCAAAACTGAAATTCTCATTAAAGAGCGAAGGTGCTAACCTCTGTGAAGGGGTCAGTATGGTAATAGAGGGTTAGATAGAGGGTTAGTCAAATGTCAAGGGGGATAATACATTGACAAAGCAAAAGTGAACCTTCACTAAGAAGTTGACAAAAATGAATTAAAGGTCAGATAGTGCAGATTGAAGAGAAAATAAAGGATTAAACATTTGAGGTAATCAGTAAAGTATTAATTACAAGGAAAACACATTGTCATTACAAATTAACACTTCTTTCTTGATGAAAGGTGTAACTGGGTGCTGCTTGTCTCAGTCGATCTCATTGTAAGGTGTAACTGGGTGCTGCTTGTCTCAGTCTTTCTCCTTGTAAGGTGTAAATGGGTGCTGCTTGTCTCAATCTTTCTCATTGTAAGGTGTAACTGGGTGCTGCTTGTCTCAGTCTTTCTCCTTGTAAGGTGTAACTGGGTACTGCTTGTCTCAATCTTTCTCATTGTAAGGTGTAACTGGGTACTGCTTGTCTCAATCTTTCTCCTTGTAAGGTGTAACTGGGTACTGCTTGTCTCAGTCTTATTCATTGTAAGGTGTAACTGGGTGCTGCTTGTCTCAGTCTTTCTTCTTGTAAGGTGTAACTGGGTACTGCTTGTCTCAATCTTTCTCCTTGTAAGGTGTAACTGGGTGCTGCTTGTCTCAATCTTTCTCCTTGTAAGGTGTAACTGGGTGCTGCTTGTCTCAGTCTTTCTCATTGTAAGGTGTAACTGGGTGCTGCTTGTCTCAATCTTTCTCCTTGTAAGGTGTATCTGGGTACTGCTTGTCTCAATCTTTCTCCTTGTAAGGTGTAACTGGGTACTGCTTGTCTCAGTCGTTCTCATTGTATGGTGTAACTGGGTGCTGCTTGTCTCAATCTTTCTCCTTGTAAGGTGTAACTGGGTGCTGCTTGTCTCAGTCTTTCTCATTGTAAGGTGTAACTGGGTGCTGCTTGTCTCAGTCTTTCTTGTTGTAAGGTGTAACTTGGTGCTGCTTGTCTCAGTCTTTCTCATTGTAAGGTGTAACTGGGTACCGTGTGTCTCAGTCTTTCTCATTGTAAGGTGTATCTGGGTACTGCTTGTCTCAATCTTTCTCCTTGTAAGGTGTAACTGGGTATTGTGTGTCTCAGTCTTTCTCATTGTAAGGTGTAACTGGGTACTGCTTGTCTCAATCTTTCTCCTTGTAAGGTGTAACTGGGTACTGCTTGTCTCAGTCTTTCTCCTTGTAAGGTGTAACTGGGTACTGCTTGTTTCAGTCGTTCTCATTGTAAGGTGTAACTGGGTGCTGCTTGTCTCAATCTTTCTCCTTGTAAGGTGTAACTGGGTGCTACTTGTCTCAGTCTTTCTCCTTGTAAGGTGTAACTGGGTGCTGCTTGTCTCAGTCTTTCTCATTGTAAGGTGTAACTGGGTGCTGCTTGTCTCAATCTTTCTCCTTGTAAGGTGTAACTGGGTCCTGCTTGTCTCAGTCGTTCTCATTGTAAGGTGTAACTGGGTGCTGCTTGTCTCAATCTTTCTCCTTGTAAGGTGTAACTGGGTGCTGCTTGTCTCAGTCTTTCTCATTGTGAGGTGTAACTGGGTGCTGCTTGTCTCAGTCTTTCTTGTTGTAAGGTGTAACTCAGTGCTGCTTGTCTCAGTCTTTCTCATTGTAAGGTGTAACTGGGTACCATGTGTCTCAGTCTTTCTCATTGTAAGGTGTATCTGGGTACTGCTTGTCTCAATCTTTCTCCTTGTAAGGTGTAACTGGGTATTGTGTGTCTCAGTCTTTCTCATTGTAAGGTGTAACTGGGTACTGCTTGTCTCAATCTTTCTCCTTGTAAGGTGTAACTGGGTACTGCTTGTCTCAGTCTTTCTCCTTGTAAGGTGTAACTGGGTACTGCTTGTTTCAGTCGTTCTCATTGTAAGGTGTAACTGGGTGCTGCTTGTCTCAATCTTTCTCCTTGTAAGGTGTAACTGGGTGCTACTTGTCTCAGTCTTTCTCCTTGTAAGGTGTAACTGGGTGCTGCTTGTCTCAGTCTTTCTCATTGTAAGGTGTAACTGGGTGCTGCTTGTCTCAGTCTTTCTCATTGTAAGGTGTAACTGGGTACTGCTTGTCTCAGTCTTTCTCCTTGTAAGGTGTAACTGGGTACTGCTTGTCTCAGTCTTTCTCCTTGTAAGGTGTAACTGGGTACTGCTTGTCTCAGTCTTTCTCCTTCTAAGGTGTAACTGGGTACTGCTTGTCTCAGTCGATCTCATTGTAAGGTGTAACTGGGTGCTGCTTGTCTCAGTCTTTCTCATTGTAAGGTGTAACTGGGTGCTGCTTGTCTCAATCTTTCTCCTCGTAAGGTGTAACTGGGTACTGCTTGTCTCAGTCGTTCTCATTGTAAGGTGTAACTGGGTGCTGCTTGTCTCAATCTTTCTCCTTGTAAGGTGTAACTGGGTGCTGCTTGTCTCAATCTTTCTCATTGTAAGGTGTAACTGGGTGCTGCTTGTCTCAGTCTTTCTTGTTGTAAGGTGTAACTCGGTGCTGCTTGTCTCAGTCTTTCTCATTGTAAGGTGTAACTGGGTACCGTGTGTCTCAGTCTTTCTCATTGTAAGGTGTATCTGGGTACTGCTTGTCTCAATCTTTCTCCTTGTAAGGTGTAACTGGGTATTGTGTGTCTCAGTCTTTCTCATTGTAAGGTGTAACTGGGTACTGCTTGTCTCAATCTTTCTCCTTGCAAGGTGTAACTGGGTACTGCTTGTCTCAGTCTTTCTCCTTGTAAGGTGTAACTGGGTACTGCTTGTTTCAGTCGTTCTCATTGTAAGGTGTAACTGGGTGCTGCTTGTCTCAATCTTTCTCCTTGTAAGGTGTAACTGGGTGCTACTTGTCTCAGTCTTTCTCCTTGTAAGGTGTAACTGGGTGCTGCTTGTCTCAGTCTTTCTCATTGTAAGGTGTAACTGGGTGCTGCTTGTCTCAGTCTTTCTCATTGTAAGGTGTAACTGGGTACTGCTTGTCTCAGTCTTTCTCCTTGTAAGGTGTAACTGGGTACTGCTTGTCTCAATCTTTCTCCTTGTAAGGTGTAACTGGGTACTGCTTGTCTCAGTCTTTCTTGTTGTAAGGTGTAACTTGGTGCTGCTTGTCTCAGTCTTTCTCATTGTAAGGTGTAACTGGGTACCGTGTGTCTCAGTCTTTCTCATTGTAAGGTGTATCTGGGTACTGCTTGTCTCAATCTTTCTCCTTGTAAGGTGTAACTGGGTATTGTGTGTCTCAGTCTTTCTCATTGTAAGGTGTAACTGGGTACTGCTTGTCTCAGTCTCTCTCCTTGTAAGGTGTAACTGGGTACTAAATTTCACTAAGCAGTGAAATTTAGTGAATTGAAAAGCACAATATTGGCAAACAGCTGATTTGGAAAATTCTCTCATTCAACTATAATCACAGCTTGGTGATTATAGTCTAAATTAAGCAATTTCTAATGTAATTAACACAAATATCTTTAGTGAATAAACCCCCAAATGTCATTATGTTTAAGTGTCCTTAAAGGGTCACTCCAGAACCTAGATGCCAATCACACAACTAGTCCTGTTACTTCCTGGTTGGTTTAGCTCAGTGGAACTAAACTAAAGAGGCAGCAATTGCTCAGAGCACCTGCCTTCTTGATTTGTTTTTGAACAGTGCAGTGCCCCTTTAAATGGTTACTTTGCGTACCATGACCCCTTCAGTGTTTTGAAGTGGACAATGGTGCAAGGACCCCGTACGTGCAGCATTTTTATTATCAAACTTTGCACATTCTTGGATATTGTAGCGAGCGGGCAGAGGTGAAAGACCACTTCTACCACTTATCATTAGCCAGTTTGGAATAATAGATAGAAAAATAAGTAGAGCAAGAGACAGAGAGATTATCAAAGTGTTATACATTGTTACATTATTATAGTAATTCCATCGGGTATACATTTTTATACATTGTTATGGTATGCTGGTCTGTTACATCCAATATTGCTGCACATTGTTAGTTAATGTCTAGTTATTTACTTACTGTTGTTCACTGTCGGTAAAATGAAGATCTAACTTCAACTGAAAATCTACTTCGCTCAGTGAGTCTTCAACCTATAAATCAAATAAAGGCTCAGGATTTGACTTAATCATAGTTTTTTTTTTTTTTTAATACAGTCATCTAATGTTTACACTTCCTTGTTGCAATTCTGTTTAATTTAGAATATCTTATCTCCTGCTTTGTTAAAAGCTTACTAGACCTTGCAGGAGTGTCTTGTGTGTGATTAACGTTAAATGTACAGAGCAGAAGATACAAATCTTTAAAGTAAGTTACACCTGATTGTTTTCATGCAGGCTGTGTCAGTCACAATCAGGGGAGGTGTGGTTAGGGCTGCATGGACAGAAACAAAAGTTTTTTTAACTCCTAAATGGCAGGAAATTGAGCAGTGAAACTACAGAGGCATGAAGTTTACACCAAAACTGCTTAATTTAATTTAAGTTGTTTTGGTGACTAGCATGTCCCTTTATTTACCATGTTTTGTACTTTCAACACCCATACCAACTAAGCCTCACTAAAACTGAACCATATTTAATTACCTTTCATTTTGTACAGGTGCAAGGATTACTGTAAGCATGTGGAAGCATTTGAAAGTAGAAGTACCATTACTGCAGTACATGCCCTTTCCTCTGCGATATCTATGTGGTTATTGAGCTACTGAATCACTTGCGATTTATATTCTATCAAAGACAGTACATTTCACAAAGGTTTCTTCTTGTTTTTCTAATTCTCTTCAATTGCGTGCACCTCCTGTTCTGTTTGTTTGATTGTTTAGTGAACATGCTGGAGGAGAGATCACTGGAAAGCAGCAAGCAAAGGAAGTACGATGGGTTTGTGGTGTTTGATCAAACTTTATTTCATCTTAAAGATATCACGATTTATATCAAAACTAGATTAATTCATTGATCATTAAAAAAAAAAAAAAGATTATCGGACCCTAAAAATAACAGCCACACGATTTATTTACCTGAGCAGAACCATTTTAACTTGTTAAAAGGAATTTAAAAATGTTGATTTAAAAATGTCAAGCTTTATAATAGCCGAGTTTTGATGGTGCTGCATTCATAACCATATATAAAGATCTGCAGCAAATGTTTGTGGCGCACTGGAGTATCCACTGTCTTAAATCCTCAACTTCATAGGGTTGGGTGGTAGAGCAGGATACAATTTTTTCCCATGTGCACTGCAGAGGCTGCGGAATTTAAATACCATCACACTCAATCTACCTCAACAGCAACTTGAGTGAAGTTGCATGCATCGTAACGCCAACATGAATGGTTCAGTACACTTAAGTATACCTTCAATCTAGTCCTAAATAATGTATATATATATAGATAAAACAATGTTATAGTAACATCAACGTCACAGCACATATGATGCATTCTATATATACATCACTGGCAGTTGTTATAGAGGCCCTCCCTACAGGAAGGTACCAGCCCACCGTGGAACATACCAACAAGAAACACCTCTCCTTGCTTATCCGCTCATCTGCAATTGAGCTACTGAGCACCAGGAAGCGTATATCTAACTGGAATAATTCTGGCTGTGGAAGCAATAAGAATGGGTGACTGAATCTGCTCCCAGAATAGTTTTAAACAGTCTCAGGATCAAAAGACATGTTATAGGCTTCCACGTTCCTGCTGAAACTGCCAACAGTTGAAAGAGGACCTTGGAAAGGTATGGGCCAACCGCTGAGGCACCATTTACCACCATATAAGCGTGAGAGATAGCAGACCTACTTGAAAACTAGAATCCTTCCTCTTTAAATGATTGTATATACTTGTATTAATAAATGTATATGATTAGTAATTTTATTATTTAATAATTGTTATTTTTTTTAAATATATTTAATATACCTAATTATAAAGTATGTGTGATTTAAGGTAAGGTGACATGTTCTGAGCCAGGTTAAATCAGTTAGATAATGCCCAACTGAGCTTAGTAAGAAAACTCAAGGTGAATTTCAAATTTATGGTCAGAATAGTTGAATTTTCACAGTTTGTATTTGGCTTTTACTAATCTTAAATAAGTATAGAAGCTCTATAATAAATACTAACCTGCTCACCATCCAGGAGTAAGTGGGCTTTGAATATCATAACATCATTGATCACGATGTCTTCACTCCTGTAGAGAATCTGAAACACTCTGCTGTATACAACACTTTCCGACACACAGGGAGAGTACGGCCCAGGATCATCTGTAAATTAAATAAATAAGGTATCATTAGACATCTGTCATCACATTCTGGGTTTTTCTATATAGAAAAGACAGATTTATCAAAGTTTTGTTGACATTTTTAAGTTTAATTTTCAGCAGATTTTTGGTGCAATTTGTTAAATCTATTGTTTTTCTTTTGTCATCTGTTTTATGTTGGGTTTTTTTGCTCACCCAAGACGCCATTTTCGAATACACATCTTTTTTAAACTGATGTATCAATCTTTCTGAAACTTTTTTAGATAGAATAATGTTCTGTTTCACTTTTTCTCTTTTTGCTTCTGCTATAAATTTGGTGGTCTTCTGAAATGAACATTTCTGTGCAAGTTGGTAGTATTATGACTATGAAGAAACCCATCACTTTAATAAATATGTAGTATAAGTAGTATTATGACTATGAAGAAACCCATCACTTTAATAAATATGTAGTATAAGTAGTATTATGATTATGAAGAAACCCATCACTTTAATAAATATGTAGTATAAGTAGTATTATGATTATGAAGAAACCCATCACTTTAATAAATATGTAGTATAAGTAGTATTATGATTATGAAGAAACCCATCACTTTAATAAATTATATCAAAATGATAACAGAATTTCATTGTCACTTTTTTTTAGAACACTTTGATAAATATCCCCCAATATATTAACTATATATCAATTAAACTGTTAATGGCTCCAAAAATACCCAACTAAGTCTTCATTGAATCCTATTCTACTCTACCAATCTACTTCCCTAATACTATCCTTACCTTTTAGTGTCATTTTACCCCACTCCCTCTAGCATGTAAGCTCATTGTTCCTGTGCATCAAACTTGGTTTCAGTTACATGTTTGTTAGTCCACCAATTGTAAAGTGCTACGAAATGTGTTGGTGCTATATAACTATAATAATTATATTAATATTAAATGCTACAATATTACATATTTTTAGGCAATTGTCAAATTATACTGAAAAATTACCAAAGTTTTCATTAGAAAGAATATTTTAATTTGCAGAAGGTTTTATGAGTTGCTTCTATTCCCCATATTTTTTTATGCATGTGGGACATTAGTACAGTGAAAACCCACGAGAACGCAGTTCGCATACTATGGACTTGATTAAGCTTTTCAAATAATTTCATATTTAAAAAAAATATTTTAATATTTTCTTAAAGGAACACTATATGGTCAGGAACACAAACATGTATTCCTGACCCTGTAGTGTTAATATTATTTTTTTATTTATATAGCGCCAGAAAATTCCATAGCGCTGTACAATGGGTGGACTAACAGACACGTTATTGTAACCAGACAAATGGACGCACAGGAACACAGGGGTTGAGGGCGCTGCTCAATGAGCTTACATGCTAGGGGGAATGGGGTATAGTGACACAGGAACAGAAGGGTTGAGGGCCTTGCTCAATGAGCTTACATGCTAGAGGGAATGGTGTATAGTGACACAAAAGGTATAAGTAGGGAAAATTAAATAGGTTGCTAGAAAAGTATTCACTGAGAACTTTTTGATAGTTACAGGAGAGGAGTCATGGGGCTGGGGGGATGAAAGCCCACTAACAGCTTAAATGATATGCTTTCCTGAAGAAGTGTGTTTTCAAAGATTTTTTTTGAATGAGTGGAGACTGGGTGAAAGTCTAACGGAGAAAGGAAGGGAGTTCCACAGAAAAGGTGCAGCCCTGGAGAAGTCTTGGAGGTGAGCATCAGCTGTGGGAGCATGGACAGAGGATAGACGTAGGTCTTCAGCAGAGCACAGGGCCTCAACGGGACTTACTTGTGTATTAGGGAGGATAGGTAGGTTGGAGAAGCATTATGTAGGGACTTGTAAGCAAGCACCAGAATTTTAAATTGAGCCCTATATCTAACTGGAAGCCAATGTAGGGACTGACAGAGTGGGGAGGCGTGGGAGGTGCAGGCAGACAGGAAAATGAGCTTTGCCACCGCATTCATTATAGATTGCAGCGGTGCAATCTGGGAACATGTAAGACCACTGAGAAGGGGATTGCAATAGTCAAGGCGAGAAAGAACAACGGCCTGGACTAGCACCTTAGTGTTATGTTTCCTATGGATTTGGAGTGGAACTCAACTGCAGAAATATAGTTAGGAGAACCTTTAGGGTTTTTAGAATAGTAATTAGAATTTAGATGGAACAATTCCTCATTAAAGAGTTTTACGAGAAGGAGAATTGCAGAGAACATTTCTTGTAATTTGAAGGAATACAATACAAAGATAATTGTATGATAACAGTTTATGAATCTTTACTGAACACAATATTAAGATAGTTTGAAGATAACAGTTTGTGTAACCTTAATGAATACAGTATGAAGGTAGATTGATGAGAAGAGCTCATGTAGTTTAAGGAATACAATATGAAGATAGATTGATGAGGTGAGTCCTGTAACCTTAAGAAACATAGAAACATAGAATGTGACGGCAGATAAGAACCATTCGGCCCATCTAGTCTGCCCAATTTTCTAAATACTTTCATTAGTCCCTAGTCTTATCTTATAGTTAGGATAGCCTTATGCCTATCCCACGCATGTTTAAACTCCTTTACTGTGTTAACCTCTACCACTTCAGCTGGAAGGCTATTCTATGCATCCACTACCCTCTCAGTAAAGTAATACTTCCTGATATTATTTTAAACCTTTGTCCCTCTAATTTAAGACTATGTCCTCTTGTTGTGGTAGTTTTTCTTCTTTTAAATATAGTCTCCTCCTTTACTGTGTTGATTCCCTTTATATATTTAAATGTTTCTATCATATCCCCCCGGTCTCGTCTTTCCTCCAAGCTATACATGTTAAGATCCTTTAACCTTTCCTGGTAAGTTTTATCCTGCAATCCATGAACCAGTTTAGTAGCCCTTCTCTGAACTCTCTCTAAGGAACACTATATGTAGTTAGTTTGATGAGAAGAGTTCCTGTAGCTTTAATGAAACAATATGTAGATGGTTTGAAGAGAAGATCTCATGTAACTTTAAGGAACACGACATGCAGATAGTTTGATGAGAAAAGTTCCTGTTGCTTTAAGGAATACAATATGTAGAGTGTTTGATGAGAAGAGTTCCTGTAACTTTAGGGAATACAATATGTAGATAGTTTGATGAAATGAGTTCATGTAGCATTAAGGAATACAATATGTAGATAGCTTGTCCACTAATTGAACTAAGGAGGCATGGAAAATAATTAAGCAGTAAGTATTGAAGTGCCAGTAGGAGGATTAATCCAAATCTATAACTTGCCATTACTTGGAAGGTTTTACAAAACAGAAAGTATTCCAAAGGTAATCCAAGGTCAATAGAAGGAGGATGGAGATCCACGGTATGAACAGTCAAGGTTCGGTACACGTTTAGAAGTTTAGAGAGGGATTGTTTGTAGCGGTCAGAAGTTCAGGAAGCTTCAAAATAACCAAGCACTTTGAATCTGGAGCGGTTCTTCTAAGTAGCGTGAGGAAGCCGCGTCAGAGAAGGGGGCGTTTCATTGGTCCGTGAACCCGGAAGTGTCGGATTATCGGAGAAGCCGATAGTTAAGTTCTGACACTTAGTCGCACCTGGTGGTAAATAGGGGCTGATGCAAGCTATGTTTTTGAGATGGAAGCGGCAGGATTTGGCGATCAACTGGACATGAGGGGTGCAGGTCTGCTGCTGCTGGCTCTGCCTCTGATCTGCCTGCATGCCTGACACCATCAAAAGTGATCCTATGAGCCAACAACAAAGGTTCCCCACGAGATTGGCTGAGACTGTCAAGGAGGCAGGTCAGGGGCAGAGCCAGCACAAGTCAAACACAGCTCACTTGAGCAGATATTTAATCACTGCTAAATGTCTGCTTTCTAAAATTGTAAAGCGCTGCACAATATGTTGGTGCTATTTAAATGCTAATAATAATAAATATACCATTTAGTGATGGAGAGAGAGCTACAGGGAGATGTCTTATAGTGGGGGGGCATGGAATATGTGCACTGCCATAGTTGTCTAATGCATCAATGAATTGAACTGCTTTGTTTAGTTACCGTTTATAGTGAAGGCTATGACAAATCACCTTATGTCTATGAGTTATAGCTCTAACCCCTGTGGCTGCTATAATGCACTGGTTAAGATAAAATCCATACTAAATGACATCTCATTCAACATTTAGAATTTGTAATGATACAACAAAGCAGTCATGTGGCTGCTAGGTTTTCAGATAATGCATAATTATCTCATTCAGTGCACTTAGAATTCTCACAATCCATATGAACTTCAGTACGTTTAACTGTGCTGATAACACAATCTGCTAGTATAAGAGAATCGTAGTAAAATAAAATATGTAGTAAAAGAAAATAATCTGAACTGGTTCTGTCTATCTATATACAGTTCTGTCTATATACAAATAAATACATACGGGGCAAAAACACCTTTTATTAAGGTAAAACAAAAAATATGGCAGCTATGCCCTAAAGACAGTGATTTATTTTGAGGATATAAAGTATAGTACAACATGTTTATTTACACTGCACAGTCTGTAATTATTTGAAAATGGTAACAGTATTCTGTTCTCATTCATATCCAAAGAAAAAATATACCCCCAAAACAGATTATGTGTAAAATAATTTATAACCAGAGCTAGATTAAGGTTCCGCAGGGTTCTAGGCAGGTTGCCATATTGGGGCCCCCTAATAAACCCTTGAGCTCTAGGACTGAGAGTGGTGTGTGTGAGAATATGTACAGTGGCTGAGTATTGTGTGGAGGAGGCTAGGAGCTATTTTGGGGGGCCTGGGTGTCTCTGTGTGTGTAGGTTGAGTGTCTTATACATGGTGGATGGGGTTTTTGTGTATATGAGAGTCTGAGTGTTGCTGAACTTTGTGTGTGTGTGTGTGTGTGTGTGTTTATGTTTTGCACACTTGCTTACCAGTGGAGGGTGAGCTGGGTCCTTTGTGGTGCAGTGGGGCAAGCTCCATCATCTGTAGCAATATTAGGTACAGACCACTGTAAAGCGCTGTGGAATTTGTTGGTGTTATATAAATAATAATAATAATAATAATAATAATCTGTAGGAATATTAGGTACAGACCACTGTAAAAGTGCCCTCACATTCCTGGCACGATTACTGAGCGACATATGGCGCTCAGTTATCGAGAAGCACCAAAGGAACTTCGAGGGTACAGGCCACCAAGCTTCCTCAACTAAATGTTGGAGAAAAGGGCTGCGCAGAAAGATTTTTTGTTCTCCCTGCAAAAGCCAAACAATTTAAGCCAAACAGATATAAGATCATTTATAGCATATATGGTTCATTCATAGGTTTTGCTATTGAATTAAAACATGACAAGTGCCAACACATGCAGAACTACCAACCCCATTATGCTTGGACAGTCTCAATCACTAATCTACCAATCTGCCAAATATCACTCCTTATAGCTGTTCTCATATTCTATATCACTGTCAAATAGAAATGCTTTCATGGCAGCAATAACCTATCTAAATGTAAATGTGTTCTGGTTTGGTGTTTTTCAGATTAATATTTCATTTATTTGTTAGGTTATACATGACTTTGGGAAGTTTGATTATTTTTACATGGTCATAACTAACCAAACTCTTGACATATTATGTTTTTTTTTTTTTTTTTATGATTTAATACTCTAGTGACCTCGAAACACCCTTTGAAAAGAAGAAAGTTTATGATAAATCTATAGAGTTGAAAAAGTATCCAAAGAAGTGTTGATACTCACTTGTTAAGGAGTTGTGAGGAGTTCTCGGCCAAATTGCACAATTAACAAAAATTAAAAAAAAATTTAGAAAATCTTCAACTTCAGTGAGTCATATAGCTTCTCCAACAAAAGGGATTTAGGCCAAAAATTTGTTGTAATTTCTAAAGGTTTTTGACATATGATCAATAAGAGCCCATTAAAGATAAATGTGGTTGCTGTAACACCGTTCATTGTTAATTATTGAAACAATGTAATTAGTTGTTTAAGGCATTGTACTTTTCACAGTTTTAACTCAGAACAGAGCTATATTCATTATAATGCACTAGTTTAGTATTTAAGTTTGATATTATAATGCAATGGCCATAATGAGACTTAGAATGACAGACGGCAATGCATATCACCGTATGATATATCCTTCTAATGGAAATCTGCCCTCTGAAGATAACTATAGGGGCCTTGCCCATATTACTCAATAATTCCCTTTCTTTTCTCATGTTTTTTTATCCGTATAACAAGGAAATGTGTAATAGTTTTTGGCCAGTTTCTTCTGCAAAACTGAAATCAAGTTTATCCGGTGTACACTTTAGAATCAAAGTCAAAATACAAAATGTGTGCAATGTTGCATCTTAGTTCAATTATGATAAGTGGAACAATGTTTAACTTCTATAACCAAAATGGTTATACTTAAGGGTCTATGGTCAAGTTTCTCCTGATTTGCTACCAACTTGCAGGTGTAATAGTCAACTCTTTACTAAGGACTGGTTAGTTGCAAAGTCAACAAATGGAATAATAACTAAGAACCAACCTCTCTGCTAGATTCCTGAAAGCGGGCTAGGTTCGTTTTTCAGATTTTGTTTTCATGGACTTATTTTAAATTATTAAATGTATGTCAGAAACCAATTTTGGAAGCTTTTATTTGCCAGAATCCTTTAAGAAAAACGGAATATATATTTCTAGTTGCTCATATCACACAAATGTGCAGATGCCTTGGGAACATGAGCATAATCTCCCATTTCCAAACCCCACATGTGGCGGAGTGTGGATTCTTTCTTATGAGTAGCTGATAGCAATGAACCTAGCCTCACAGCACTTGCTCCATAGAGGAGAATCCCTGGGTTCTGTTTCTGTGAGTAATGTGTGTGCGTTTTTTATTAGAAAAATCATGGCTGAATTAAAATTTTAATAATCTGCAAATTAATTTGAGATTAATCATGTCAATTATTCTATTCCAATCCATTCTCTTTTTTATATCAAATCTGAATTGTACATATTTATTATGTGTTTACCCAGTGCACATATACAGTGACAAGCAAACAGAACAAATTGCAATCAATCGAGAACCTAATAGCAAATTCAGGGTAAAAAATACATTTAAACTGAGTTCTAGAATTTTTCTTTTGCCTAATTCCGACCATTCAGTTTTCAATCCTCTTCATTTCTGAATTTAATGAATAAACACATTCTTTTCTCATTTTTTAACCCTACTTTAGTCCGGTGTCTGCAGTAGGTTAACCAACTGCAAATTCAACTTACATGGGTGACACCGCTTTATTAAATATTTTAAAACGCAAAAACTGGAAAAATGAATAAGATAAAAGCAAAAACAAACAGGCAACACAACAGATTTTTTCCAATTGTTGCATGCATGCATCTAGTATATACAAAGCAGTCCAAGCAATGCATTTTAATTCACGCAGTATCTTTGCCAAGTGCAACACCACCATCACTATAAATATGTCCCACCTCCCTGCCTCTGAATTTAGGACTTCCATCAAAGTAGATGGAAAATTGAAGCGGAACCACTGCAGGCCATCAACAAGATGCAGTACACTACTACAGTAGAGAAAGCATGTTCTTGCACTTGTATTGAAATATAATATTGTGATTTCAAAAGAGATGCTTGAGAAATGCCACAACTGTCACATTACAATTTGGAATTGCTGGAAACATCTTTGGATTTAAACATCTTATCTACACTTAGGTTCTACATTCCAACATCGATACAGGAGATGAACAGCAAAAAAACATGGTGGGATTATTCTTTGTGACAAATTGATGTTCTGTATTATTTTCAATCAGGTCAGAGGATGTTACTAATTTGATAAGTCAGATTTGCCTTGTATATTTAGTTATAAATATTGGAAACACAGATTATTCGTGTTAAAAATCCAAAAGCATCTGGCGTTTCACAATGTTGTACCTATACAAAGATGTTCACAAATGCGGTAGGGTAGAAACAATAATGCTTTTTGACACTTTTAGTAACTGCCAAGCTGAGCATCTGGGTGATAAATGTCCAGACACAAAAAGTTACACAGAATCTCTGAATCACTCATCTGGACCATGAAGTTACATTTTTCACTCGATGTAGCAAGAGACATTTATATCCAATGGCCCAATATCATAGGGTGCATTATCCCCACGTGAATGCAGACTTCTCTGTTTTTTTGAAACATTGGATGCATAGAATAAACTATATTTAATAAAACAAAGTTATACGCATTTACATAATTCATACGTTAATGTATTCTCCACAATAAAGTTGGAGAGATGATATGTTTTAGAAATAACTTTTGTGTTTTTTCCAAAATCTCCAACTCCACCTATAAATATACGGAGGCATGAAATATTTTTGCTCTATCCTTCTCCTAACAAAATAACCATGTGATTGAAATAACCATGTGATTGAAATAACCATGTGATTGTTGGCTCATCCCAACAGGGTTAAATGATGATGTGAGTTTTTCTCTTGGGCATCCTTTAAAAAGCTGCACTCTAATTTTTGGGCATATTCTTTTCCTTCTACCCAATGGAATATTGTACTCCCTCCGTAGTCACTTGCATTTATTATCTTTATTTTTGTTTTCATTTTTCCATATTTCTATATTTGGGTGCTGCCATTTTGTTCTCTTCTGCTATGAAGTCTGCAGGTTTCCCTTCTTTTGACATCGGCAGCTGATACAGAACATTTCTTAGCCTCCACCCATTGTGAAGATTACCAAAAATCTCACTCTACATAACTGTCTACACACTCTACTTAAAATAAAATAGATAGAGTATGAAGAAATATACAAGATTTACACATTGACAAAATAAAAAAGCTATTCCAGAACCCATTTAATACCACCCACATCATCAGCAAAGTCATAAGAGTTATATTCTTCTGTTATTAATTACATTAATGCGATAATAAATATGTTTTTTATTGGTGTAAATATTGCACTATTATATAATCATTAACATTTACTAATTTTATATCCTGCAATATGATAGAAACAGTTAAATACATAAAGGGAATCAACACAGTAAAGGAGGAGACTATATTTAAAAAAAGAAAAACTACCACAACAAGAGGACATAGTCTTAAATTAGAGGGACAAAGGTTTAAAAATAAAATCAGGAAGTATTACTTTACTGAGAGGGTAGTGGATGCATGGAATAGCCTTCCAGCTGAAGTGGTAGAGATTAACACAGTAAAGGAGTTTAAGCATACATGGGATAGGCATAAAATTATCCTAGCTATAAGATAAGGCCAGGGACTAATGAAAGTATTTAGAATATTGGGCAAACTAGATGGGCTGAATGGTTCTTATGTTTCTATATTATTCTATACGTTTCCAATAAATCATATGTAGGTAATTCATCTTATTATTTAAATATTTAAATATGCATTAGTCTCCTTTGATACTAGTTAACTTGACTGATTTTAAATGCATTTATCATTTTGTTTATCTATACTCTAGGGGTATGTTTTGTCACTTTTTAAAATAAATTGAATTAATTCTAACATCTTTTTGTTTTGACCATTACATTTAATTTATATGCATTAGCTTTGATGTGTTTCACTTCCATATCTTTCCCAAGGATATTTAATGTTTATTAACTTTATTTTATTTCAAAGACAGGTCATTTTTCTTGTATATTTTTAATATAGAATTTTCTGCCGAGCTTAGAAAATGTCATTTTCAGAATACATAGTAATATATATTAGCAATCCTATTAAAGAGTTATATATTAATACCAATAATTGATGAGATTTAGAACTATGTATTTTCACGTTCCTAATACGTAATCAGTATTTTAGCATATCAGTATGTTGTCTGTGCTTGTGGTGTCAGATGCAATTGCATGTTACACATTACTAAGTTCTTGACAAGACTTATACAAAGACTGTCAATCAAAAAATTATAGACTTGTGTATGGCGAGAAAATTTGACTCACTCAAACCGTATTCTGGAGAATTTCAGAACAGAGATTCCAATTTGGAACCAAAATTAGAAGAGCAAAAAAGAGTGCAAAATAGGCCAATTAGTGAACTCCAAAATATGTATATATATGGTATGGTGGGTGTCCTGATGAAAGTTCCTGAATGGAACTGAAACATTGACTGTTCCTAAGAAAGTTACCTGGGAGTGCTGATTTTTTTTTTCTTTCATACATTTAGTGCAATCAAGCACTGGGTCAAATAACTGTAAGTAGGAGTGCAAGGCTTTTTTTCATTTTTCATTTTTTTATATATACATGTATATATATACATTTTATATTTTTTATGTTTTATATTGTGTATTTTTGTATTAAAAGTATATTTGGTCATTTGTTTGTGCCAATTATCTTTTTTACACACAACTTTTTATTTATTTTTGACCCTGGCTTCTTATCATTTTATTAAATTTTTTACCCTTTTGGTTTTATAACTGTTTGGAAGTTTCCTGCACCCCAAGAAATCCTAGGTGGGGATTAATCCACTTATGCTGATATCACAGAGCAGTCGGTCTGCTCTCTATTTGTAAGTACGTTTTTAATTAATTTATACTGACACTGTTATACAGTGAGCACTATTGGCTGTTTCCTTTTTCCTGAGAACTGGACACCAGTGACGGAGAGGTACCCACTACATATCCCATAAGCGGGGATTATACCACTGTATGTGCCTTACCATAGAGTCTTTATCAAGATCATATAAAATATATATTAAGAAATCTATATTTATATAAATACATTTTTTTACTGCTACTCCTTTTTCCCTCAATTGCTCACTTCTCACTTAATCTGTAAATAAAATAAAAATGTAGTTACTGTCTCCTAGCCATCAATGATCTTTTTTTCCCCATCAATCATCTAGTCTTCAAGAGTTAGCTGTATCATCGGCGCTCCGTGAACTCTGTCAGTGACGCCTCACTGAGAAATGACACATTGATATTTGCTAAATATACTCTGTCCTTCCAGTCAACTAAATATTTTGGTTATTTGGTAGAATACCAGATTAAATGATGAATCTGTAAATAGCTATTTTGGGATCTAACTCATTTTTATGACTATCAGACAGCACTAGTGAAGAGACAACTTGCCACCGAAAACATTGTCAAGCAGAGCACTGACAAAAACAAACAAAAAATGATTCCTTCCTGTCTAGAACAGCGGTATGCAACATTTTTCAATCCAGATGTTGTGGACTACATCTCCTATAATGCTCTTACAGGCATAATGATGTCAGAGCTTAAGGAGAGCTGTAGTCCACAACCTCTGTTGTACCAAATGTTGTCTGTCTCTGTTCTAGACCATAGCTCCTAATAGTAAGGTTCAATTAGCAGATAGCTACAGGAAATACGCACTGGCTACTCTACTCAGTCACAACCATAAGGACATAGCAATGTTTCCTTCCCACAAAGAGCTTTTGCCAGCCCTCGTTAGACAGATGCAGTTATGTCAATAAAAAGGCTTTTTCAACCTGTGACACCACAATGACTTTTAACGAATAGTAAATGGAATTGAGGTTTCTGTGGCTTCCTAATGTTGTGGTTTATACCTTCCTAATGTTCTGGTTTATACCCTTTACTCGTTTATACCCTTGCTACAAACTTATGCCAATTAGTGAAGAATATTTTGGTGTAACTTTACAGTAACGTCAAAAAAAAAAAAACACCCAATCAGACTTCTAGTGAACTGAGCTGTAAATATTGATATTGTTGACACTTGATGAGTGACAGATTTAAAGTATCAACAAAGGTACAGAAATAGGTGCTCACTATAATAACAGAGTGGAAAGCAGTGAACCAGCGGGTATTCTCAAACCTTGCTTACAATACAAAACGTGACAAAAAAAAAAAAAGAATGTGGTTGACCGTGCCAGAAGACAGAAATATATGTGAAATAAAGTGATAGGTAAAATATATACATACAATAATTGGAAATCAATAGTTTCTGTCTTTTAAGGGAACCTCAGAACAAAACAGAATAAAATGATATATGTAGTATTCAGCCTCGACAGAAATGCAGCCGCGAGATGAGGCTGAATACTACATTTCCCATGCCCAGGAAGAGGTTTGCGCCACGTCATTTCCAGCTGTCGTGCGCAACATCGTAACAATCAGGAAGCACAGTGGATTTCACCAATAAAGAATAGACACCCTATATAAACTAGGACATTCTTTTGAGTATCCACACTTCTGAGGAAGCCCAATCTGGGTGAAACGCATCAAGTGGTACTGGCACACTTTTTTTTTTTTTTTTTTTTATATATTGTTTTATACTATATATTTTTTATTTTATTTTACTGATAAAGTCAGCTATTTATCTATATAGTCCCTATTTTTATATTTTTACTTTGCTGCTTAAATTAATCCTGCATATCCAAAGTGGGGAATATACCATCAGAGCTACATACTGTAAGTGGGATAACTCTTTCTTTATTATTTGGTATGATAAAAATTGGTCTGTACAAATCTAACCGATGTATGACACAAAACATGAAACACATGTCATGATGTAGAACATGTATAACTGTATTCATTATGACAGAGTTTGTTAATCCCACAATCTTTAAAAAGCAGCAAGGGAGGCATTTGTAGCTCCCCGCTCTGGAAGTTAAATTCAGATTTAAGCTTTGTAGATTAAGGATTTTGTGTAATCATTCTGGCATTGGGAGATACGTTTATTCCGGTCTGGCTCTATTCATATACAATAATAGCCATATGGACAGTGGGAAATAGAATGGCCAATGCAGTCATATGTTGCCAAGTTAATACTGTTGAGTACAGTGTAATCTTATGGTAACAAAATCAAATTTTAAAATCTGATATTAATTTAATAACCTCTGAATTATGAATAATAAGTTTTAACACTTTACGGACCAAAAGAATGGAGGGGGGGTTAATAGGTTAGGGTAAATTAAAACTAGTAAGGGGTTAAAACTGAAGGGACATTTCAAAACTGACATTAACATTTAATGTTTTATTTGCACAAAGATAATTTTATAAATGCTAAGAATAAACATTTTCATTAATTGATTTATTTTTAATCTTAAAGGATCAATATAGTGTCAGGAAAACAAAGCAGTTTTCCTGACACTATAGTGCCCTGAGGGTGAACCCACCCTCAGGTTCCCCCTTCCGTGGCGCTGAAAGGGTTAAAACCCCTTCAGCAGCTTACCTTAATAAAGCGTGGGGCTCCCTCGGCGCTGGTGACCTCTCCTCCCCCGCTGACATCAGCAGAGCTGAATGCGCATGCGCAGCAAGTGCCGCACACGTATTCAAAGTGTCCATAGGAAAGCATTTCTCTAATATGCCTCCAGCATCGCAGATGCGCCTCTAGTGGCTGTCCGGAAAACAGCCACTAGAGGCTGGCTTAACCCCAGAACTCTGAAACTGCTATGTTTACATCTGAAGGGTTAAAACCTGAGGGACCTGGCACCCAGACCACTTCATTGAGCTGAAGTGGTCTGGGTGACTATAGTGTCCCTTTAATAGTAACATTGTTGTGTAAATGATTTTTTAAATTTATTGAATAAATTTACCAGCAGATAATTTGAATACATAACTGACAAAAATATCTAAAATATTATTGTGCTAAAATGCATTTTCTTTATTTTATAAGTGAAATATATCTACCTTTTCTTATTTACTGAAATATTGGATTATATGTGTTTTGATTTAATTATTTGAAGTCCAAAGTAGGGATATTGGCTTAATGGATTGGAAAAAGAATATTCAAAATGTTAGAACAAGGAAGCATACCTCCAAAGTGTCCCCATTTAAGAGGGACATTCCATAGTTTGGGTCCAAATCCCTCTGTCCATCTTTTCTCTCCTAAAATCTCTTTTCTCGGAGCTCCATATTGTTGGTGTGTTTGAGTGTATAACAGCGCTCCACAGTAATAATACTACCAGTAATGTGTCTGAGTGTATAACAGAGATCCACAGCAATAACACTCCCAGTAATGTGTCTGGCTGTCTAACAGAGCTCCACAGCAATAATACTCCCAGTAATGTGACAGAGTGTATAACAGAGCTCCACAGCAATAATACTCCCAGTAATGTGTCTGAGTGTGTAACAGAGCTCCACAGCAATAATACTCCCAGTAATGTGTCTGAGTGTATAACAGAGCTCCGCAGTAATAATACTCCCAGTAATGTGTCTGAGTGTATAACAGAGCTCCACAGCAATAATACTCCCAGTAATGTGTCTGAATGTATAACAGAGCTCCACAGTAATGTGTCTTTAACTACAATCAATGTGTTTAAAAATCAGTCTGTGTCATTAAGATGTATTATTCTTTTTCTAAATACCATTTTATTTGCATAAATTGTTACTAGCAATATAAATGTATAGTCCTGACTCTGGCCACCCTCCCACTTAAACTCCTAAAGTTAATGTGCCCTTCTTTGTTCATTTCAAATGTTGGGTGATTTGAGAAAGGCCTAAAGTGTAGCACTGTAGATAGGAACACAAATGGTGAATACAAGTTTATTTTATTTACTAAGAAAAAAAGAAATGGCTCAAAACCTGCCAAAACATTCACCAAATTAATATTTAGAGACAATTATTTCTGAGATTTTTGTATTATTGCAAATATAATGCATACAAGGCTTACGTTCACAATATTTATCATCATCTATCGGTTGTATTCCTACTCACAAAACATCCCAAGCACAAACACAGTTTAAACTAAAATGATAAACTTTGAGCATTGCCACAGGTACGGAAAAAGAAAACATACATTCAATTTGCATTGTACAGTGCATTAGCATTATTTTCATACAGTCCCAAAATAGTTTGTTTTGTTTTTTTTAAAAACAAACTGTACAAATCTGAATAGAATAATATAGAAAGTGGTGCCGATCTACTTAACAAAAAGTTTCCCCAAAAAACTAATTGGTGTGAAGTTTAAAAAATGTGCATTATACACTCCCCATGCAATTCTATTGCCCTATACACTGTGGAATAATCTGATCCCACACACTCGGTGAAACTCTTTGCTCTGCACACACTGTGGTAAACTGAGTCCCCAAATACACAGTACAAATGTTTGCTGTATTACGCTGTGGAACTTCGGTCACTCAACACATACTATGAATTGTATGGTCACTCTGCACTAGGACATTATTCCACATACTCTGTGGGATTCTCCCCGTGACTGGTTAGCATAAGGACTTGTTGGGTTCTTCCCTCCTAACCCCATGAGATAACCTGGTAAAAAACAGCTGCATCCCAAGTCACCAATAAAGGGGAAAATGCATACAGCGCATGTAATCATAACAGAAACATCTTTTCTCTTACATACACTTATCAGTTGCCATTATATTTATTTGCTTATTGATCCTTATTGATACGCTTATCAGTTGGGATTACATTTCTTGTCCTTATTGATCAGCCTCCACTGGAGAAATCGTAAATAAATAAATAAAAAAAATTTAAAATGGGATGGACAGGGAAAGAGAATAATGGCACTAATACAAAATGAAATTAGAGCACACGTTAGAACAATTGAAAAATAGTGATCTGTTTAGAGAAAGTGGAAATAGGTGTTGAGATGAGATTGGAAAAAAGAGATTCAGAAAAAGGAACTATTGAAAAAAAAGTGAGCCTAAGGAAATGTAATGGCCCTGTAGAGATAGAAGGCAAAGGAGACTGAGGAGACAAAAAAGAGAAAAGAAACATGATAGAAAAAGAGACTGATCTATAACTACAGAGCACGGTGTACATATCGTTTGTCATCATTGCTGCTGGGGTCAGTTAAATGCTGTGGTCCTTCATACTTCCAAAGGAAGCTTTGAGGTCCAGGTGGTGTGGTTAATGGCACTTTATGACCCCAAAATACTTGGAACCACTATGTCCTGTGCATTCTTTGGCACTGACCAAAGTATCCAATGATCTAATCACTGCAAAATCTCGTTGTCACTACTCTATCCTAATTCTCCTTGACCTGTCTGCGGCTTTTGACACTGTTGATCATCAACAGCTTCTTCTCATCCTCTGCAATATCGGTCTACAAGATATTGCTCTCTCCTGGTGCTCCTCCTACCTCTCCCAGCGATCTTTCAGTGTTTCTTTCTCTGGCTCTGCTTCTTCTCCCCCAACTCCTCTCTGTTGGTGTCCCCCAAGGTTCAGTCCTTGGTCCCCTACTGTTCTCCATCTATACTGCCTCCCTTGGTAAACTCATTAGCTCCTTTGGCTTCCAATATCATTTCTATGCAGATGAAATGCAAATCTACCTGTCCTCTCCTGATCTCTCCCCACCCCTCTTGACTAGTGTCTCTGACTGCCTCTCTGCTGTTTTTAACTGGATGGCTGTCCACTTTCTTAAACTAACATTGACCAAAACTGAAATTCTGGTCTTTCCTCCCTCAAGACCAGAGGGACTCTTGTGTCTCCCTCCCTCCAAGTCAATGGTGTTACCATCAGCTCCACCACGCAGGCTTGCTGCCATTTGTTCTCTTTGACTCCGACCTCTCCTTCAAGCCTCATGTTCAGTCTGTCGCCAAATCCTGTCATTTCCATCTCAAAAAACATTGCGCGCATCCGCCCCTACTTAACGCCAGATGCAACTAAGGTGCTGGTCCATTCCACTGTCCTATCTCGCCTTGACTACTGTAATCCGCTTCTCAGTGGTCTTACATGCTCACAACTTGCGCCGTTACAATCCATAAGGAATGCGGGGGTGAGGCTAATCTTCCTGTCTGCCCGCACCTCCCACGCCTCACCCTTCTGTCAGTCCCTACATTGGCTTCCTATAAGATACAAGATAGAGCTCAATTTAAAATTCTGGTCCTTGCTGTCAAATCTCTACATAATGCTGCTTCCACCTATCTATCCTCCCTTATACACAAGTATGTCCCGTCTAGGCCCTTAGGATCTGCTGAAGACTTACGTCTATCTTCTGTCCATACTTCCACCTCTGATGCTCGCCTTCAAGATTTCTCGAGGGCTGCACCGTTCCTGTGAAACTCGCTTCCTTCCTCCGTTAGATGCTCACCCAATCTCCACTCCTTCAAAAAATCGTTAAAAACCCACTTCTTCATAAAAGCATATCAATTAAACTGTTAATAGCTTCCGACTGATCCCTCTTCTGCAACTGTCACTAGTCTAATACTATCCTTACCTTTTTGTGTCATTTTACCCCACTCCCTCTAGCATGTAAGCTCATTGAGCAGGGCCCTTAACCTCTCTGTTCCTGTGTGTCCAACTTGTCTGGTTACAACTACATGTCTGTTCGTCCACCCATTGTAAAGCGCTGCGGAATTTGATGGTTCTATATAAATAACATAATAATAATAATTCTATAGAATACTTACACATATCATACAAAATGTACAGCTTAAAAGAAGAATGCTTAAAGCAAACTGACAGAAAATACATTGTTACAGAGAGACATTACTGTTGTTTTTCAAGCTACCTGTTTGCCCTACGAGTGTTGCTGTCAGTCTGTGAGGTGTCTTTGAAGAGATCTTCAGTGCTGCCCGCACATGGTAATACCTGTGGGTATTGAAATGGAAACATCAAAATTCTGCTGGTTATTTAAGGCTTTAAACATGCAGAGAAATAAAAGAAGGTTTTATTAAAAGATTTTTGAAATAGAAAGATTTTTGGGTAAGGAAATATCTATGACTTCCACTTACGTTGAAGTTCACTCGTAGTAGAGTTTATTCCTATGTATTTATTTCCTTGTTCACAATAAAACTATATGTTTACTTTAAAGATCATATACATATATATTTAACCATTTAAGGATGGAGGACATTTTTCAAATTCTGAACCAAAACAAAACCTAGAATTGGAGCTATATGTTTGTTCAAGCGTAATTTACCTCTTTTATATTTAGTGTACCCACACATATTATATATTTTTTTGTTCTGGAAAAATAGAGATTTTATTTCACATCAAATATGTTTATATAAACATAATTTAATATGAATAAAATCTAAAAAAACAAGTGTGAGAAATTAAGACATTTTGATATACAGGTATATCTTTTTTATACAAGTTCTGTATGGCATTTTAACAGTGAATTTCGTTATACTGGTAGCGTTTACTGTAGTAAAATACACATTTTTGTATGCTGTCATGTCCCACAATTATAACAATGCCCTCATTTGTATGTTTTATGGAGTTTTGGAAAATTACAGGGTCAAATAAAGGGCTTGCTGATTAAATTCTCTGGTATTTCTCCTAGGTTATTATGAATTATAATATTATATAAATATATTTATATTGATTTAAAATATTACATAAATACATAATAGACCTTTCCTGCCAATCAGCACTCATGTTCCAGATGTACTCGGAGGTAAAAGTTCAGACTCTCGGCCTGTGAATCTCTAGTACCCAGTTTATCTGCACACATCGGCACTTAACAGTATGTTAATTCAAACAATGTTGAGCCAAATTACACAAATGAAATCACTACAATGTTGTGAACGGGCATTCTACAAGTATACAAGAAGCATACTGTTCACCTTGCAATGCATGCATTCAGCCTTATCAGGACATTTGCACACACTCACTAATAGTGGCCATTTAACCATCACATTTCTACATTGTCCAAGTTGGAGCATTTGGCTCATGAACAAATTCAACTCTAGCTATCTTATTTCGAAGTTCGGCCCTCTAGTGGCCACACATTACATTACAGCATAATACTTCTAAACAATTCTCGTTCGATAATACAGCTATACCTTTTAACTATGTTTAAATTCACTGCATAACGCTAATATTCATCCCTTTGGTCAGTATGCAGGGTAACACTTCAGTTACTTTATAACAAATTAAGCAATTTGTGGATTAGGTGAAGTGCTTTGCCAATAAAGTTTCAGTGCATTTATGTGTGTGTATGTTTCTGAATTCACTATATGTATTTACATATTCTTCTGACCTACATAATAGCACCAATTGTCGAACCTTCAATGGCTCCTATATTATCAATGGAAAATGGTACGTTTTATTATTTGATTTGGTTTAGACATATTATTGTATTTACATATATGTTCTAAGGGGTTGAAATCATAGTACAGAATTACATTAGTCATTAATCAACATAAAGGCACCAATTATATCCACTTTCACAGTCCACATATATAATTAATCACTAAACTACATTGCTGACCATATCCTTACAACTATAATTCCCATCTTCTAAATAGGTCACTACTCTAACCTAACATTTCCTAGACAAATCAAATCTCACTGGGCCTTCATTTTTTGATAAGCATACCTATTTACTAATCTAAAAAATGCAACTTCCACCTAACTATTCTACAGCAATTGCATTATTCGTATTATACAACCTGCCTCACGTTTACAGTGTCAAACAATATGCGTTCAAACTACTTCTCCCATTCAGTTCAAAGTAACGCTCCCATTTACTCCACCTAAACCAAACTACCTTATGTTCCGTTTTTCACCTTACAACCGACTTACAATAAATCTTACGTCTATAAACTACCAAAAATGACATACCAAATTCTCACATTTCTATCTTGAACTCATTCGACTTAGCTACTTCAGCTTACTAAATGTTGCATTTCACCTCTTTACAACTACATCAGGCCATCATTTGGCTTTTATACTTCAATACCATGTTTATGACTACTCCAATACAACCAGCTGGCATGTGATATTATAACCTAAACTTAGCAATATTTATATCCCATCATAACAACATTGCCATACCTTCATCTAAATTTGACACCTTTTAAAGCACTGCCAGGATTCATTCCAAGCGGTCAAACTAGGAAATAGCAGGCAATAAACTAGGCCTGAACCATGTTCAGGGCTATACATACAACCAAATTACAATGTCAATCAAATCCGCTAACACACACAGAAATTAGGTGGAAAACCTGTGGCGAAACCAACCTCGCCACTGTGAACTGGAGAAGCCTGGTTGCTCGCCTGCTCCCTTTGGACTATGGCCCTGCAGGTTAAACTGTTTATTTCCCCTGCAGAAAGGCTTATTTGTGTGATCTGAGTGCCATTCATCTAATAATGTGCACTCAGATCCCAGCTATCTGGGGATATGTGAAATGTCTGTGTGTTATCTGTAAATGTGACTTTATGTATTTTAAAATGTTTTGTGTCTTTTTGCAACCATGTGCTTAATGGAGTCTTGTGTCTATCCTGGGAGATAATTGAATTACTCTCCAGGATAGAAGACTCTGAAACTGGTTTGGGCCAGAAAGCCATGCTTCATTTAGTCACAAAGGACTTTTTACTAACTTTTTAACCCCTTGTCTGATTTGTGCCATTTTTGAATATGTTGTTCCCCTGAATGGATTGATTGTGAATATGTAATTTTATGTGAATGTGATGTATGGTTTTAGAGTTATGAAAGTTGGGTAGAAAGTATGTTTTAACTGTATGTATAATTGAGTTTCCTCTCAGGATAAGGGGAGGGAATATGTGGGATGTAACTGTGATGTGATTGGTTGTTTTGTAACGCCTTGTGGGCTGTACTATGTTTGTGGATTGGGAATAAAAGAGACTGTATGTGACAGTACAGAGAGTTCCTGTTTTAACCCTCAAAGTGAAGTGTCGTCTCATTATTGGGGGAAGGATTTATTGTATGCTGTTCCAGTTTGACTGCTAGGAGAGTAAACCTATTTGTATGGTTCCTATTCAACTGTCTACAGCATTCATATGCTTGGGAGAATTTATTTGTTTCTCCGGTTCGGTGATTGTGGTGTCTGCCAGAGTGCTTGGAGTCCTCAGGAAGCGCTAGGAGCATCCTTCAACGGAGGTACCCAGTCGGGGTGCCAGGCGATCCGTTACATTGGTGGCAAGCGGTGGGATGGCATCCTAGTGCGAGGTAAAGCAGCTCAGAGACACAGTTCGTTTGGATTTACAAATTGAGGGCAACGCTAGCACACGTGCAGCGACCCTGGGAGCAGAGGTATCCAGCGACTTGGAGCAGACAAGTATGGAAGGCTCTGGCGATGATTGGATGGCCGAGGTGAGGCAGCGAGTGGCCCAGTATGGGGATGATTTACCCATGGAGGTACGCCGGGTGATCTGGAACCAGGTCACGGCCGAGCGAAACACAAGGCTGGCCCGAGAATTCCGGCTGGCGAAAGAGAGAGAGTATGCTCAGCGGAAGGAGTGTTACAACAGCCGAGTAGAGGTTGCATCCGAGGAGGCTAGCCGTCTCCCCCTGAGGCGGCCGCAGGAACCCGAAGTAGGGGTCCTCATAGACTGGTCCTGTGAGGAACCACAACAGGCAGGTGGAGATGGGACCGGCCCAGATCCCCAGCAGCAGCCGGAGTTGCCAGGTGCGGAAGCAGGTGGTCCTTACTCGCAAATGTTGAGGGACCTCACAGACTGGTCCTGGGAAGACCCACAGATGGCGGGTGGAGATGGGACGGCGGTCTCTCAACCGGCCCTACAGGGATGCTGGGCGGTCGGCCCAGACCTCCAGCGGCAGTATGTACCCCAGGGAGCTGAAGGTGCAGTCCTTCCTCCCCAGCGGCAGTGTGCACCCCAGGGAGCTGAAGGTGCAGTCCTTCCTCCCCAGCGGCAGTGTGTACCCCAGGGAGCTGAAGGTGCCGTCCTTCCTCCCCAGCGGCAGAGTGTCCTGCAGGGAGCAGAGACCGTCAGTCTCGCACCCCAACCACAGGACAAAATAATGAAAGGGGAGACAGCTGGTCCCCCTCTCCACCAGCAGAGAGAGTGTCAGGGAGAGGAGCCTGATACCCCCTCTCCCCAGCGGCAGTTTACAGTTCAGAGAGAGGAGCTTGTTACACCCTCTCTCCAGCGGCAGCCTAACCCAGCAAGGGGAGATGTTACACCCCCCAACAGTGCAGATGGGACTGTAGTCTCTGCACTTACAGAACAAGGGGTAGGGACAGTCGGTCCTGTTCCCCAGCCACAGAGCGGTGTATCCAGAGGGGAGACAGTCGGTCTCTCCCTCCCACAACCAGGCTCCCACCAGGCTACTTCCGTGGTAGCACTGGCATCAGGGCAGAGTACCGCTGGTCTCTGCCCACTCAGCAACCCACCAAGGCAGCCTAACAGTTGCCCACACAGTCGTGGTGAGGCACCTGGACATGGACAAAGTTCTCCTCTACCCAGGTGTAGTAACCAGTTATTGTGGGTGGGCTGTACTGCTGTTTCTGTTTTGTGGGTGGGTTGCTGGACTAACCAGAGCACTGACCGGCAGGAGGTCAGATACCCTGTTAGTCTAGTTGGTAAAGGGGAGAAGTGTGGCGAAACCAACCTCGCCACTGTGAACTGGAGAAGCCTGGTTGCTCGCCTGCTCCCTTTGGACTATGGCCCTGCAGGTTAAACTGTTTATTTCCCTTGCAGAAAGGCTTATTTGTGTGATCTGAGTGCCATTCATCTAATAATGTGCACTCAGATCCCAGCTATCTGGGGATATGTGAAATGTCTGTGTGTTATGTGTAAATGTGACTTTATGTATTTTAAAGTGTTTTGTGTCTTTTTGCAATCATGTGCTTAATGGAGTCTTGTGTCTATCCTGGGAGATAATTGAATTACTCTCCAGGATAGAAGACTCTGAAACTGGTTTGGGCCAGAAAGCCATGCTTCATTTAGTCACAAAGGACTTTCCCTTAACTTTTGAACCCCTGGTCTGATTCGTGCCATTTTTTAAAATGTTGTTCCACTGAATGGATTGATTGTGAATATGTAATTTTATGTGAATGTGATGTATGGTTTTAGAGTTATGAAAGTTGGGTAGAAAGTATGTTTTAACTGTATGTATAATTGAGTTTCCTCTCAGGATAAGGGGAGGGAATATGTGGGATGTAACTGTGATGTGATTGGTTGTTTTGTAACGCCCTGTGGGCTGTACTATGTTTGTGGATTGGGAATAAAAGAGACTGTATGTGACAGTACAGAGAGTTCCTGTTTAACCCTCAAAGTGAAGTGTCGTCTCATTATTGGGGGAAGGATTTATTGTATGCTGTTCTAGTTTGACTGCTAGGAGAGTAAACCTATTTGTATGGTTCCTATTCAACTGTCTACAGCATTCATATGCTTGAGAGGATTCATATGCTTCTTCGGTTCGGTGGTTGTGGTGTCTGCTGCAGTGCTTGGAGTCCTCAGGAAGCGCTAGGAGCATCCTTTAACGGAGGTACCCAGTCGGGGTGCCAGGCGATCCGTTACAAAACCTATATATATAAGATACATAATACATCTGACATCACTGTTTGAATGACTTATGCATATGTTTGTTACTTATCGTACATTTGTTACTTAGGTAACTTTTTTCTTTGTTTTTACTGTATGTATTGGAGCTGATGTGTAGTATGGTCATTACTGCCGCCCAAGAGTAGTGGGAGTTTGAGCGCAGGACTTGTGTTTTTGTATTTGTATTCACTTTTTTATCACACAGCTAAGTAACAATGTTGCCGCCCATCCCATGTGTTCCCTATTAAGGGTTACTAATAGTGATGTCCCGAACGGTTCGCCGAACGGTTCGCCACGGATGGCGAACATATGCGCTGTTCGGTCCGCCCCCTATGTCATCATTGAGTAAACCTTGACCCTTTACCTCCCAGTCAGCAGACACATTCCAGCCAATCAGCAGCAGACCCTACCTCCCAGACCCTCCCACCTCCTGGACAGCTCACTAAGAATGCAGCTTCACAATGAATGTAAAATGGATGCTGTCCAGGAGGAGCACACCTGAGAAAACCAGGAACCGGCTTCTCTACCACCCCAAAGATAACAGCAGAACTTAGACATAGAGGCATACCATTCCCTGCTACAGCCAGGAAGGTGGGATTATACATATTATACATTACACACAGGGAGGCAACTAAAGGCTCAAGAAAATGTTCCACTACACATCATCATACCCGCCCACATGGTACTCCCCACTATTAGAGAAGACATCCTAGGAAGCAAGGATGTCAGATAGAATCCCTACTGATATCCTCACAAGATTTGATTGAAAATAAAGGCTACTGTTAAGGTGATCTCTTAAAGACCTTAAAGGCAGAGACCTAAGACTCAATAAAAAATTGACCATACCTGAGTTTGTCCTCGCATTTGGCTTAAACAGAGACATAATTTGCTCTTGCTCTCTGCATCATGAACAACTATATCTCTATGCACAAATTGGTGGATTTAGGGCACAAGTACAATGGTTTTATATTTTTTGACTATCACAGGTCTTTCTCAGCCAAGGCAGTGGCAGCCTTGGCTCAATTCAATATCCAATCTGACTGGAGTCAGTTGGATCCAGAATTATTTTGCCCTCACTTTGCTGGTCTTAAATCACTATCTTGTAATATTTGTGCTTCTGTCACGTCATGCCATGTTCTGCAGAGATGTCTGGCCTTGGCTTCTGGTATCCAGTACTCTTTTTACAATTCTTGTTTAGTTTTTCTTTTTTTTTCTGGTTTTCTATTCCATGTCTGGTTTTCTTTATGCTGGGCTTTTCTGGGTTCATTCCTGTATTCCGTCCCGGGAATTCCCAGTCTCCAGGGTTCCTTTAAATGTTTGTTTTATGTTGCCACACCTGTTCCTTTTCCACGATTCCTTTTGTTTCAGTTGGAGCCTGCAGGCAGTTGCTCAAGCCTTCTGTCCTTTCTTGCAGATAGGTGCTTTATGTGTTTCTTATGGTTCTTTTAGCATACATTAGGCAGAGTAGGACCTGCCAGATATGGGGTACATTGGCGTTGTTGGCAGACTTATGCAATGTATGATCATACAATGTAACTAAATCCCCATGATTTTCATATATAGTACTTAGTTATTTCTCCTCTTGTTTTGCCTATCATATCTTGTCTTGTTTTAGTTTGTATTCGCAGTCCATGTACAGTCCTGTCCTGCCCATGTTATGTCAATGGTTCTCTTATGTATTGTGTACATGTTCTGGGTTTAGCTTCCTATCCTTCTCTGGTTCTGGGTTCTACTAGTTCTGTCTTGTTTTCATGTTTGGTTACTATCCTAGCCTTGCCTTGTTTCTGTACTGGATACATTCTTGCTTTAGAGCCTCCCTATTCAGCTCCTGGGAGGTCTGCTTACTTCCTAGCTTCAAGTTCCTGGGATCCGCTGTAGCTGCATCAGGGTTCTGGTAAAGGGTTTCCTAGGTAAAGTGCAAGTATGCAATCATGTTTAACGCTGGTAGTTGCAGTTTTAGTGCTTGCAAGTCTGTTCCCTCTGCTGTAGAGTCCATGCTAAAACTATGTGTCCAAATCATATATTTCCAAAGGAATTACTAACTGAAGTTAATATAGACAACTTAACCTTCTATCTCCACTCTCACACCTTCACTCACCTTGTTGATTATCTCATAAAGGGTTTCATAGAATGTTTTCATACAGGACTCATAACAGTACCAACAGGTACACTAGAGTGCAACAACTTATAGCCAGCACCCCTGGGAAAAAAAATACACAGCTGACAACCTCATACATTCAGAAGTAAAGAATGAGTTTATGCTGGGGTCTTGCAAATACCCCCAAAATTCTTGCTGGCACACCAATCACATTGGCATAGCCATGGGTAAAATTAATAATAAAAAATGTTTGATTATCAACCTATTGGCTCCTTTTTCTTTAGCTTGACCTAGTCTGAATTAATTGATACGCTTGCCATGCACTCATATGGCATTGTTACATTACACCACAGTTAACAACGCCATACAAGTAATCTTGAAGGTCGGGAAAGCAGCATGGTTAGTCAAAACAGATTTTTCCAATGCCTTCAAGTTGCTATTCATACACCTATCATTATTGCCTTATGTTTGGGGCTAACAGCAGTACTAAATTATTTGATGTTTTCACAGAGACAGTCTGTTGGGTTATTCTCAACATTTGTAATTGCCCAGAGGTCATACATTAACTTGACAATTTCCTAATTGTGGAAGAAGCTAACAAAACGCCACAGAGTATTAACCAAATGGCTGTCCTGTTTGCTACACTAGTCATTCCACTGTCACAAGAGAAAACCACAGGCCTACCACTAATCTTACATTTCTAGGCATACATCTTGATTCTTATACTATGCAATCCAGTTTACCCGCAGACAAAATTCAGGTATCAGGGAGAACATAGTTTCCTTTCTCGTTTTATGTACAAGAAATGATCTACAATCTCTCCTTGGTTCACTGAAATTTGCAATGTGAATCATACAACAAGGTCGTTACTTCATTTCAAGGATGCTCAGCCTTCTCATTACCTGATTTTCCAAATGATAACAGTAAGGTTACTCTGGGCTATCAGGCTACAGCAAACATATATATGTGTGGCAAGATTTCCTGTTAAACTTTAATTGGAAAGTCATGTTTATTCCCCCACTGACAGACTAATTCCCAGTTATTTTACGACTGATACCTCAGCCCTTCCAGGATTTGCAGCAATTTTCAAAACCTGTTGGCTCAGAGACAAATCGCCTACAGAGACCTCAAGTTTACCCGCCTTTTATGTAACATCTGCTCTGTTAGAAATTTACCCCAGAGTTGCTACCACTCATACTTCGGGTTCCTTGTAGACAGGAATTGTTGTTAAATGCTATTCAGACAAAATAGATACGTATTGACTTGTTTCTAACCAGGAACAACTCACTACCTTGAAAACATTAGTATAGGTCCAATTACTTGGTCAGACCATGCTCCACTGATAATGAGTATGAAAAATAATGTCCAATACAAAGTAAGATCTAAATGGAGACTAAATGATAATCTTCTGAAGGTGGATGAGAATTTTGACTTACTGTTTGAGGAAGCTCAAAGGGCCATACAAATAAACGATAACAGGGAGGTCTCGGATGTGACCCTGTTAATTAAAATGGGCTTCTGCATCAAACAAAATATAGAACTTACAATAACTATATATAAAACGGATAGACACCGAAAGGCAGCATAAAAACAATTTAAGCAACAATCTATTGTCAGAACTCAAGACAATTAGACATTTAATTAATAACCTAACAACAGAAAAAAAAATCAATAAAATATTCTACGTGTAAAACAGAAATGGTACTAGCGCAATAATAGCACTTGGTAAATCTTTAACTAATAAATTAAAAACATCCAGAAGGGCATCCAAAGGTTAAAGACACCAAACGGCAACCTATTGACAGACCCAGATTCAGAGCACTATCACTATTAGGCATTAAACCATTCGAAACCCTGAGAAACTCCACAATTAAAACAGCAATATATATGAATACAGTGGGACCTGGGTTTACAAACGCCTCGGTTAACATAATATTCGGTTTACAAATGAAAATCCATTGAAAATAATGCCTAGGTTTCCATTCTGGAAATTGTTTGCAGTTCTTGGGACCTTTTGGTGCATTTCTCAAGCTGTTGAAAGGTAGGGATCTGAGCTCCGTCTTTGCATGCCTTTTATTGTGTGTTCTGCATTGTGAATTGGTTTCCATGCCAGCTCATTTTGACTTTTTTTCTGACCTCCAGAATGGATTAATTGGTTTTCAATGCATTCCTATGGGAAACCGCGTTTCGGTTTACAAAGTTTTCGCAATAAGAAACGTCCAGGAGAACGCATTAGATTTGTAAACCGAGGTCCCACTGTATATAGATTTCTATGCGCTCCTAAGACCAAACAAGTTTACCATAGTGAAAGCTATAGTAACACTAGAATGCCTGCAAATCAAAGACTTGATAAAGTCAAATGATCCTTATAGAAAAAGAAAAAAGTTAACTGTTCGTGCTATTGTAAAAGAGTATCCAAGGTTTTAAAGTGTACCCTTACATTTTGTACCATCTACACTATCTATTTTTCTCTTTACTTGGAGTGAATGAGAAGATCTACAATCATATCTATAAGATCATCGCTGGAGGTTCTCCATATTGCTACAGTTCCCTATTCATTGTGGGAGATACGCCTGATTTCACCTAATTTTGTGAGTTCTCTTCCATTTTGCTTCTATTTAGAAGTAACAATATTACACTATATAGTTTTTATGTATTTTCAGATATATCTCTGAGACAGAATATTTCTACATACCCAGTTGGTATATATTTATTATTCTTTGTCACTTTGGTGATTCACATTGCTTTGTACAAATGATCATTATATACTTACCCTACATCATTCCAAAACAAAAACCTACAATCATTCAATACTATCCCACTGAGAACAAATGGTGCCCAGTCAAAGTACTAAACAAATCCCTCTTCTTAGACTTACTAAGTCTAAATTCATATTATTTGTTAGAATACTGTTGATAAGACTCAGGTATGACCCACAAACTTTTTATGGAAACTACTGCTTCTGCAGCATCCAATAGAAATATATCTGTGCACATTATTAAAAGGTTAGGACGTTGAAATCCTAATGCATATCATCTGTGCATACCTTAACCTAACAAATAATTAAGACAAGCTTTCAAAGATTTGTTTTTGTAAGATCTTACCTATTAAAATTTGTTATGGTTAATCCTTTTTGCCCTCTTTATTTACAGGCCTACACAAACATTATTTTCGACATTCCACAACCAACTTTTCTCTCTCTTTCGCGGTGATTGTCCCTGACAAAATAGGAAGGCAGAGCTGAAGCTGTGGGAGAGGTTACCTGGAATATTTAAGCCCCAAACAGCCCGTACTATGGACCATCTCTCAAGTGGGTCATCTCACCCCCCACTCCCTCTGAATAACATTACATCTTCAGCTTGGTGGGCCCTCTTTATATACAGGCCTGCATGAACGTTGGTTTCAGCACACGACAAATAACTTGAATCACTTTAATCTTCTCAGCATTTGTCCCTGACCACAAATGTATGTATATGTATATATATATATATATATATATATATATATATATTGTAACAGACCGTTTCAGCACACAAGGGGTTAAAACCGTTTAGGCGATTGTCCCCTTCCAGAGATGCAGGCACAGCTACTGCAGATCACCAATCCGCCGAATAGGAAAAACCATACGAATAGGTTTACACTCCTAGCAGTCGAACTGGAACAGCATACAATAAATCCCCCCAAGAACGAGACAAAGCTCCGTGTTGAGGGTCAAGCAGTGAACAGTCAGAGCTGTGGGTTTATTGTGCTTATGTACACATTCTTACACATTAGTACCACCCACAGGGTTTTGGAACACAACCAATAAACACATACAATACACTCAGACACTCCCACACAAATTCCTCCCCTCTGCTTGTGATTCAATTACCTTACACAATGGGTAATGTAATTTAGCACAAGCAGAAAAATAAAAATTTTCCACATTATTCATACCTTGAAAAGTATGCATCACATTCACATTACATTTTCAGAATCAGCATACTCCAAATACAAACATACGTCAAAATCATACAAATTGGTCCAGTGGTTCAAAAGATAGATCGTAGTCCTTTGTGACCACAGGAAGCATGGCTTTTCTGCCCAAAACCAGTTCCACAGAGTCTTCTATCCTGGAGATAATTGTGAAGTAATCCAATTATCTCCAAAGACAGAGGCAAAACTCCATTGAACACATGGCAGCAAAAAGACAGTAAAATACAATAAAATAGGTTACATTTATGACATAAAATACAGACATGCAACATATGCCCAGATAGCTTAGGTCTGAGCGCACATTATTACTGAATGGCGCTCAGAGCACACACATACAGTTCAATTGCCATGGAGCCAAAGTCTTTCCCATAGTCTTTCATTATACGAATGGGTTCCATGGCATAGCTATCTGGGGTATCACTGCTCAAACAGGGCAAGCACCAAATGACCCGGCTTTCTTGTCTTTGCATGGGAAAATCAAGCCTTTTAACATGGGGCCATAATCCAAAGGCAACAGGCGAGCAACCAGGCTTCTCCAATGCAATGTGGCGAGATTGCTCTCGTCACATATGTATTCTTTTCCAAGTGTGTTGTAATGTTTATTATATATTTATGTAATTTTATATGATTTTAAATTATATATATATATATATATATATATATATATCTATATATCGCCTGGTATAACTTGGTCATGACTCGAATTGGTTGGATTGGCTGCAGGGGGTGGACAGAGAGAAGGGGGAGTAATTGGGCTGCAGGGAAGGCCAGATCATTAGGGCATGCTGTGCCACCCTAACAGTGTTAAAGGTCCCCTTTTTTAGGACAGCATAGCATGCCCTAAAGTTTGGAAAGGGTTAAGATACACAGTGGTGATGTGTGTAATGTGTGAAAACAATGGCACCAGTGAGATCTGGAAACAACATAATAATGGTGTATGAATATTTTCAGAACCCAAAGATGGCATTATTCTTCAATGAATTGCATTACATGATTTAAATTATTAAGGTTACAGTCAGGGTTCAATTAGTCAGGTAACATGTAGGGTAGCACTGGATTGTGCCTTTCCTGCCTGCCCAACATTGGGCTAATTTCCAAGCTGAAATGCCAACAGTCAGTAGATGTTTATGACTAACAAATACGTACATGTTTCCATGGTCAATCATTGGATGTAATGTCTGCATATTCAGTCTGCACCAATGCAGGTGGATGTAATATCTCTTAGCATCATTATCATTTTGATAACTGGATGTACATCAAGAAAAAGGCAAGCTTCCAATTCATTGCCATGGGAACTTCAAAACAACACTATAAAAGGTTTGTTCAGATTGTGTGTACTTACCTGCATCATCTGAGCAAGTTGATTGTTGTGTTTGCATACACTTGACTCTCCACATTTCAGTATTTATTGTATTTATTGAAAACTGCACACCCTGCTTATATATAGATGTTAGTCCTTGAAGGTTGTTAAGTGTTAAATAAATCTGTTTTTCTCACATAGGATGTATTGTGAGTTAATCTTATTCCTTAATGAGACAGGTGTAATTCATAGTCATAGCAATGAAATCATGTGCCACTTAACATTTATCAACTCATGTACATCACTGCGTGACACGTTTTTACATTTTAAAAAATGTTTGCAGATACAAATTATGAGTCATTAGATGTTAAAATGTGTATCATGGTAATTGCTGGTAATTGCAAATAATATAGACTACTATTTTAGAGATTGCCAGCAGGAAATGCTCCTATACTCCTGTCCTTAATTCAACCGTTACCCCACTACATGTGTGCAAGCTTTATCTCTGGATAAAGAGAGAGAGGTTCTCTCTCCTTAGCTGCACTCCCATCGTATAAGTAATGGAACAGTAGGAGTCACACAGGAGTTTATCTCCCAACAATCTTGAGCAGGACTGAAGATGTGTTATCTGGAACTGTAATGGGGTTAGTGATTCTATGGGTGAATATAGCTGAATTGGAAGACAATCTGAAACTTAGGTAATTTTCCTGGTGAAAATGTGCTCCTGGTGTAAAAACACTGGCTCACATCGGCAGAGGAGGAGTGGAAGCAGTGCCATGGGAGAGGGGTGGGCATGAGAGATGGGGGACGGGCATTATTGCTCACTATATTGCAAGCAAAACAACTTTGTTTTCCTATCACTTTAGTTACAGTTAAGACTCCCAGTTTAGCGAACACAGATTTCTGAAAGAGAAATGTACAGCACTTTTACTTTACCTCATATATTATCAGTATCTCTGCACACCGTCACTTATATTTCATCTATATATTTAATATAACAACAGAACATAATCGTTGTCAACTGTTTCTTAGCTGGTCTTGAAATTAGGTAAATACAACCTCAGGTGGACAACACATGTTACACAGTGTCATGACTTATTTAACATAAATAGAGCCATAATGGAGAAATCATGTGTGAAAAACTAAGTACATATTACAATTCCAAGGCTTGTAGAACCACCTTTAGCAGCAATAACTCGAAGTCATCGGTTTCTGTATGACTATCAGTCTCTCGCATTGTTGCAGATACATTTTGGCCCACTTTTCTTTACAATGTTGCTTCAGTTCATTGAGGTTTGTTGGCATTTGTTTATGCACAGCTCTCCTAAGGCCCAGCCATAATCTGTTCTTGCGTTGTTTCTCATAGATTCATATACTAAGAACACCATATGTATCATATGTATATATAATCTTACGTGCTGATCACCTCCTGTCTGTTATCAATTAAACTTCAATTTAGAAAATTGGGCAGACTAGATGGGCCGAATGGTTCTTATCTGCCGTCACATTCTATGTTTCTATGTTTCTATGTTACAGAGCAGGAGATAAGAAATTCTAAAGCAAGTTAACATTGGAAACCATTTTTCATGTTTGCTGTTTGAGTGACAGTTGGTTGAAGTGACCAGGGCTGCAGAAACAGAAACAAAAGTGATTTAACTCCTTAATGGCAGATAATTGAGCAGTGAGACTTCAGGGGTAAGAGATATACACCAAAACTGCCTCATTCAGCTAAGGTTGTTTTGTTGGCTACAGTATCCCTTTAATTCTCTGACCCTAAAATTTCTCCAATGCCATATTGCTATAGTAGTGCACTGGATTTCCCAGAATCCCACTAATTCATTTAATCTCATAATTTTCTGAGCTTTGCTGTCATCTGTCATTCAAAGTCCTTATCCGACTAAAGAGAAAATGGCTAGTAATTGACAAAGAACAGCTTTTAATGTAGCTCTGTTCTTACATACTGCCTGAGGCTACATCGCCATGTAACAGAATCCTTCTGTTTCCAGGGCCCAAAAAATTATTTGTTAAGTAATACTGATACATTTATATGCATGGTTATTACAGTAACATAACATAATAAGACAGCGCGGTCCTCTTAAATAGACAGCATCACAAGAACATCACAAGAACTGATTTGGCAATGGAGGCAGCACGGTTCTCCTGGGGGAATGGATGCACAACAACTCTGCTGCAATCAAAGTGACAACAAATGTCTCTAGAGGGGGAATTGGAGGCATCGTTTGGACTTATTGGAGAAAATAACCTCAAAAAGCATCTCTGAGTATCGAAGAAGTGAAGTAACATTTTTTAGGGGGAGAGATTGATACTAAAAGCAAAAATTGTTACCAAACACTAAACCATCACTCTATATATTGGCTATAAAGGAGTGGATTGCTCTTACTATTGTTCCAACCTTCTCATCTTGGGTCCAACCTCATAACTAATGCCAGAGTGGCAGAAGTTCCTGAGCAGCAACTTCCATTTGCTGTACAGGACTAGTTCATTGGCTGAAAGCATCAGCTGCTCATTCAGAGAATTACAAGAAGAAAAAGTTACAAGTCTAGAAAAGACGTGGGTTTTGGTAGTGCAAAAGAAACGAGGAAATGTGTAAGTCACCAAGACATGTTGATGGTGGCACTGCTATTATGTGTTTTATAGTTGAGGATTACCTGTTTGAAATGAACTTGTGTAAGGACTGACAGTAAAATGTGAGAGAAGTGGGAGGTTAGAGAGAGGAGTCTGAATGTGAGATTCAATTAAAAAGGGAGAATAGAGGTAGATATGGGTGTTATCTTCATTAATGACCATCAAGGAAATCAAATCAGTCTCCTATATTGTTGTGGTTAGAGCACAACAATGACATGTTTGCAGGTATGTTAGCAAATGCTTTCTTACCCCATGGGACATTGAAATCGCTGCAAAAAGCTTACCTGGGAGCAGAGCTGTGATCAAATCTCAGCTGAACTCAAGCAATTACATTGGCACCCAGCAAAGAAAAGCACACCCTTCAAACTCATCACCGTGTCCAACACACTACTCCACCACAGTGGACCACAATACCTACAGGATAAATGTATCTTAAAGTCTCCTATGATCACCTTAGATACAAAATGTCAAAAAGAGTTCAATCCCAATCAATGTACACAGCTCTGGAAAGTCCAACGGTACATCTTACTTTTGAGAAAAAATTAGACATATGCTTACAACTCCTTACTACCTTTCTATTCATTCCATCTTCCTTTGCTGGTCCTCTGTTACCCTCCCATCTTCCTTTACATCCTTTACCTCATCATCTGTTTTGAATTTTTGGTTATTTCCTTATAGTTCCCAAGTGCATATAAGGAGGACTTGCCCTATTTATGCACTATACAGTAGACTGATAGATTGAAATGTAGAATGCATGAGCACATTTACAAAAGTACCCTCATCACAGATACCAAAAGCTGGATGACTATGTGAGTATGTGTAAGCAACAGGAAAAATATTATTTTGCTGTATGTCTGAATTAGAAAACCATTAGTAGAAGAATGTGCATTTCCATTTAAGGGTCATTATTTAGTTATTAAGAAGAGATCTGTGCTTCATTAGAACATTATATTTCCATTGGAAACCTAATGAATAGAACACAATTAGAAAAAAATAAACTTCTATTTACAATTCTTATAAGAACAAAAGCTCAGTTTAATGCTGCAAGACAAGCAAAACAGAAATAAATACCAAACACATAAAATTGCCAGCTGGTTTGCTATTTGATCCCATTTCCAGACCTACTGTAATGCTTAAACAAGAAATTATTTAGTTCATTAATTCAATAATGTAAAATAACCCATCTCGAATACATGACCTTCAATAATTTGCTGCATTCCACTGTGTTTTCCATTTTACCAATAAACAGTTATTCAACAGTGGTCTTTCCCAGAAATATAAAAACCTCAGAAAATGAAAATGTAAATATACTTATCCTGTTATTGAGTTATGAATGAGGCTCCAAGATTGTTGTGATGGAACTTAAACATAAATGGTCAACAACACTGCACCCATTCGTACAGCATAAAAAAGTGAGCTTTTAGTGTAGGACTCACCTAGAAGGTTTACATTGATGGGCAGGTGAGCTTACACTTTTATGGCCATTTTAGTGTTACTAAAAATCTCTGTTATTTAAATTCCTACGTTAAAATTTGGGATACTGCAGAGTTACCTTTTTTTGGTTTTGTTCTTTGCCCAACAGAGGTGGAAGTTTAAACACTTAATTATTTCTGTTTTTATAAGCTTTTGTATTAAGTTGCCATGTTACAGTGTCCTAATAAGGGTTAAAGGGACAATGTAGGCACCCAGACCACTTCAGTTAATTGAAGTGGCCTGTGTGCAGTGTCCATATTGTCCTTTGTGCTGATATGTTGAACATTGCAGTTACAGAAAATGCAAGGAGCCCATATAACAGAATGGGGGAACTAGAGGCAATAGCATACACTAAACAATATGATATAATAGGCATAACAGAAACATGGTGGGATGAGACACATGACTGGACAGTTAACTTAAATGGGTACATGTTATTTAGGAAGGATAGGAAAAAGAAGAAGGGTGGTGGGGTATGCATGTTGGTCAACCATGAGTTAAAGTCAAATCTTAGGCATGGGGAGTGTGACGAGGAAAATGTGGAAGCTTTATGGGTAGATATCTACTTGGGGCAATCAAAGGGAAATCAATTATTGGTTGGGATATGTTATAACGGTTTTTTTCCTTAAAGAGCACCCAGTAAATATAACTCACGTTTTCCTGCACGCATCAGCTACCGCAATATGAGTGGTGAAGTCACCATCGGGGGTCTTTGCAAATCAAGTAAAGACCACAGACGGTGACAGAGCTGCTTCAATATTTGAGAGACTGACCCATTTTGCTCTGTGCACCATTTACTCACAATAGGAGGGATAAGCCAAATGGCAAATGATTTAGAAAAATTAGAAAAACGGTCAGAGCTGTGGCAACTGACATTTAATGTGGATAAGTGCAAGAAAATGCACCTTGGACGTAAAAACCCAAGGGCAGAGTATAGGATATTTGATACCCTACTCACCTCAACATCTGAGGAAAGGGATTTAGGAGTAATTATTTCAGATGACTTAAAGGTAGGAAGACTATGTAATAGAGCAGCTGGAAATGCTAGCAGAATGCTTGGTTGTATAAGGAGAGGTATTAGCAGCAGAAAGAGAGAAGTGTTCATGCCATTGTACACAACACTGCTGAGACCTCACTTGGAGTATTGTACGCAGTACTGGAAACCGTATCTTCAGAAGGATTTTGATACTTTAGAGAGAGTTCAGAGAAGGGCTACTAAACTGGTTCATGGATTGCGGGATAAAACTTACCGGGAAAGATTAAAGGATCTTAACATGTATAGCTTGGAGGAAAGACGAGACAGGGGGATATGATAGAAACATTTAAATACATAAAGGGAATCAACACAGTAAAGGAGGAGACTATATATAAAAGAAGGAGACCTACCACAACAAGAGGACATAGTCTTACATTAGAGGGGCAAAGGTTTAAAAATAATATCAGGAAGTAGTACTTTACGGAGAGGGTAGTGGATGCATGGAATAGCCTTCCAGCTGAAGTGGTAGAGGTTAACACAGTGAGGGAGTTTAAGCATGCGTGGGATAGGCATGAGGCTCTCCTAGCTCTAAGATAAGGCCAGGGACTAATGAAAGTATTTAGAAAATTGGGCAGACTAGATGGGCCGAATGGTTCTTATCTGCCGTCACATTCTATGTTTCTGTATGAAAAATAGCAGTAATATGTCATAAATAAATGTATCTGATGCAACACTCACCCTCTCTGGAACAGGTCCACATTATGAAACTTATGAAGCTCCACTGAAAACTCTACTGTTCCTTGAACTTCAGACATGATAGTTTATATTTTCAGCTCATCACCTAGAGAGGCAAATACAAAACAAAAATAACTTTATTTATTACACAAATAGTAATACATGGTTACAAACGTTTCCGATTCTAGTTAGTAAGATAATATCAGATTTTTGTCATACAAATGTTCTACATCAAACATTAAATGCAGGCTTTATATTGAGAAAAACACCAATGTAGAGGTATAATACATTAAATACCAATATAGAGGTATAGTAAATAAAACACCAGTATAAAGGGATAAATTAATTAAATACCTATAGGGGTATAATAAATTAAATACCAATAGAGGTGTAATAAATTAAATACCAATATAAGGTATATGAAAAGAAAAAAAACAATATAGAGGTATATTAAATTAAACACCAATATAGAGGTATAGTAAATAAAACACCAATACCACTACAGCATGTTGTTGTGGTTATGGTGCAGGAGTTACCTGGCTTCCCTCTCCCCCCATTGTAAATAGAAAATCCATTTTTGAATGGTTTGACTTCTTGGCTGTGGTTCTGCTGGGTGCCACTTCCTCTCCATAGCCAAAAGTTCCTAAGCAAGAACTTTCATTAACTCTCCTAAGCTAAGCCTTGCAGGGCAGGGCTTAGCTCATTGACTGAGAATGTCAGTGGTTATAATGTTTGGGGAATTCCTTTAATAACCAAATCTGTATTAAAACATCACTTATGCACTTGGGGCCCATCGGGTGGCCCATGCACTTAGGGCTACCTGATGGGCCCTGTATCTTCAGTGGCCCGGTCAGTGCTGTGGCCGTGGTATAGCGCAACCGGGCCCCTTTAAAAAACAAAAAAACAACCACAGCCACAGCAAGTACTGCTGGGAGGAAGTGGTCACTTCCTCCCAGCTCACTCCGCGTGGGAGGAGCGCACGTGCGGCAGTGAGGGTGAGCCAGCCGACTACTCCCATCAGCCCCAGCCACCCTCCTGCAAAGACAAGGTAAGAGACAGGAGGGTGGCTGGAAAATGAGCTTTGTGTGTGTGTCTGTATTTCTATGTATGTCTGTATGTATGTCTAATAGAGAGAAAAGAAGACGTATACCGCGCCTAGTAGTTATTTTATACAGAAAAATACATACATATATCCTTGGATATTCCAAACAGTTGTAGCCTCAAAAATTAGAATAAATCAGAAGAAGCCTGTTTAGGTGAAACGCGTTAAGTGGGACATTTTATTATACTCTTTTATCCTATATTGTTTTAATTTTATATTAAAGTATACTTTTTTTTAAAGTTACTTTTTATATATATTATTTTTTATTTCCTGGATCCTGCATATCCTTGGTGGGGATTATACCACCTAAGCTGTTTATACTGGAGCAAGTTATATGCTCTAGAAAGTGTAAGTACAATACCTTTTATTACTGAATATACTATTAGTACTTACTTCACCATATTGCTGCTATCTCTTCTTATATTTATTATGCACATTGCACCTTGAGAACATCCGTGGCAACTACTACGAATCCTAAGACGGGGATTGTACCGTCCAGGCGCTTTACAGTAGAGCTCTGTTATAGCTCATTCAAATGTGAGTGGACTGTACATAGCAATAATTGCGTATATTTAATAATTCTATCTACTGTATTGCACTATTATTCTTTATTCAAATTTTTTTGAGGCTACAACTGATTGGAATATCCAAGGATATATGTATGTATTTTTCTGTATAAAATAACTACTAGGCGCGGTATACGTCTTCTTTTCTCTCTATTATTCACTCACAGGATTGGGGAATTCCTGTTTTGTATACTGCTGCCTGATCACTATAGTGAGCGCCTATCACTCTCTCTCTTTTTTCATGTCTGTATGTCTGTCTGTATGCATGCATGTATGTCTCTATGTATGTCTATGTATGCATGTCTGTCTGTATGCATGCATGTATGTATGTCTGTCTGTAAATGCATGTCTGTCTGTCTGTATGTCTGTCTGTCTGTCTGTATGTATGTCTGTCTGTATGTATGTATGTATGTGTATGTATGTATGTCTATGTATGTATGCATGCATGTCTGTCTGTATGTCTGTCTGTCTGTATGTATGTATGTAAGTATGTCGGTGTATGTATGTATGTCTATGTATGTATGCATGCATGTCTGTCTGTATGTATGTCTATCTGTATGTCTGTATGCATGCATGTACATCTATGTATGTCTATCTGTATGTATGTCTGTATGTATGTCTGTCTATGTATGTCTGTATGCATGCATGTATGTCTGTATGTATGTCTGTATGTATGCATGTATGTCTGTCTGTCTGTCTGTATGTCTGTATGTATGCATGCATGTATGTCTATGTATTTATGTCTATGTATGTATGTATGTCTGTATGCATGTATGTCTGTCTGTATGTATGTCTATGTATGTATATATGTATGTCTGTATGTCATTACATATGTATATATGTATGTCTGTATGTCAGTATAAATGTATGTATGCATATCATTATGAACGTATGTCTGTGTGTATGTGTGTATGTGTGTATGTGTGTATGGATGTCTGTATGCGTGTATGTCTGTCAGTATGTCTGTATATATATGCATGTATGTCAGTCTGAATATATGTATGTATGTCTGTATGCCATTAAGAGTGTATGTCTGTATGCCATTATGAATGTATGTGTGTATGGATGTCAGGGTCTGTATGTCTGTCAGTATGTCTGTATGTATGAATGTATGTGTGTATGTATGTCAGTGTGTATGTATGTGTCTTTATGTCCTCATGCATGTGTGACTGTATGTATGTTAGTATGCATCTGTCTGTCACTATGTATGTCTGTGTGTCTGTATATGTGTGTATGTATCAGCATGTGTGTGTCATTATGTATGCCTGTATGCCTGTTTCAGTATGTGTGTCTGGTAGTATGTATCTGTGTCCTTTTGTATCAGTGTGTGTGTTTGTGCCTGTGTGTGTATTCCTGTGGGTGGTATTTGGAAGCGGACCCTGTGGGCGGTATTTGGAGGCGGGCCCCAGGGGGCCCAGACCCTGAGCTGAGTTAGGGGCCCCAAAATTTCTGGTGGCGGCCCTGTGTGCAAATACTCATAGAACAGTGGTAGGAAGGGAGTGAAAGGGTGAAAGGAATACAGATAAGACATAGTGATGAACGTCATGTACATATAACAGATAAGTTCAGGGAAAGAGAAGGAACAGACTGATTTAGGCTCAGGTGGGGGCTGTCTGCTTGGACTCAGGTGGAGCCTGTCTGCTCCCGGAACTAGACATATATGGTCTTATGCGTCGTTTTAAGCATTAAGCATTTCCTGAGTCCAAGTTAGCCAATTTTAATATAGGCTATCTGATATGACACCTACAAGCTTGAACCTTGAAATCAAAGTAAATTCTTTCACAATCCCCTCTTTTGATTCAAAGGTCACCCAAATGTCCAAGGTATTTCCAGGCCTGCTAGTCAAAGCCTGTGGGACTTTCATTTATTGCTTCACCACGGTTCTCTTGGACTGAGAGACCACCAGAATCAGCTGAGGAGTTACAGGGTTACTCACTATGACAGTAACATCGTCTTACACAGTTACAATCTATATAAATCTACTCTCAATATACATTTTTCTTTTCAAATATTTTTGTGAAGAAAAAGAAGACAACTCTGTATTTTTAAACTGCATTTTCCTAACAGTATATATGGGGGGAAAAAAAATCTTGAAAATATTTTGTTTCATAGGTTTTTAAAGTGATAAAAGCACATTACTAACTTTTGAACCTTCGATCATTCTAATTATTAAAGCATACTTTTGGGGTTCTGTCTGCCTTAGTTTGTTATTATGATATCAGTCTGTTATTATGATATCAGTCTGTTATTTCGAGCCAAAACTGAATGGGAAATAGGGACACCCATTATCCTAGACGCAGTATAGGAAACTGAAAATATGTTAATATTGTTAAGGTCTACAGACAACCTTCGGCACTACAGATGTTGTGGACTACTTCCCTGATGATTTGCCCCTATTATGGCTGTGACGGCATTATGGGTCATGTAGTCTACAGCAACTGGAGTGCTGAAGGTTGCCTACCTCTGGTTTGGAGTGCCACTCTATACATCCCCCCACCAGGAATTTCTACAGAAGACATTGCAAAATTAAACTATGTGTATAGTTCTCTCAAAGAAAATATATACCTTCTCTGTCCCAAGCTTTACAAGTTTCGAACATTGCCACGGTAAAGAAGTATAGCATTTAACATAAATAGCTGAAAATAAATTAATTGAAGAGTTTCTTTGTAACCAACTTATGACTAAAGTAAGCACAATGTGTTTAAACAGAAGGGAAAAGAGAGGTTCAATAACGTGGCCAAAGCTAGTCTCACTCATCACAGCATGATGCACTCTAATATTGTGTAGACATACAACACAGTTCACAATTCTGCCAAAACATTAATCAGAATTTTAAATATGAACTCTTATAATTGTAATTTCTATTATAAAACAAATACTGTTATACTAAAATTAGTAATATAAAAAATGGTATACTGGCATAGCATTATGGGAAAATACATTTCTTAAATATCTGTGTTTAAATTTATGTATAAAACACAAACGCATTTCGCAAGGTAAGGCATATTTTTTGGCACTTCCTGAATGGAAATCATTTGAGAGAAGCACCTAAGATATGACATATATAATTTAAGAATTCTAGCAGTAAATGACGGATTGCTGATGTATTAACCCTGACAGGCTAGTTACATGGTATACTGAATTTTCTTTCTTTTACATCAGCATTTTTGCACTTCACACATCATTAGTGAGACATATTCTTGCTAGTTTTGCAATACATGGAACTCACTGAAAAATAACAATATGAAATCTTAATAAATTAATATATATATACAAAGATGCACCCCTGGTGAGTGTGACATTATTACTATTTATTTTACTACAAACATATTCTACAGTGCTTTACAGAAAATGAATATTTAGAGGTGAAGAAGGCTCTGCTCAAGTGAGCTTAAGGACCCTTTTTGGTGAGATGATCTATCCGGGATCCAAACCTGGGTTTCTAGGATCTAATATGTGAGGAGAGCAGCCTCCAGCCGGGTCCATAGCTAGGTGCGATCATTTCAGAGGTTCGTCGTTGGATGATTCAGTACATCCAGGTTTTTAGCATATACTTCCGATTTTTTTGTATACATATTCTGTGGTAGACAAGAGGGTGCCTTCAGGATACCCTTGAAATATAGCGAAGTTTCTTTCTCTTATTATTTGATTTACACTGAATGATTTGTGAACACAAATATCTATCTTTGGCATTCTTAGGATATAAGGCAGTGATGTTAACACTAACCTAAACAGTGATCTAAGCTATAGAAATATAAGATACAAGAGTAATACTCTACTCTGCCAATTATGGTTATGTATTACCTATTTATAGCTACACGCTAAGAATGGTGACCACATTATACTGAGTTAAATTATACAGCTGTTCTAGATGGACACTGCTGAAAATCATTTCCAATTAGCTGTATAGACATGGCATTGCTCAGATCTCTTTCAAAGACTAGAGGATGAAGCCTGCTAACAGTGTCTCTTCGTGCCAGACAGAACTTAATATTAAAAGACTTGAGAAGCCACCGCTAGATTTAATACACTGAGATAACAGTGAATGAATGGAAATTTAATTAGAATCTGAGCAGTTAACCCATGCTCAACTAAATAAAACCCCAAAACACCATCCACCATTCACGTTCTGTATACGGACATAAAGAAAATTAGGACTAGATTGCTATTGTGTGTAAAAGACTTGAGACAATTATATCTCTGTAGATGATATGTAAACAACAACAATGTAAAATTTAAAATAAAAACTAGGAAAAAGAACAAGAAATAAGAACACATATACAATCCAGTAAATAGTAGAGTTTGACCAGGGGAAAAAAATCAATTTGTCCAAATCGATTTGTCCAAATTTTTTATTGGTTTACATGATATAACATCAACGTTTCAGTCCAGTAAATGGACTTTAATCAGGATTACCATACACATGGCACATAAACAATTAAATACATCCCAGTGACGTAAAAGAGATAAAATAGTGGCCCCATACCCCCGGTGTGAACGTAACACTTCACGTCAGTTATTAAAGAGATTGTACACAGCCCCAAAAAATACAGTAAACTGAAAGTGGAACGCACATGGGTAGTTATTGGAAAGGACACCCCTCACTCCCACCACCAGCAGGACTCCAAGCCAACCTCCTGGGCACATAAGGTAAGCTAACAGGAGGGTGGCTGCAGACATTAAAAAATATCACTTGTATGAGTTTTAGTGTGTGTATGAGTTTGAGTGTGTGTTACTATGAGTGTGTGTTACTATGACTGTGTGTATAAGTGTGTGTATGAGTTTGTATGTGTGTGAGTGTGAGTATAAGTGTGTGTATGTGTGTGTGTATGAATGAGTGTATGAGTGTGTGTGTGTGTGTGTATAAGTGTGTGTAGCGGATTGCATTGGGCTGTCCTCAAGAATTCGCGGTAAAAATGTATTCGTGTAATTATTCCCTTGTATAACTATAAGTGTATGTAGCTTTCGTCTGTTTGTTCGGTAGTTATCCTTCCGTTATCATACGAATGAAACTACCGAACCATCAGACCACCCCAGTGAGAAGTGTGTACCTCGTTAAGCTTTCACACTCTGTAACTGCAGCTTAATTGACCGTGAAATTGCTACTTTATGTGTATCTGTGTGGTCGCCGTTTGGCATACGAACCGCGTGGCGGCGGCCATCTTACGCAAGAAAATCTCAGTGGTGTTTGGTCGTCGAGTGTCTGGAACTCAAATCAGACACTCAAACACCCGAACACCGCTGAGACCTCCAGAGCTCCATAACTCACGAACGGAGGGGCCAGTCAGACCCTTGTTCGGTAAAATAAATGTACCGAACAAGGGAATACATACGAATATGAGATTAGCTGTGGATGGCAAGTATTTCTGTGTGTTTTAACTACCGAACGGAGACCGACCGCAGGGCCAAAACACATGGATCCTTTTTCGGATACCACCTCGTGTGCGGTCGGTCAAATGTCACCTTCACTCTAACTCCTGAACCCCTGGTCCGATCTGGGTGAATTTTGAATATGTTATTCACCCAGATCTGGGCTACAAGGGGGTACCTTGTATATCAGCTCTTGACAGAGCGCTCAGGCGGCTGCAGTATTTAAAGGGCCGGCGTATAACACGCACCCACAATTTCTCCCCTATTTTCAGGGAGAAAAAGTGCGTGTTATACGCCGATAAATACGGTATATGTTAATAATACTTTATTCTGCTCAATTTACAAATTTTTCAATAATCGCTTCCTATCTTACCTGTCCTCAGGAATTATGTAATAATGTTCTCAGCCTGTTCTATCACTCTCCTTTACTTCACAGTGTTCTAACTGTGTCTACAAAATGAGAAGCTTGACAGCCACCCGTATCTCTATAAAGGTAACTCTGCAAAATTTGTTGGATGAAAATCATATTAATCATTGCAAAAAAATAAGCCCTAAGCTATGCTGGCATTAGCTGGTGTTTAGCAGGTTCTTTATTTTAACAACACTGAACAAAAATGTGAGTCAATTTACCTTGTGATCATTTTAAGCAACACATATCCATATGCTCGATTTTTTTACTTGCTTATTTGATTACACATAATCTTGTGACTCCTCAAGAGTGTTTTCATTTCATTCTGAGTTAAGCAGTGCACATTCACTTAATCAGTAATGTTATTTGAAACATATTTTAGAGTTTGAAAAAAAAAATGACAACAAAAATGTACAAGCAAAATGTTAGTTGACATGGTCATATTAGGGGCCAGCTCTCCAGACACACACTAATTGTAGTAAAGCACAAAGAAAAATGCATTTCTAAGCAGGTTTAATTTGTAAAGAGGTAGAAGATATCAGAAAAAAATGAAATCATTGTAACTACAAAATGCCTGGCAAGGCTACCAAATTACCAAGGTAAATTGCTCCATGTCCCTTCATCCAAGGTGTAATAGGATAGGACAATAAACACTAAGGTCGACCACTGGGTTCCAAAGGCAAATTACCATGCCATCTTAATACAAACTAGGAGATAAACATTCCTTTGGTCTTATTTAATCCAAATACATAAGTAGGAAAAGCAATATGGAAAGTGGGAAAGTCTGAACATGAACAGCAACGTTTCACCCGCCAATGAGGTCTTTGGCAAGCTTGTAATTAAAGGACCACTCTAGGCACCCAGACCACTTCAGCTTAATGAAGTGGTCTGGGTGCCAGGTCCACCTAGGATTAACCCTTTCTGCTGTAAACAGAAACTGCTATGTTTACTTTAGGGTTAATCCAGCCTCTAGTGGCTGTCTCATTGACAGCCGCTAGAGGCGCTTCCGCAGTGAGAAGACGCCAGCGTCCATAGGAAAGCATAGAGAATGCAATGGCGGGGAAAGGAGGAGGAGCGTTCCCCACGCCAAGGGAGCCCAGTGCTGGAAAAAAGGTAAGATTTAACCCTTTCCTCTCCATCCAGCCCGGCGGGAGGGGGACCCTGAGGGTGGGGGCACCCTCAGGGCACTATAGTGCCAGGAAACGAGTATGTTTTCCTGGCACTATAGTGGTCCTTTAATGGGAGGGAAAGTAATAATCTCTGCTTTAGTAGTTGCCACTCGCCAAATTATTATTATGTTATCATGTTATTACGTATATAGCGCCGACAAATCCTACATCACTTTACAGGAATGGTGCAGCCCTCGATAAGTCTTGAAGGCGAGCATCAGAGGTGGGAGTACGGACAGAAGATAGATGTAGGTCTTCAGCAGCGTGTAAGGGCCTATACGGAACATACTTGTGCATTAGGGAAGATAGATAGGTGGGAGGAGCATTATGTAGAGATCTGAAAGCAGATTTTTAAATTGAGCACTGTGATGAAGTGCCCTTCGCCACTTGGTCCTGGAGAGGCCTACTTGCCAGCCTCTTCCCCTGTGACTATGACTCTTTCATGTATCTGGCTTTAAAGCCCCTAGTCTACCTTCAGACAGACTATTTATGTAGGCTGCTTTATTTATCTTATGTTTTAGTCACCCTGTACCCATTATAGGTGCAGGGTGTGTGTAATGTAATTGTTTAAAGTGTGTGTGTGTGTACTGTGTAATGTATTGCCTGCTCTCTTGTATTGCTGAGGTTTGCTACCAACTAGGTGGGTTTGGCCATGGAGCTTGTCTAGTGCCCTCTGTTGGTAGCAACAGCAATATGCACTACCTGAATTGCAAGACTGGTTCATTTGCATATTCGGGTAGTTTTGCATATTGCTAATTCTGCAGGCAGGTGAGATATTTACTGTTAAATATTGTCTCCCCCCACCCCTTTAAAAATGTGCCATTGTGTTGTGATAAGTCACTGTGTGTTGCTTGATATGGTTTGACTGTTTGTGATTTTATTGAGGTTTCACAACAATGTTATTGTGGTGACCCTATTGGCTGGTCCCAAGGGAAATAAAGGTTTTGACAGTTCTTCTTGATCCCTCTAAACGTAACCTTGTCTTGTTATTGGAGGGAGCTGTTATAATCACACTGGGGATTGCTATGCTCTGCATGCTCCCCTGAACTTGAATCACTTAGCTCTTTTAGGAGCTTGTTCCTGACACGCTCTCCTTGGAGGAGGGGTATTCACCACACAGTCCTGGATGCTGGAGGTTCATACAGGATGGAAGGAAGAGTTCTTTCCCACACAGTCCTGGAGGACAGAAGCTGATCCAGGGTGGAAGGAAGACGGCGAGACTCCAGTCAAGATACGGCGGTTGCGGTGTCTGCTGCAGTGCTTGGATTCCTCAGGAAGCGCTAGGAGCATCCGTCAATGGAGGGTACTCAGTCGGAGTACAGGGAGCTCCATTACATTGGTGGCAGCGGTGGGATGGCGTCCTAGTGCGAGGAGAAGCAGCTCGGAGACACTGGTATCGTATGAGAGGTTATTGAGGGCAACGCTAGCCACTGTGCAGCGTCCCTTACTACAGCAGCATGGAGCAGGGATGGATAGAGCCCTGCGAAGAGCACCTCAACATGATACGTCGCTACGAGGACGACGCTTACATTGAGGAGGTAAAGAGGCGGTTGGTCTGCTATGGCCCAGACCTTTCGAACGAGGTGGTCCACCAAGTAATGCGCCAGTTGAGTGCTGAGAACAGTGCGGCAATGGCCTTTGAGCGACAACTGTGGAGGTTGAGGATATGGACACCTAGTCTCCAGCAGCAGTGCAAGTTACAGGGAGCCGAAGGTGTCGTCCTTCCTCCCCAGCGGCAGTGCAAGTTACAGGGAGCCGAAGGTGTCGTCCTTCCTCCCCAGCGGCAGTGCGAATTCCAGGTGAGCCGAAGGTGTCGTCCTTCCTCCCCAGCAGCAGTGTGTCCTACAGGGAGCAGAGACAGTTGGTCTCTCTCTCCAGCAGCAGGACAATGTTATGGGAGTGGAGACAGGCGGTCTCCCTCTCCAGCGGCAGCCTGTGTTTCAGGGAGAGGAGCACAGCACCCTATCTCCCCAGCGGCAGCTTACCCTACCAAGGGGAGACACCAATCTCCCAGATGGCGCAGAGGGGACCGTGGTCTCTGTGCCCGACCTACAGGGATGCTGGACAGCCTGTCCAGATCCCCAACTACCCTCACAGGGACAACAGGAGGAGGGGGTAAGTACGAATTCCCCTCCCCAGCTAACTCCTAACTTGGCCCCAGGGTTAACAGGGGAGATGTTAACCCCCACTGACCCCCACGTTCCCCTGGCTACTGAGCCGGACTATGTCCCAAGCCCCCCAGCGGAAGAGCTGGCAGCTGGGCAGAGTGCAGTCGGCCTCTGCCCTCCCTTTGTCCCTTGTCCAGAGCCTGATGTCCTGCAGGCTATACCAGCAGAAGAGCTGGCATCAGGGCAGACCGCCGCTGGCCTCTGCCCTACCGATCCCCTTGTCACAGGACTGGCCTGCACCCCCCTCCTCCCAGCAGAAGCGCTGGCATCAGGGCAGAGCGCCGCTGGCCTCTGCCCCTCAAGTCCCCACAGCGTGTTGCCCCATCACCCCAGAGGAATACCCAGGTGCAGTCACTGTTTGCTGTTGGTGGGCTGCTCTAATAACTGTTTGTTGTGGGTGGGCTACTCTGGCACTTGCTTATGGTCGGTGGGTGACTCGACTAACTTAGGCACTGACCGACAGAAAGTCAGGTGCCTGGTTAGTCTTCCCCCCGAAGGGGAGATATGTGATGAAGTGCCCTTCGCCACTTGGTCCTGGAGAGGCCTACTTGCCAGCCTCCTCCCCTGTGACTATGACTCTTTCATGTATCTGGCTTTAAAGCCCCTAGTCTACCTTCAGACAGACTATTTATGTAGGCTGCTTTATTTATCTTATGTTTTAGTCACCCTGTACCCATTATAGGTGCAGGGTGTGTGTAATGTAATTGTTTATAGTGTGTGTGTGTACTGTGTAATGTATTGCCTGCTCTCTTGTATTGCTGAGGTTTGCTACCAACTAGGTGGGTTTGGCTATGGAGCTTGTCTAGTGCCCTCTGTTGGTAGCAACAGCAATATGCACTACCTGAATTGCAAGACTGGTTCATTTGCATATTCGGGTAGATTTGCATATTGCTAATTCTGCAGGCAGGTGAGATATTTACTGTTAAATATTGTCTCCCCCCACCCCTTTAAAAATGTGCCATTGTGTTGTGATAAGTCACTGTGTGTTGCTTGATATGGTTTGACTGTTTGTGATTTTATTGAGGTTTCACAACAATGTTATTGTGGTGACCCTATTGGCTGGTCCCAAGGGAAATAAAGGTTTTGACAGTTCTTCTTGATCCCTCTAAATGTAGCCTTGTCTCGTTATTGGAGGGAGCTGTTATAATCACACCGGGGATTGCTATGCTCTGCATGCTCCCCTGAGCTTGAATCACTTAGCTCTTTTAGCTTGTTCCTGACACGCTCTCCTTGGAGGAGGAGTATTCACCACACAGTCCTGGATGCTGGAGGTTCATACAGGGTGGAAGGAAGAGTTCTTTCCTACACAGTCCTGGAGGACAGAAGCTGATCGGCGAGACTCCAGTCAAGATATGGCGGTTGCGGAGTCTGCGGTGGTTGTGGTGTCTGCTGCTTGGATTCCTCAGGAAGCGCTAGGAGCATCCGTCAATGGAGGGTACTCAGTCGGAGTACAGGGAGCTCCGTTACAAGCCCTATATCTTACAGGAAGCCAATGTAGGTACTGACAGAAGGGTGAGGCATGGGAGGTTCGGGTGGACAGGAAGAAGACCACGGCCACCGTATTCATTATGGACTGTAACGGCGCAAGTTGGGGCACGTAAGACCACTGAGAAGTGGATTACAGTAGTCCAAGTGAGAAAGGACAGTGGAATGGACCAGCACCTTAATCGCATCTGGCGTTAAGTAGGGTCGGATGCGCGCAAGGTTTTTAAGAGGGAAGCAGCAGGATTTGGCGATAGACTGAACAGGCACGAGCCTGTGTGTTGGAGCTGATGGTAGCACCGTTGGCTTGGAGGGAGACAGACACAGGATTCATACATTAACAATCCTGACCCATTGTGTCAAACAAAAAATAGGAATACATTGACTCCAAGATCCCTTCCCAATTGCCAACTATAGGACAGAATTCATTGAAAATTATCACAAGCAAAACTATGGACTGAATAAAATGTATTTATTGAATTATGTAAAAAATATTTAACACTTTTTTAGAATCTCTATTCTTCTGCAATTATTAATTGTATTTTTTCAAAAATATATTTCCAGTTTAATTAGTTTTGTCAGTATGGACGTATGAAAAATGATGTTCTAAATAATTCTTAAACACATCCTTGTGTTCTGGCATCTTCGATTATGACAGCGTCAGATTGTAGGCACTTATTAATAATGTTTCTTAAAGGTTGAACAGATCATTAGTGAGAGGGATTGATGATTTCAAAGTCCTTGAAAAATGTTTCCCTCTGAAAAAGAAATGCTAATAGCCATTTACTGTTATATTATATGAATATAGATAGAATGATAACATAAGGTTATTCGCCCAGTATAGTATCTGAAATTTACATATCTATTTTATTTCTCAAGGCAATCCGTAAACAATGTATTTCTTCTCTGCTGTCATGTACTTCATGGCCATAGGTATATGGTCTCCTCTTATAATTTGCATTTTGTAAATTTTTGTCATATGGCTGAAAGATTAATGCAATCAGGATTATTGAAATTGAATAACTTTAGATAAACAGTCATTATGGATGCTATTGCTTAGCTGAGCAATGTACAATGTGGTGTTAGCGGTAGGAGCTTGTCCACACAAGCACTTGGGGCAATTCCCTCAAGTTATATTTGGAAGTAAATTAATGTTTTAACGGCCATTGGCAGCAGAACGCACCACTAAGACTTCTTTCTCAGGGGTGGTAGCTTGACAAATAAATTGAATATGAGTAGACTAACATACACAAGGCATTACATAAGAAAGGTATATGCGAATGGTATATGTTTCATACTAATGCACTAACAATAAAATAGTATCTAAAATCACTCCCCAAACTATAAGTGAGTGGCCCTTAGTTAAACTTACAAAATACTATATATTCTTTCTCAGGGGTGGGAGTTTTAAAAAATAAATTGAATAAGAGTAGACTAGCATACACCAGGTATTACATAAGTAAGAGAATAAGAATACAAAGCTATTTTAGCTCTTAGTTCCCCCCACCCATTATTCATGGCAGTCTGGAGAATATATTTTGAGAATAACTAAAAATGTCAAAATCATAGTGTATAAAATGTCCTGTTTCAGCAGATTTTGCACATGTCTAGTTTCCTTTTAGAAGGAATTTCAGGGGCCACCCTTGCAGTTAAAATGGGACTATTTGAGCCATGCATCACTGGCTAGAGTGTATTCAGGGTTATTATTGACTCGCAGTATTAGGGCGGCAGGTTACATTTACTGAAAACAGGAAAAAGATTTGTATGTCTCTTGTGTAACATAATTCTCATACCAAACAAGGGCAGAACTTAATAAAGAAACATTTATTATGAACAAAAATAATCACAGTTCGTACAAATAAAAATATAATACATCAAATTTACACCAAACAGAAAATTAACAGAAAAATCCCAAGACTCACTGTACTAACGAATTACTAGTATTTCTGTCTGCACACTGCAAATTCAATTTGGCTTTTGGCTGATGAAACCAAGTTTTTGGTTTCATCAGAGATTACATACCCTTTTCTGGCTAATCTCAGGTACTCACATGCCCTTCTGAGGAGTGGTGCAGGTGAAGGAATCCCTATTTTATGAGGGGCAATAAATGTATTCAAAATCTGGCTGAAAATGTATAATAAAATATATGTATGTACCGGTACTGTACTCCCAATCTTTTGTAACCAGGTCAGATCATGTCTGAATCTAGACATGGTATATGTTTTATACATAATGCCCTCACAATAAAATAGCATCTAAAATCACTTCCAAACTATAAGAGAATGACCCTTCATTTAACTTACAATATACATTTCAAGTGTTGTTTTGTTTCTCAAGCTAACAACATATGAAGGCCCCAGTAAAAAATTGCATCCAGTCTTAGAACCAAATATTATTAATTCCTCCAAACTATTTGATTTATAACCAGGAAATAAAACATGCCTTAGCTGATGTCCATTTCCAAAGGTCACTAACAAAATGTAACCAATTACTCTCCAAATGCAGTTCATAACATGAGTTGTTAGACATTTTGTGATAAGATTGAAATTAAAAATGTATATTCTAAAGTCACCACTTAGCAGATGTGACTCCATTTTGTAACAAAATGCAAAGACAGACACATTTTAATGGATTCTTACAAGAAAGCATTGTAAGAGAAAGTTGAACCAAAATCCAGATGTTTCAAAATCATACTTTATGGCCCAAAAAGTAGACTAAGCGTCTGCTAGAAAAGGACCAAAATCCCTTGAAGTGACAGTTAGTTTGACTGATGTGTCATAAAAAATAAAGACAGCTGTGACGTCAAACGCATCACAAAATTCAATTAACCCCGTATACAAAGTTCGAGACCCCGTTGAGAATGACGAGCATGCAGATGAGCTTTCCTGAGATTGTTTGTGACTGTTTGTGCAGAAATTCTTTAGTTATGCAAACCGATTGTTGCAGCAGCTGTCCGAGTGGCTGGTCTCAGACGATCTTGGAGGTGAAGATGCTGGATGTGGAGGTCCTGGGCTGGTGTGGTTACACGTGGTCTGCGGTTGGATGTACTGCCAAATTCTCTGAAATGCCTTTGGCGATGGCTTATGGTAGAGAAATGAACATTCAATTCATGGGCAATAGCTCTGGTGGACATTCCTGCAGTCAGCATGCCAATTGCACGCTCCCTTAAAACATCTGTGGCATTGTGCTCTGTGATAAAACTGCACATTTTAGAGTGGCCTTTTATTGTGGCCAGCCTTAGACATACCTTTGCAATAATCATGCTGTCTAATCAGCATCTTGATATGACACACCTGTGTGGTGGATGGATTATCTCGGCAAGTGCTCACTAACACAGATTTAGACAGATTTGTGAACAATATTTGGGAGAAATAGGCCTTTTGTGTACATAGAAAAAGTCTTAAATCTTTAAGTTCAAGCCATGAAAAATGGGGGCAAAAACAAAAGTGTTGTTCAGTGTAGATATTATAATTACAGAGTACTACAATAATACAGAATATAGAAACATAGAAACATAGAATGTGACGGCAGTTAAGAACCATTCGGCCCATCTAGTCTGCCCAATATTTCTAAATACTTTCATTAGTCCCTAGTCTTATCTTATAGTTAGGATAGCCTTATGCCTATCCCACGCATGCTTCAACTCCTTTACTGTGTTAACCTCTACCACTTCAGCTGGAAGGCTATTCCATGCATCCACTACCCTCTCAGTAAAGTAATACTTCCTGATATTATTTTTAAACCTTTGTCCCTCTAATTTAAGACTATGTCCTCTTGTTGTGGTAGTTTTTCTTCTTTTAAATATAGTCTCCTCCTTTACTGTGTTGATTCCCTTTATATATTTAAATGTTTCTATCATATCCCCCCTGTCTCGTCTTTCCTCCAAGCTATACATGTTAAGATCCTTTAACCTTTCCTGGTAAGTTTTATCCCGCAATCCATGAACCAGTTTAGTAGCCCTTCTCTGAACCCTCTCTAAGGTATCAATATCCTTCTGAAGATACGGTCTCCAGTACTGTGTACAATACTCCAAGTGAGGTCTCACCAGTGTTCTGTACAATGGCATGAGCACTTCCCTCTTTCTACTGCTAATACCTCTCCCTATACAACCAAGCATTATGCTAGCATTTCCTGCTGCTCTATTACATTGTCTGCCTACCTTTAAGTCATCAGAAATAATCACCCCTAAATCCCTTTCCTCAGATGTTGAGGTTAGGACTCTATCAAATATTCTGTACTCTGCCCTTGGGTTTTTACGTCCAAGATGCATTATCTTGCACTTATCCACATTAAATGTCAGTTGCCACAATTCTGACCATTTTTCTAGTTTACCTAAATCATTTGCCATTTGGCTTATCCCTCCTGGAACATCAACCCTGTTACATATCTTAGTATCATCAGCAAAAAGACATACCTTACCATCAAGACCTTCTGCAATATCACTAATAAAAATATTAAAGAGAATGGGTCCAAGTACAGATCCCTGAGGTACCCCACTGGTGACAAGTCCAAGCATGTACTGTTACATTAAAATCTTATAATTAATAATCAGAACAGAAATATGCAAATTCTTATTTTGCAAATAATATGCTCTTAGAAAATGATGTCAATTTGAATACTTATTTTAGAAAGTAACATCAATGCAGTCATTTGCTCAAGAAGAGACAATATTCCATTCCGCAAATCGTTGTTTTGCTGCGTAAAGAGGTTTTGTGTGCATGCATAGTTTTGTATGTGTGCATGCTTGTGTCTGTGTGTGTGTGTGTACAACAACAGCAGAATAAGATCTTACAAACTTGTTTGGTAATGTCTACATAAATATTTAATCAATTTGCTGTGAAGGACAAAGTGCTCACAGTGAGCTTTCCCAAACATAGTAATGTGAGCCACTTTCAAAGCTTTTTCGTCTGGTTTTAGGTTATTAACCCAATGAAAGTAACTCACAGTTTGACACTTAAATAATTTGAAAAATGTTCCTTCTCCAGTGATTTTTTTACTACACATCACAAGCACATTACACATTAGTGTTGGAGATTAATTTCAGTACGAAATGCAATGCATTTAAATTTGGGGCGATCGAGTGATCGATCGAATTCCCGAACTCCAAACCCAAATGCACTCGAATCACAAACCAACTGAAACGGGCAATACTGAACATGTTTGTTACGGCTCATGAGTCTACATTTTACCTGTGTCACCCAAAAAAAATAAATGATTCATGCGAAAAAAAGATGACTGGGGCTAGTCACAAAATGTAGATTTTTTTTACAGGTCAAGTGATAAGTGACCAGGAAGTGAAAAGAAAAAATAACTATATTTTTATATAGATTTGTTTAATGTTCCTCCTGATATTTCCTTTATTAGCTACTTTTGATCACTTGATCCATGAGCCAAATGGCGAGAAAATGCTCCCATCAGTGTACTGCAAGATATTTACATAATATTATATTATGCATATATCTTGTAGTACACCGATTGGTCCATTTTCTTTTTGTTCTTCTAATTCAGTTCCAAATAAGAATCACGGTTCCAAAGTTCTTCTGAGCCGAACAGACATTTGGATGAAATTCTGGTATCCAGAAAAATACTTTATTTTCAGGAAAATGATTTGACTAAGCCACATTTTTTCACAGTGCACAAATGTATTGGAAATGGTAATGTCTTATGTCCTATATGTTTGTTACTCTTACATTTCATTTTTTAATAATGTCTAATTTGACTGCAAAAATGTACTTTGTATTGTATTATTGATATAGCTTGACACAAAGATTTTTCTTTAAAAAAATGCAGAATATATAAATGTGTAACTGAAACTCGGATTGGTATTTATAAATCCCCAAAAATACCTTATTTGGGTAAATATTAATTTATTGAAATTGTTTTACTTATATCTTTTAAATTGTAACAATGTAACCAATCACATAAAGATAGGTTATGCAGGAATTAGATTAGACTATAAAACAAAAATAATATACATATTAGGGTGAATACACGTGTGTAAGAATGCCCGTATGAAGGTGGGAAAGTGGATTCAGGTATATATGAGTGTGACTGTATGTCTGTATTTACATATTAACCCACAAGTAACCCATCTATATCATACTAGAATCTGATATCATGATATGACAAAATATGGAATGCAATACTTTAGTAGACATTCAGTCTTGTTTTCCTCAGTAAGTAGCGTTTATCCTCTAGTTTCTGGTTAGAGATGAAAGACCTATAAGGTCTTTCATCTCTGTATCCATTTTATATCTCATTCTGTGTCTGTATGTTGTTCAAGAGTAGATGGAGATGTGAATAAGTCTGAAGACCCGTTTCGGGTGAGTAAATGTAGTCAGTGATGTTCTTTGACTTACTGAACTTACACTGCTTGGTTTTCCGTGGTCCATTCCCACTGGCTATAATTGTGATATGATTTTTTTTAATCGGTAAATATAGATAATAAAGCTTGTTAGAACACTCGCATGGTAGGTTGCCATGAAAATGATTCGGAAGAAGGTATTTTCTTTATTTCCATGTGCGATCCACAATAGAAAGTACATGCTGTACAGCTTCACCTTGTTGCAGTGGCTGTGACGATGACATTGCTGTCCCCATTGAGTAAGCTGTTGCGTAATGAAATTACTGTAAAAAGGATGCTAGACCGGAGTCAGACTCCACTGATCCTTTGAAAACCAATTACAAAACCAATTATGGTGGTAAATGAAATTTAGGGTGGTGCATGTTAAGATTCTAATTTAGACAAGAACAAGCACGGCACAGACATAAGGCGGCAACAATAAATCTAATAATATAACATTGGGAGGCCATACCTATTTAATTCAAATAATGTCAAAGCAATGTTATTAGAAGGTTGATCGTTTATCATAACACTCTGTCTGCAGTCCAAGCCAAATACGTTACATCATCTCATAAAACTGCAAAGCTGATGTGAGATTTAATTGAGAATGGAAATGGACAGATGGACTGAATGTCTTTTAGATGGATAGACAGATAAAATCAATTAACAGGTATATAGAGTTATATTAATAATATATATATATATATATATATATATATATATATATAGAGAGAGAGAGAGAGAGAGAGAGAGAGAGAAAGAGAGAGAGAAAGAGAGAGAGAGAGAGAGACAGAGAGAGAGAGAATCAACAGTATATAATCACATCAAAATATTATCCTGAATCAAGCAATACCAATAACTGGTAAATAGATTTGTGCAATAGATTTGTGCACAGTGAGAAATCTCAGTTCTTCAAAATAATATTTTCCGTAGACAGAAGATATTTTCAGAGGCCTGAAATTCAGTCAGATGTCAGTTCGGCTTGACCGAATGACGATTCCGGAAGCAAATCTGAAGAGCAAACCAAGAAGGAGTGACAATGAGATAACCAATGAGACAACCGATGTGTCACAAAATATATACATAATATTATATTATAGTATATAATATGATGGTATATATTTTTTCACTCACTGTTAGGAGCATTAAGAGAAGCATTAAACAAATCTATGTTTTTATATTATATTTGTTGTACATATATAATTTATAAATTAATCTGTCGCTCTATTGCTCACTTCTCACTTGATCTGTGAATTCTGCTAAATACCCGACTGACACAAATTAGGCCAAATTGCAATTAGGTCTGAATTGAATCTTCATGTCTACTGGTAAACCTCATGAAATGTAAAACAGATTGTTTATAGCTGATCATTGGTTCAGTTAAAGCAAAAAGGCTACATTAAAAAAAGCTAAGAGAGACTACAGGAATGTATGAAGATTAAAGAGTGAGAATTCTGTTAGTACCTGTTTGTGTATCTTGTGTACATACAATTTTAATATTCATCGCATGCACCCTTACCGGGATTAATGGAAGGTGCACTCCATATTTACACTTGATGTCATTATTTATGGTTCCTATCCAAACCCAATATGCTTAGACAGGAGATGGTGTGACAAAGACTTGCTTCTCCCCATCTCCTCTCCTGTTATATCTCTAAAGAAAGAGATTTTGGATTAAAAAGAGCAGCGGCACACAGTGTCTACTGTCCGGTCTGCCAATCTCAAGATGTTGTGCTGCCATAACACCTTATCCTTTGCCCTAACCCTAGATGGTTGTTGATTTGCATGGTCTACACGCTCGTCCATGCTGAGATATCAGATTTTAGGTTAAATACAGAAGGGAGAAGACTCAGTCAGTTGTAAACTCGTACACGTCTGTATTTTACTTGTATTTTACTTGTACAATGGCGGGTCTTTTTGGATATCTCAAACACATCTGCATTTAACTGAGAATTTTGTTTGTTTGTAGAGATCTGCAATACACTAATCCAAACCTCACAATACTTGAGATCTTTGATGCAAACTGCACATTGGATACGTGGCTGCATACCACAAATAAGTGTATCACTGTGAAGCTCTGGAATACATATATACATTCTCCTGAGACTGATGATTACATATTATGTTTATTGGTTGTTGCATGTAAAATTGGATCCATTTCTAAATTAATTCATTACCCACAGATCGATAGAATCTCACACCAAATAATGTACTAACTGAATCACTTCACGTAACTTTTCATTTTGGTAGGTTGACAGCATAGCATTTACAGCACAGGCAAGTTAATTGGGCTTATTCTGTATTTAAATTGCAACATGCAGCCTCCTCCAACATTTTGAGTCCTAATTAGATAATTATAAAGACCTCCATACTTCTGATTGCTCATATAAATATGTCGAAATATGGTACTAAGTAGTATAAACACATGGAATATAATTTGGATGGGAAATTCTTGTAAATCAGAATATTTGTCTGCTTGCGTTGGAAGGAAAATGTGATACATCAGTAACAAGCATGTCCCATAAAACTGGCCAAATCAGCTGGTTATTCATGAAAATGTCAACATGGTGAAGCACTATTCCATGTCTTCAAGATTTTTGTGAGTTAATAGTCTTTTCCTAAATCATTCCATCGACTTCAAATCAGTGTATCTTACTCCAAAGTATTTTCTGAGTTTATGGTAACAGAATCTACATTACAACACGAAGCTGCATTTCATGAAGGATTTCTGCCATACATATTGTCAGTCTTCATTACTAAAGAAAAAGACATGAAAGTGGTAAAAGATATCCCAATGAAGACAGTGGAATACTAAGTATGACTAAATATGTAGATATTTTTTTTTATCAATAGTTTGGAAAAGCACATAGCTCTGTTTGAATTATGAAATCGATTTTCCTTTTTATAAATTTCACTGGTCAGGACTCATAACTTGTAGAGACAATGGCTTTTGAGAGAATCTAGAAGTCGCTAATAGAAAGAGTGTCAAATCACAAGATAAAGATAATGCCATGTGTTCTGTGGGGCTGTGATGCTTTATTTGGCTCATATGACTTAGACCAGGCATAGGCAACCTTTAGCACTCCAGATGTTTTGTACTACACCTCCCATGATGCTTTGCCAGCGTTATTGGTATAAGAGCATTATGGGGGATGTAGTCCACAACATCTGGACTGCTGAAAGGTGCCTATCCCTGACTTAGATAATAAATGCACATGGTAAAACTCTAAATAATTTTGTCATTAATTGACAAAAACTCTGATTTGTTGTCATTAATTGAGCTTCCTGGAGCTTTTTATGAGTCACCAGAGTTCCTTATCATGCGTGCAAAAAGCAGCTGCATTTTATTATTAGTATTATTATTTTATTATTTACATAGCACCAGCAAATTCTGTAGTGCTGTACAATGGGTGGACTAACAGACACGTAATTGTAACCAGACAAATGGACACACAGGAACAGAGGGGTTGGGGGCAATGCTCAATGAGCCTACATGCTAGAGGGAGTGGGGTATAGTGACACAAAGGGTATAAGTAGGGGTAATGAAATAGGTTGCCAGAAACTCACTGAGAACTTAGTAGGTTATTTTTGACAGTTGCAGGAGAGGAGTCATGGGGGGAGGAGGGAGGATGAAAATCCTCAAACAATTTAAATGATATGCTTTCCTGAAGAAGTGTGTTTTCAAAGATTTTTTGAAGGAGTGAAGACTAGGTGAAAGTCTAACGGAGAAGGGTAGGGAGTTCCACAGAAAAGGTGCAGCCCTGGAGCAGTCTTGTAGGCGAGCATCAAATGTGGGAGTACAGACAGAGGATAGGCATAGGTCTTCAGCAGAGTGCAGGGGCCTCGACGGGACTTATTTGTGTAATAGGGAGGAAAGGTAGGTTGGAGCAGCATTAGGTAGGGCCTTGTAGCAAGCACCAGAATCTTAAATTGAGCCCTATATCTAACTGGAATCCAATGAAGGGACTGACAGAGGGGGGAGGCGTGGGAGGTGCGGGCAGAAAGGAAAATGAGAATTTAAACAAAGGTTAATCAACAATTGAAGCAACCATTTGAAGACAGACACATTGCACAATGTTGTTCAGAGACACCGTTAGACATGCATATTTCATTGTATATCATTAAAAATATACATGGTTCAACCAATATTAATACATTTGGTTAAAAACAAGACAAGAGACATACCAAGGTATTCCTAAAACCACACTATAAATGTGGAAGACAAACAAAATACAAAACATATAGGTAAATGTCCCATAGGGAGAGGCACTTGGGGGAGAAAAACAGGAGAACCTTCCCACCTGTGTAAATAGAAAAAAATATGTATGATAACACAGATATTGTCTTTTGGTTATAATAAAGCCATGGGGAGTATTATCTAAATTAAATAATAATATTTTATGCAGATGGAGGAAGTTAGTGATGAGAGAGTATATATTATATTCTGAAAGGGGAGAGATACTGTGTAGCTTACTGGGCGGTCCTGCTAGATAGATACGTGCAGCTAAGGAAAGTTTTTTACAAGATACAGTACGATTGTTCCAATTCAAGATAGAAACTGTGTGGCAAAATACATTTGCAAACTCTACAGACAGATTCTATATAGTCTGTGTAGAGGAAAGTTTGTGCATGTTATACTGTCCCTAATGTGCCTTCGAGGGCACCCCGTAATAAAAGAATTCATTGTCAGTGAAAAAACGATTTACAGATACATCCCCCTTAGACTCCAAGAATAGTCGGTGCTTAGTTACATAGTTATATAGTTACATAGCGGAAAAGAGACTTGCGTCCATCAAGTTCAGCCTTAGATAACTGGTAAGACTGCAGTAAGCTGTCTGATATAGCTAGAAATAACTTAGACGAAGTTTCTCAAATGTAGATAAGTACTACAAAGGCAGTCACAGCTAAACATATGAAAACTAACAAAAGAGGGATCTTTAAACTAATTGGTAGAACCTCCAAGTCCTTAAACATTGTAGGAAACCCCTGACGCGCGTTTATTCTTTTGGCTCATCAGAGGGGACCGAAGTCTTCAGTGTGTCCGGCATATTAAGGGAATTGATTAATTCTTGATTGGATAGTTTGAAAATGAAAAGCCAGTAAGTAGTATAGTTGGACCAAGATTTAACCATTTCACTTTGCTGGTAGTGTATTTATAATGGATGACACATTTAATTTACCCTTTCCTGTTGTGAGCCATATGTGTATAAAAGCATGATTTTTATAGTATAGCCAAAAATGGGGACATACTAAATGATGGTCCCTAGAAGTTGATATTTGCTTTTTATTCGTGTTATATTTTTCTCCTTTTTGGATGGATATTAACAATAGTCACAAGTAGAAGATATGAGAATTTGTACATTACCTAGGTATGTCAGTATGTTTTCTGTCTCATTAGACATATTTTTGCCAAAAGCTCAAGTAAGCCAGGCGAATGGTTAGCGTTAGCACCCACCTAAGAGGTCTGCCGTGATGTGGCAGGTGGGCTTAACGTCTCATGGCCATTGGAAGTAACTAAAAACCTAAATTTGTTTAAAAATACATAGGGATGAGGAAAGAGCACAGGTAACTTTTTTTTTCTTTGATTTTTACTATATGTATTTTGGCTGATGTGTACTATAGTCATTGCGGCAGCCCAGGAGTTATGGGAGTTTGAGCGCAAGACTAGTTTCTTTGTATTATGTCAGTATGCTTTGTAATACCTGAGAAGATCGGGTGAAAGCCTAAGTCTAAAGTCTCCAATGATGTTGTCACATCTGAAATTATTATATACAGATAGAATGGGATCGAGGGCAAATTTCTCCTGTTGCCTCATCAGGTACTATTACGTACCAAAAGATTGAGATCGTGGGTAAATTTCTCGTGTTAGAGCAAGATTATTAGCAGGTTTTGCTGTATGGCAGATGACCTTATGTTTCATTCCTAGAGTGGTAGGAACAGTTGTGAAGGTGTCATTTATTGACTTCCTAAAGCAGCTTTATGGGCAATAGTGGAAGTGATCGTATTATACAAATAGTTGTTTACTAAAACTTGTTATAGAACTGTATTAAAGTGAAATGGTACACATTTCTTTTCCTCAATGATGACTTACTTATTTAGTAGATTCAGATTTCCCAAAACCTTCAAATCATATTACAGAGGGAGGTCATGGGAAATCACAGGAGACCATAGATACTAAGTAACCTCTACAAATGTTTAGGCATTAAAGAGTGGTCCTCTCAAAGACATTGTGCCTAAGAGAATGCATTTATCATGGAATGTTATAATTTCGTATGTATATGACCTTTCTGGGATATGAATCTGTTATATTTTACTTATATTGCTGTAATTAGAGATTTTTGGTTTTGAGTCTTATGGTTTATAATTGCTATTTTATTTGGTTTTGTACAAGAGGCAAGCATAAGAATAAGGTAAATCCTATTGAACCCATTTGGAGTTACCTCAGTAATACATCCATGCTCAAGATGTAATAGAACCTGACGTTAAATGTTAATTACAGACATTGTTTCTATGTTTTCGGATGTTTGCATTGCTATATATTCATAAAGAGTCACTCCGACCACCATGCACCACGACCACTTCTTTTTGAAGTGCTCACGGTAGTAGGAGTCTGAATGTACAATGTTTCAGCTCAAGATATTGTTAACTGTGTGTCGGTGGCAAGTTGAACCCCTACAGACATGAATTAGGGATCCTAGAACCTTGTTCTGGGCTACCTAATGTCAAGTCTGTGGATAAAAAATATCTGTCATCAGTAACAGAGCCTTCGTGGGAGAAGCTCTTGTCTCCCCTCCCTTCCACACTAAAGGAAGCCCTCGCTCGTCTCAAACCCACACAATATTTTTTTTTAAATTCCCTGCCATTCTTCCTCCTCTGTTCCCTCCCTTTCCCCTTATTCTTGTGTGTTCAGAGAGTGTTCATGTGCTCTAAGCCTATTAAATCCTCCAATCAAAGACTTCTCCTATGAGTGTGTCTCAGCGCAGCTCCCGTTACGTCAGATTGAGGTAGGTAAAACTTATTTTAAAAGGCACTTTCAGCATTTTTTTTTTTGGGGGGTGGGGGGACATATAGAATAATGTCAATAGGGTACTACAGTATTTCATACAAAAAAGTTTACCTGTAGGGCTAGAACTTATTGAAATAGCAAGAATACACACTTGAATGCATATGGATCAGATATATATTATTGATGATAATACATGGGATTTCCAGTTTTCTCCATTTACCCTTTTTTCCTGCTCTCTTTTCTTGGAACTGTATAACCAGAGTATTGACCTTGGCCATAGCTGTCTTACAGTATAATATCAGACTGTCAGACTTTTTTTTAAACTGCTTTTATCTTCTTAGCATTACATAATAAAAAAACATGTTTCCTAACTTCAAACCACAATCATATTTAAAAAAAAAAAATATTATACAATAAAAAAAAATGATCAATTGAGTACAACTGTGAATGGGTAGCATATAAATTTGTTTTAAAAGCTTGGCTAAAGAAGTAGCCTGTTTGAAAAAAAATGAATCATGAGCCCCCTGCCATTTCAGGAGTAAATATACATATCCTCAACTTGATATGTCCTGATGAAAGCTCCGTTTAGGGGCTGAAACGTCGACTTCTGGATTTATTAGAATAAAGAAGATTGATTTACTAAAACCTTGGAGTGCTGGTATTTTTGTACAACTATATCTTCTATGTGACCAGAGCACCAGGTACCATATATTTTTAAGTAGGAGTGCAAGAGCTTTGGAGTATATATATAAACACACTTGAAGTTATCTGAAGTGAAGTATTGGGGACATATAGTACATGCATACCAACCAAGTGCTATTTTATAGAAAAAAAACTGATCTCATAGAGCAACATTGGACGCACACCCAGCATTCAATATCCACATAACCTGCATAAATTAAATTGAATCTATTATAATCCAACGCTAATAGTGTCTGTCGATCAGAGTGAGGAAGAGAAAACAGTGCTCTTTCTCAGAAATGAAAATGAAGATGATTAGGATTCTTAAAATATCCGTTTATATTTCATTCTTCTTTGTTTTCCTGGCACTGATACAGTTAACGCACTTGTGTCAGTTCTTGTTCATGCATCTCTGGTGGTGAAAAAATGAATAATCGTGTCACAGTTAATCAGATCACTGGCAGATCTGCTAGAAGCATAACACCATCGCTCCCCATTGTATTTATAGCATGTTTCCAAACACTGTCACACTTTGGGCACCAAACATGAAATCAAACCTCCGAAAGAGGGAAAAAATTGTCAAGTTCCAAAATAATTATCTGCAGCTGAATCTGATCCTATTTGTGTAAAATCATTAAACTCTAATTTAGATTTAATCCCATCCGCAGCTTCGACTGTGACTCTTCATTATAAAGGAAAGATGCAATTTAAAAAAGAAAAAAATAGATGGAATGCAATGGAAATGTCTACATCAGAGAAAGGCAAAAGAAAGTCTTGGCAGTTATGAGACTACAACTCCCATCACTGCTAACTCAAGGCTGTTAGTGCTAATAATAATGGAATGAATAGGCAGCGGCCTGACAGAGGGTAACCCTCTAACCCGCTACAATAGAAGAACACAACAATAGAAAAGAAAGGCTGCGCCAAAAGGAATGTTAAAAAACACATGGTAAAAGTATATATAAATAAAATACTAAAAAATAGTCCCAATATATATTAGAGGTTGAACTGTAATGGAAAATGTCTTAGGCAATGCTTCAGATGGTAGAGTTTCTTCTCTGTTTATAGTAGTTCTGATTGTCTCGTGATATAGAAGACACAAGAAGAGAGGACCAATCGTGCGGAGTGTATAAAGTAAATATTTGTAAATTAAAATATAAATATTACACTCACATTTGGATGAGCTATGGCCAGCTCAGGTATAACAGGCATACAGCGGAACAATCCCCGCTTGTAGGATATATGGATGCTTGCCCTCCGTAGGGGAATGGTGTCCAACTCTCAGGGAAAAAGGAACATAAAAACAACTAATAGTGCTCTCTGTTGACATGATATAGAAGTTCTTAAAATAAAATATACTCACAAGTAAAGTGCAGGCCTAACTGCACTCTGGTGATAGCATTGGTGGTATAATCCCCACCTCAGGATAGGCTTATAAAGCAAGTTGTAAAATAAGATAAATGCCAGGAAAAACTAATAAGATAAAATTGTGTGTAAAAGGATAGTGGCACAAAAATATAGCCAAAAAATCTTTTTATTATATAAAATACACAATTTTTAAAACCATTTACGCGTTTTGCCACTAGGGCTTATTCCATTTTGATAAACGCGTAAAACAAAACAAAACAAAACAAAAAAAACTACATAAATGGGTTAATCCAGCCTCCAGTGGCTGTCTCTTGACAGCCGCTAGAGGCGCTTGCGTGCTTCTCACTGTGATTTTCACAGTGAGAAGACGCCAGCGTCCATAGGAAAGCATTGAGAATGCTTTCCTATGGACTGGCTGAATGCGCACGCAGCTCCTGCCGCGCATGCGCATTCAGCCGAAGAGGAGGAGAGGAGGCGGAGAGGAGGAGGAGAGCTCCCCGCCTGGTGCTGGAGAAAGAGGTAAGTTTAACCCCTTCCACTCCCTAGAGCCCGGCAGGAGGGGGTCCCTGAGGGTGGGGGCACCCTCATAGCACTATAGTGGTCCTTTAAGCTGAGATCCTCAATTCACCTTGAGTTTAGGTTTAGAATTATTTTAGTGACAGATATTTTCTATGGTGATGTCTGATTGGGTTGGGGTAGTGGCTTTACCTGACATATATTCTTCTTGAAAACTTTGCTTGATAAAGTCATCAAATAAACTTACCTATCTATCTCCTAAATGATGAAACTGGACTTTTGAAGATATCTTTCAAATTAAGAGAGTCCAACATACTTTGGGGTCATTTGCAAAGTTGTTGATAGTTTTACTAGCCAGCCACTACTCACAAATGCCTGTCCTTACTCTTGGTGAGTAGCAGTGGTTTAATAATCACAACATTTACCAGTAGTGACAGGGAGTAACCGGCTACTGTTGCTTAAAGCCAGTCACTTTGATCTACAACCATTTCCTTCCTCTTTAATGGCTCTGGTTAACCCTCAAAACTTAGCACTAACATCTTGTCTGGTGCAAAGAAGTTAATAACCGTACTCATTACACATCCTATAGGAAAAATACATGTTAACTATAACATGCCATTACATTAGAACCTTGATATACATATCCAAGCATATAAAACTATGTTAAAGTGCAATAAAATTAAACAAAATGTCAGACGTGTGAAATAAAACATATTTTTTTCATAAAAGTGAACATGTCTCATTTAAATTAATAATTCACAAAGCAGAAATGAAAGTCATAAGATCCATAGAAATGTATCTGGAAACACACAGAACCTTAGCATAATACACTGTATACAGTGTCATTATCTCCTGTTAAGGCCAATCACAGGATGATAGGTGCATGCTCAGGGTTAGCCTCTTTTTTTTCTCAAAACATTTTGAGATTTTAAATAAAGCAGATAAATTCAATGGGTGCCAATATTAACACTATAAAACTTGAAAACAACATAAAAACAATGTGTAATAATAAACAATTATAATTATGCATTTGCAAATTTTGGTTACTAAGGTGATGTTGGTCGGTATCTTCACGAGCAGATGTCGGCAGTTATGTGGTGTAAAAAAAAAGCAAGTTTAGAAATCAGCCAATTACAAGAAGTCTTTACTAACTATTGGCTGTGGTTAATAGTGACAGCTTATGGCAGCTATTTCCCGACAAGGATGGGAATAAGCTCTGAGTCTTTTAATGGTATGACACCATGCTATGTCTTTGTTATCACTCATTTTTATTCCATTTAAGCTGAAGGTAGGATTGGCCAAAACAAATGCTTGTCACTGATGTCACTGGCAATAATTTATAATCACCCTTAATTCTTAACAATAACTACCCATGATACATCAGAACTAAATCTGTCAACACCCAGGGTGTAGTTTTATTTTACCCATACATTGATTTACCAATTTCTCCTACCTTTACATCTCTATTGCACATCCTGGTGTCTTCTAGCATGTTACATGTCTGAAAAGAGACTTGCGTCCATCAAGTTCAGCCTTCCTCACATTTGTTTTTGCTGTTGATCCAAAAGAAGGCAAAAAACCCAGTTTGAAGCACTTCCAATTTTGCAACAAACTAGGAAAAACCTTCCTTCTTGACCCCAGAATGGCAGTCAGATTTTATCCTTGGATAAAGAAGCTATTACCCTACATTGAAAAATTATATTCTTAAATATTCTGCTTTTGCAAGTATGCATCTGGTTGCTGTTTAAACTTCTATACGGACTCTTATTAACACTGTGAAAAGAAATTGACCTAGAAAATGAATATTGCATCTACACCACTTACTAAACGCTGGTGTGAACCTTGCTCAATGGGACCTTTTCATCCACTCCATCAGTAAAAAATCATTCCTGCAAAAAACCTCATCAAACGACATATCCTTTTAAGTTCATGTCTACAAATTAGTTTGGTATGAAGACTGCTATCTCATCAGCTCTAGTAAGTTACTCTATTCAGAACCCAATATTTGCATCATGTGCTGAATCAATGTCTATAAAGAGAAGGTAAACTATTGATGTACATCCATTGCTATGGAACCTACCAACATGTATCAAAGCATAGTCCTTGGGTACTCATCACATAAAGTTTGGATGCCTAAACCAGAAAACTAAAGAGACACACATTGAATGGCAAGTATTGGAGAACTGAGAATCATATCTAGCACTGTATTTTGAAACCAACTAAAACAGCCATAAATTACAGAGTTTTACTGTGCCTCATGCAAGCTATGCACAACAAACATACTATTAAAAAAGTGAAATCATATGGCAAGAAAATATCAAGTAAGCAATTGTTTAACTTTTTGTGAGTCAGATTTGTATATATATATATGAGCAATTGTTTTTGCTTTTTTTGTTTTTTTGTAAAGGAAAATCCCCACAAAAGAGATTAGATACACAATGCTATGAGATTAAAATGTGTTATTATAAAGCTAATTGATGGAGTTTGACAAGACTAGGCGAAATATTTTATCTTTGACTTTGCAAAATGTAATTTGTGCTAAAATACATTCGAAATTGATTTAAGGATGCGGCATCTGCAAAAATGAAAGTAAAGGGTGCATAATACTTTATGTCTAACATATTGTTATTTTTGCTCTTTCTCAAGACAGTTATACGCTATGTTGTTTTGCATTCTGTTTTGTAGCAGAACATTCCCCTACTTTTATAGATATATTGTTATAGATTGGGAAATTTAAATACCTATATGTTGCAATGTATATTGCAAGCAACTTGCCATATTTAAACAGAAAGCAAGAGTGGTCATCCAAAAGTGATCAAAAACCCACCATGGACTGAACAGTTTATGTTTTTGTCTTATCGGCATGGATTCATGTTCAAGTTCTTTAAAAAGCTTTATTTAAAACTGTGCTTTTTTTTTTTTTTTTTTGACGAGGGTGATTGCAGAAACACAATAAGAAATGTGACACATTATGGCTGTCTGTGTAATTTTCCTGTCCATCAATTAATTATTAATCATTTATTGATTAACAAAATTCCCCAAAAATGGAAAATACACAAATTGTAACTTCTCCGCTCTGTATTGGCAATATTGTAAACTCCATTTAAAAGTTGAACATGTCAGCTGGCATGACAGAGAGAGTCACACATGAGGGAGAGGACAATCAGCACCCATCTGACATGGATCACTCAACAAGGTGCTTAATCACTTGCAGACATCCCTTCTAAGACTGCTGGACTGATGTGGGTTGTCACCCAGATCTGATTTCCAGAGAGATTGATAGTAGAGGCTCCAAAAACCTTATACAACAGCATCCAAACCGCAAAGTATGCATCTCCTTATATACAAGGAGGCTCTGTGGATGTGCGTATATTTCAGGGTATGTTTACTGAAACAATAGCCAAGTTTGAGCACAAAATCCATTGCCTCTTTCTACTTTTCTCTTCCTCTCTCTCAATCTTTCTCAACTGATAAGACTGTTAACAATTGTCAGCTTGTGTTTGCTGTGAGACGCTGCACTATGTGTATACTTTTACAACTGATACAAAGAAAACATTTTGGATATTTTTTTGCAATTCAAAAGGTTTCTGGAGCCTATAATGTAATTATATTGTAGTTTTAAAATACAGCTTACAGGTCTGAAACTATAGGTTAAAGGTCTTTTTGCAGCGGTTCTGGAGCAATGAGTCTTTAGGTTCTGTCCATTTATTTTCTATAAACTGTTTGCAAGCATTTTGACAAAAATAGGTCTCTCTCCAGTCTCTGCCTGCTGCTCAGGTCATGCAGAATTTTCACTTTTAACCAACTCCCAATACTTGCAATCTAACTATTTTATTCAATTTCACATGCCTATGGACAGATGTTGTAGAAGTGAAATTTGCACATTAAATTAAAACAGAAAAGCAACTATTAGAAATAAATGATCACTTCAGATGAATGATAGTGAAAAGTCTGAAACGGTCATGTAAAAAGCACTCCAAATCACTACACCCTATAATAGCTGATACAAAATACAAAAGAAGACTGGAGCATTACTAGATAATGAAATATATAGTAATCATAGAAATCCTATATGGTTAAACTTACAAAATTAGTAGTCTCACTCACATATAATAGATCTTTTCGATTGGCTCCAGTATTGCATGATTCAAGCCCTTTAAAAGGTGCTATTCCACTTTCACATACAGAAGAGGAAACCCACTATAAATGAAAAAAGTAGATGGAGCAATATTGCATGAGTTTTTTTGTAATGTGAAGAAACAGTGAGATGCCTTTCCCACTATTTTAGAGCCTGTCAATCTCAGTTCTTCATGTATGAGCATTTGGTGTGTTTTAATCACTGGATAAAAGCTCAGAAAACAATATGAATCCACACACATATTGTAATGCAGTAAATAAGTAACATTTTGTAAAAGTGCGTTAAAGGGACACTATAGTCACCAGTGCAACTACATGTATTCCTGACCCTAAAGTGTTAACACGACCATCTAGCCCCCCTGGGTCCCTCATGCCTCCATAAATATAGTAAAAATCTTACTGTATTCAAGCCAGAAGCTGTAAATCTGCATGCTGTTAGACTCAGGAAAAACAAGCAGTCTGCTGACATGTGATTGCCTGATCCAATCACAGTGCTTCCCCATAGGATTGGCTGAGACTGACAAGGAGGCCGATCAGGGGCAGAGCCAGCATGATTCAAACACCGCCCTGGCCAATCAGCATCTCCTCATAGAGATGAATTGAATCAATGAATCTCTATGAGGAAAGTTCAGTGTCTGCATGCAGAGGGAGGAGATACTGAATCACAGGATGCTGTGCACAGTGCTGCCCTGTGCTCTGCTGACAGCAGATCTGAGTGGATGGAGGCATATTATGCCTCTATCATCTCAGAAATCCCTCTGGTTCACTCTGAGTGACTACAACTGGAGGTGTTCCTAGCTTTTAATGTAAACACTGTATTTTCTCAGAAAATACAGTGTCTACATGAGAAAGGCTGCAATGAGCTATAGTTCTCACCTGAACAACCTCATTAAGCTGAAGTTGTTCAGGTGACTATAGTGTCCCTTTAATATTTTTTAAAGAAGCCTTTAAAGGAACACTATAGCGTAAGAATACAAACATGTAAATAGGTTGGTTTCAGTTGTGTTGTGTTTGTGCTGTAATATGTGTGGCTAGGGGCTGTTGAGTGTGAGAGAGTGTGTGTGTATAGGATGCATAGTGTGTATTGGTGATGTAGTGTGTGTAGGGGTTGTAAAGTAAGTGTGCTAATGGAATGTGATATGTGTTTGCTTACTTGGAATTTAGTGTGTGCATAGGGGATCCAGAGTGCATGTCAGGAATGTAGTGTGTGTGCAGATGGTGCAGTGTGTGCCTATATGGAATATGTTGTATGTGTGGGGGACTCAAAGTGGTTATAGAATATTTAGTGTGTGTGTGTGTCTGTGTGTGTGTAAAGGATCCAAAATTTGTAGAGGGTGTGTATGTGTAAAGAGTATCCAGAGTTATGTAGGGGATCTAGTGTGTCTAGAATATAATGTGTGTAGGAGTGCAGTATGTGTGTGAGGGATTCAATGTGTGTGTGTGTGTGTGTGTGTGTGAGTGAAGAGTGCGTGTGTGTGAGGGGTGCAGTGTTTGTGTGTGGGGGAGTGTAGTGTGTGTGTGTGTGTGTGAGGGGTGCAGTGTGAGTGTGTGTGGCTGGTAACGTTTGTGTGTGAGGAGTGCAGTGTGTGTGTGTTTAAGGTGTGCAGACTGTGTGTAAATGGTGCAGTATATGTGTGTGAGGGGTCCACTGTGTATTGTGAACGGTGCAGTGTATATTCAAGGGATGAAGTGTGTCTGTGTGTAAGGGGTGCAGTGTGTGTGTGTAAGGGATGCAGTGTGTGTGTGTGTAAGGGACGCAGTGTGTGTGAAGGGTGGAGGGAACTCTAGCCAGCAGCTCTTCTGACTTGAGCTCATTCCATGGTAACCACAGCAACGTTTTGACCTCGCAACAGGAACCCAGAGGAGCTGCTGGCTAGAGCTCCTGGGTCCTTTCCTCTTTTCCTACCCTGCCCGCTTATGTAGTAAGGTGCCAGTGGGCTGATGAAGAAGATATTTGATATCCCCACCAGCACTACATTGATGGTAAGTTATATATTAAGAATAAAAGAGCTCTATAGGCACCTTAATCATCACAGGTCATGTAAATTAGGCAAACATCATTATATTGCTTGCATGAAGTTGAACAGACTCTAAAATATTATTTAAAAAAAAGCAAAATAAATAAAAAGTTATCCAGCAATCTTCTGTGTCCTCTGAAATGTGAACTTTGGCCTCTATTAAACCAGTCAGAAATGGTTTAACAGAAAATGAGGGGATATCACCCAAAAAACAACCCTTGCATAGCCATTACAATGAGCTGTAATGGTTAAAGTATGTGCAACAGTGAGGTTCCTAGTGTTTGTTAGATCCGGGTATGGCAGCTGGTACTTCCCAAACCAGAGTCTCTTCTCTCTGGTAGTAACTAGGTCAGGAAAGGGTACAGGCAAGCAATGCCTTCTGAGTGTCCTCAAACCCGTATGGTGGTGAGTCAGTATGGAAAACATGAAGACAGAAAACATAATATAGTGTAGTATATACCCTTTTCTGACCTGTAATGACTAAGGTGCCTATAGAGCCATTTTATTCTTTATATATAACTTAGACAATATATTCAATGTTTAATGTATATTTACAATTAATACATGCTCAGGCACTGATATTCAAAATTAATGTGGTACTTATACATGTTGTGGGACTATGGTTCAACATAAACATACACAGGTAGAGGTAAATTGGTAGAGCCCATATCTCAAGGGAAAAAAATGGAACATGTATTTTTATTAACCAACCAGATAAATCCCAAATTCTATTATATTGCAAACTATTGTTTACACTTATAAAATAGGTTGCTAAGAACGTACACAATATTACAGTACTTAGACAATGCCACAATTAAAATATGTAGGATTCATAAATGCCCTAAACAGCAAAATTAACACTTCTTATTTGAATATTGCCATATTTAGTCAAAACTGCAATCTATGCTTTCCATGAGGCAGTACACTCGATATATCTCCCGTACTGTTAAATATTTAGATATTCACTTAAGTGGGAAGGTTATAAAACACACGCATATACAGATGTCAGGCTAATTATAGGTTTTACAGAGCCTTAACATTGTGTTCTCTGAAATAAATTGATAATGTCACAGTATATTATATTCCTGAAAGTTGCAGTAACTGTCCCTGTATCGATAGATGCAGCCGAATGACCTGAGAGTGATGTACAGCTTTGTAGAAAATATAAATTCTGTTAGCCCACGGGCAAGATTAATGACTCGTATGTTAAACAAGCTTTCATACAATAAATAGAGACCAACTATGCTTTTGTCGAGTCACAGTATTCTGGGTATATTCACATGAGCCAATAGAATACGCACCTACAGGATTCAGCATTACTAAAAGTCATCTTGTTATTCAATAAATCAAGGATTCTCGACAGCTGATAAATTCATTGTAAATACAAGGGTGAAACACTGGAAAATTCTCCATGGATTTCTTTCTAATTTGGCTATTTAGTTCTGAAATGTACTAACATTTGTTATTTTATGGTCAGTTTACTCCAGTCTCTTTTTAAGTGAATATCCTAAATCACATTCAGTTTAATTGTGGGCTACTAACACCCACAGAGCTGATTATTGAGTTTGGAACAGTCGAGAGGCTCGGTTGAAATGGTAACATCGTATATATCATATTTTCTTCATGGATATTAAAGGGATAATGTGTAAAGTGATACCCATTAAGCAGTATTGTGCCAATTTATTGTAATGGGGTTTTTTTTGTTAGATTTTCACATCTAGAAATATTTAAACCTACCAATAATAACGGTATTATGTACATAATCAGCACTAGATTAATCGGAATCTCCAGATTCATGTCCATTGAATAGACCCATTGATATATATATATATATTATTACTCTTAACATGCTCTTGCTTTGTGTATATGGAATTGATTAGGTAATTAAACTTAGTAGAGATGCATTGGAACAACGCTTGTGTGGACTGGCTGCCTATAAAATAGTTAAGATGCAGCTGACTTTTCACACTGTGCAAATGCTCTTACTGCTTCAGTCTTTACAACAGCATGTCATGTCCCCTTTAGGCCACACACCCTACATCCACCTTTCTATCAGTCACAGAATGCATACCAGAATCTTCTGCCGGCGGGAAGAAGGGAAGGAGAGGAGTGGAGAAATAATGGCTGGGGGACATCAGGGAATTTTCCCAGAACAAACACATCGTAAGACATGTTCATGCCAATCCTCAATGAGCTCTTAATCCAGCCTTGAATACAAAATTTAACATACAACCCAATGAAAAAAATACATATTAAATACATGCATGTTTTCATTGTGGTATAGATACTAAATAGTGATTATATATATATTTATTTATTTATTTTTTTAGGAGAGGAGCAGTGGAGCATCCCTTTAAGAAGAATGTGAATAACACATAGCTACAGAAAGATATAAAAACTGTAATATGAATATTCAGGCCTAAACAGAACTATGAAAAAAAACAACCAAACACAATGCCTGCCCCATTTCCGAGTTAACACAATATTTTCCCAACATCCTGCCTGATCATATTTACAGGTTTTAAGTTAAAGAATGACTGCTCCAACCAATTAAACCTCAAATTCAACCAACAAGCTACGGGATGGTAAGGATCACAGTCCTTGGAAACAAAAACCATAACTACATTATATATTACCTGATACAAGTCATACAAATACAGTTTGAGTGTCTCCGGTATTTTAGAAAACATTCTGATGTTACAATTTTACAATAAGTGTAGATTATAATAGAAACTGGAAATTGTATTGTTTGAAAATTCAATACAAATTGGCAATTTTATAAAATAAGCTGGTTACATCTTCCTAGCTGTCAATGAGACAATTGGTCCTGCTACTTCCTAGATCAGTGGATCTAAAACTCAAAAGGCAGCAATTGCTCAGAGCACCTGCCTTGCAAAGACTTCTCATTGAGCTGCATTGGGAAGTCTGTGATTGGACATCCAGAGAAAGTCTGGGCGGGGCTAGAAGGGGAGGACTTGCAAAGGATGCAGACAAGAGATCTGCAGCATTTGCAAGCAGTTTTTAGATGCACCCCAATGAAAAAATACATAATTAAATACATTCATGTTTTCATTGTGGTATAGCTACTAAATAGTGATTGTATATTTTTTTTTTTAGAGAGGGGCAGTGGAGCATCCCTTTAAGAAGAATGTGAATATATATTCAACGTATTTATTATATATTGTAGAATTTAATATTTGAAGCCATTTTCTAAAGGAAATATAGACATGAAGATGAGAACTAGCTATTTTAACTGAATTCAACAATACCCTTCAGTTCTTCTTTAATTCCCGCTTAATAAAAATATAAATGAATAAAAAGCGTTAATTAAAGTGTTTGTGCAGCTATAATTTGCTTTGCTGTATGGAATTAAATCACATTTGGCATATACTCAAGTCATAGGTTATTGTCTGGCTCATACATTAGGATATTTGCCGATGAATACAGATGCATAATTTCCATTTTTCCAGAGTCATGGATTTTAAGACCTTAAACTCTATGTGCAGAAACCACGATTAACAATAATCTCACCCACACACAGACACCTACGTCTTTCGCTAAAGAAAATGTGATATGCAATATAATATGTATGCCTTTATTACGGAACATTTACAGTACTGAAAATGGATAACCACCAACTTTGGACATTACCATGAGTGAAATAGGATAAAAGTGTTTGTTTGAAACTTACAATCGACATGTTTTTAACTTAGTTGTCAACTCACCAAAAAGTGTTTCAATTTGAGTGATTTTTTACCAAACAACTTCTCTTTGAAATACATAAAAATCCCTCACATAGCATCTACTGAATGCCATGAAAACTCTCATCTTGGTCCTCTGAAAAAGAACTCGCCTCCCGCCTTCTCACAGTTGGAAGCTAAGGTTGAAGAAGTCTGAATGATGGAAGACCTAACGGGAAAAGTAATTGTTGTAATTCCGGGTTTTATAGTTACTATGCTTCGCCAAGCTAGATTTTTGTGTTTCATATACCTGCCATATCAAAATGAAAGGAATTACAGCATAAAATAATGATTTATTGCTATAAATGGACATTTTCTTATATTGTCTCTTTTTCTCCCTGTCTCCTGCTTTTAGTTTCTTCTGCAGGTTCCAGTTCACCACATTTGTATTTTGTTATGTTTGTAACTATAACATCTTAAAATAAAGATTCCAATAAATAAATAAATAAATAATTCAGTTTGACGTCTTGATAATTCACACTTTAATGAACAAAGATTAAATTTGGCACTGAGAGTTCTAATGAAGCGTCAATTTGTTGACTGACTGGTGTTACCAGGTTGTTTGAATTTTGAGACATTATGGACAGTATACGTTTTAACTTCTTGAACCTGAGTAAACTGTTGCACCCTAACAACAATAAGTAGTGCATCCCACTTTCTGTATGAGGAAACCTATCTGAGAGTCAAATAGAAGCGTCTAATAGTGCGCTAACAGCGCAGTTGTAAACATTCTAATTGTTTTGCTGCTAATCTGCTGCTTACATTGGAGTTTTAAAAAGTACATTTTTTTATTTTTTTTGGTGCTAAATGGTATATTTGGAGTGTGCACTTCAAATAGAAGCGTCAAGTTGTGCGCTTACTACGCAGTTGTAAAAATTCTTCTTTTCTGGGTGCTAATCTGCTAAATAGAACATTTTGGGGCCTGCTCTTCATATCTGAGAGTCATATAGAAGCGTCTAATAGTGCGCTTACTGCGCAGTTGTAAAAATTCTTATTTGCTGGATGCTAATCTGCTAAATAGTACATTTGGGGACCTGCTTTTTATATCTGAGAGTCAAATAGAAGCGTGTAATAGTGCGCTTACTGCACAGTTGTAAACATTCTAATTGTTTTGGTGCTAATCTGCTAAATAGTAAATTTTGGGGCCTGCTCTTCATATCTGAGAGCCAAATCAAAGCGTCTTATAGTGCGCTTACAGCGCAGTTGTAAACATTCTAATAGTTTTTCTGCTAATCTGCTAAATAGTACATTTGCGGCCTGCGGTGCACTTCATATCTGAGAGTCAAATAGAAGCGTCACATTGTGCACTTACTGCGCAGTTGTAAAAATTCTAATTGTTTTGCTGCTAATCTACTAAATAGTAAATTTTGGGGCCTGTTCTTCATATCTGAGAGTCAAATAGAAGTGTCTATTAGTGCGCTTATTGCACAGTTGTAAAAATTCTAATTGTTTTGCTGCTAATCTGCTAAATAGTACATTTTGGGGGTGCTCTTCATATCTGAGAGTCAAATAGAAGCGTCTAATAGTGCGCTTTCTGCACAGTTGAAAAAATTCTTATTTTCTGGGTGTTAATCTGCTAAATAGTACATTTTGGGGGTGCTCTTCATATCTGAGAGTCAAATAGAAACATCTAATAGTGCACTTACTGCGCAGTTGTAAAAATTCTAAATGTTTTGCTGCTAATCTGCTAAATAGTACATTTTGGGGCCTGCTCTTCATATCTGAGAGTCAAATAGAAGCGTCTAATAGTGCGCTTTCTGCACAGTTGTAAAAATTCTTATTTTTTTGGTTCTAAACTGCAAAATAGTACATTTGTGGCCTGCACTTCACATCTGAGAGTCAAATCGAAGCGTAACTTTCATTTGAATTTACTACATCCGTCACTTGTGATATTGTTTCACATCTACACTTGTTACACAGATCTAAGTGATAGAAAACAAATTGATATTTTCTACACTAGAAACTACCAGATAACAAGCTGCTATATTTATGGGCGTTGATGAGGTGCTAGGGGGACTTTGCTGCATATTCTCTGTGGATTAAGCTCGAGGAAGAAGCCGTTTTTATCAACAGCAGTTCCCTACAGAAACATCTTTGGACAACTCACCTGAGTGCACGAGGTGGATGCTGTCTGCTTTGGGGAACCGGACAATCCGTCGGGACTACAAGAGACAAAACAGCCACAAGGATTTTCCTACATGGTCCTTAGGAATAAGTACCATTTCTTTTACATTGTGAGAGTTCCTATTTAGGGGGGGATTTTTTTTTTTTTTATACTGGGGCAGTTAATGTTATAGAGTTACACTATATCTCCAGCACAGCATAAGAGGGAGCAGGGTGCAAAAGCGGAGTGGCCGTCCCCTAGCACTCATCGGCATGTATTAGCAAAGTTCGGGTTCATTCCAGATTTAACGATCCATTCGTAGTTTCACAGTCAGGTGGGCAGTCCGGTGACTGGGACCCAGACACTGTCTGGGCGGCGGTCGGACGACCGTGACCCAGTATGCCCGATGTTGAAGTTAGGAGTCAAAGTGTGGAATGGATTAGCAGAGTCTTGTGCAGGGTAACCACACACCGTCTGATGTTGAGCACCAGCGTTTGTGCGTCCACATACCAGGACCCTGATGCAGCTTCAGTAAAAAAAGTACTGGATACCAGAAGCCATCACCAGACTGATCTGCAACTTGGAACAGGATGTGACATTCACTGTAGCGTTCTCGCTTTCGGCGTTCTCACCCTGCTGCTGGTCTCCTGTCTGCGTTGCAGCGTAAGTTTGGCCTTCCCGCTCACTGCCTCATATGCGACGTGCCCACAAGGTGGAGCTCCACCTTGCACATGCTGAAGAGACTGTTTGAGCAGCAGCAGGCGATAGTGGAGTTTCAGCTGCAGCATGCATGGGTCAGTGGCTCTGCACCAGACTTCCCTCCAATTGATCAGAGTTAAAGGATTTCAAGTGGACTTATTACAATTACAGGGCCTCTAAAGTGTCCTGTACTGTTATTTGTCGTCACTACCTTCCCGCGTCAGGAGTGGGTCATTTGCTCGCCTGCTGCCTTCCTTGCATGTGGCAGCCGTTTCTCAGGGTCCTTATACGGAATGGAACCCTGATTCCCCGTTACCCATGGTCACCATGGTAGGTGCATAAATTGGAATCGAAAGTTGATATGGATGACATCCAAATGCAAAGTCGCCGTCATGGGGATGTGCGATTGGCCCGAGGTTCTCTAGAGTCAACAAAGTGCCTGCGCAACTATAATGTCAACAGCTACTCTGCGGAACAGAGTTGTCTTTTTTTATATGACCCAATATTTTGGGGGCTACCCCAATTAAAAAATATTTATTAATTAAACAGTGTTGGCTACCTCCTCCACCGCCGCTTCCACCTACACCGCCACAGTCACCACCTCCTCAACCTAAGGGTTACTTAGTATAAACTATGTACACAATAGCAGAGGCTGGTGAAAGCCTTTTCTCCATGCATCAGGAGTTGAGCATTTCTCCATGCATCAGGACTGCAAGAAATGCACCGCAGGCCGCAAATGTTTCTTTTTTTTATATGTCCAAATATTTTGGGGGGCTACCCCAATTTAAAAATAAATAAATAAAAATAAAAAACAGTGTTGGCTACCTCCTCCTCCACCGCCGCTTCCACCTACACTGCCACGGTCACCGCCTCATCAACCGATGGGTCACTTAGTATAAACTATGTACACAATAGCAAAGGCTCGTGAAGGCCTTTTCTCTATGCATCAGGAGTTGAGCTCAGTTTGAACAATGAAAGAGAATACCCTGCACTCCAACCCTCTCTCAAATGGATAATTCTGGGGATCCTCCATACAGCCATGCTTTAGATTTTGATTTATGTTCTTCTAAAGCTAAAATCAAATATTCTATCTAGTGCTATTTTATGGCTCAGCTGTATTTTATAGTTTTATGTATTTTATGTTATTTTGAGTGATTTCCCTATCCACATTTGTTTGCAGGGCACTTGTCCTACTCTTATCCCCAGTTTACTTCCTTTTGCAGCCCTCTAGAACTTTCCAGGACTTTTTTAGAGGCATTTTAGTGCCCAAAAGTTCAGGTCCCCATTAACTTCAATGGGGTTTGGGTTCGGGGTCAAGTTTGGGTCAATTTGAGTCTGAACTTGAACTTTTTGACGAAGTTCGGCCGAACTCGGCGAACCCAAACATCCAGGTGTCTGCTCAACTCTAATTATAATCAAAACAAATTATAGAAGGATGAGTCTTACAGATTTACTAAAAGGGTGAAAGGAGAGCAGTTGCAAAGTCCCCCCCTTATCCTGCTTTGGGTACTCTACTCAAGCTTCTTTAAGCTACATCTGTCACCTGGCTGTCATGATGGGAGTTGGACTTTAACAGCACCCTCTCTGCTGTTTCCAGACCATGACATTGAGTTATATGAGACCAAGTAGGTTGTAATTGGGATTTTGTTAAACCAATAACATTAAAAGTTAATTCATTTCCAACATCAACAAAAAACAAATTAGGCGGGTTTGATTGCATCTATGAATAGAAATAGGCCAAATGTAGTAAGTAAAATCACTCTGAATTCCTACTTGAAGAATATTCACCAGTGCATTGAGGTTATATAGTAAAACAAAAGAAACATTAATTAACTGATAACGTGAGACTATGAAAAACCTAAATATTACTGTTTTGGCATCGCAGCCTTTCATCAACATTGCAGACAGCAGTTCATTTTTTCAGACGAGTGTGTGGAAAGAATATTTTATGAATGCATTAGCATAAATGTAGAAAAAATACAGTTATGAAGAACCACAAATTTCTATTTACATCAACACTAAGATGGATGTCATGTTGTGCAAACCAAAGCAAAAAACATCGGCGGCTCCCCAAGCCTCTCTCTTCAGCATCATCGCGTTTGGTGGGGAAGGGGAGGACAGTGATAAAGATTTAACATTTTACGCTTGGCCTTAGCATGTTTAATGCTAAATATACTATATATTATATTGCTGTAACCCATGGGTAGGGTCAAAGCTTCTAATTAAGGCACTATAGATCATATCCCGTTTGGTGGGCAGGGAATAGATCCCCGAGCTGTTGCATAGATGCCGTTGGGAATGGGGCATCCTTACCCTCCTTAACTATCCTCTCTCACACTAGGAATAAGACAATGGGGGATGGACTAGTGACAGGCTCCAGAGATACAGACTCTTGCACAATTGCCATAATGGCAGAGTGGTAAATCCATGGTGTGATCCCTCCTGACTTGGAGACATCTCACAAATAATTGTGGTGAAAAAAACAATTGGTGCATTCTGCCAATTACCAATGAATCACTACACTAGGTTACACTTGTAGAACTGCTTGTGAATTAAATGTATAGATAAAAAAGAAACATAGTTTTAAGAGCATGTCCCCTACTGGGAACATCAGATCAGCCTGAAATGGTACAACCGTAGTAATGTTTGCTAGCAATTCCTAAGAAAATAAAGTTGGAATCGAGTTGTGACTGATAATTATGTTTAAAAAAATTGTTGTCTCTTTCCTATAAATGTAATTCAACTTAATGATGGTTCTGGTTACTTTATTCTTGGTTGATTATTGCTAGAGATTGTTTTGTTAAACACAACAGATACACATTGTATACATATCTTATTTCAACTTTGTATTTACTGAGAATCTGAGCGTCAGCAGAACAGCAATGACTGAAAGAGAGGCTTTATTCATTTGCAATTAGCCTATGCCCACAGGGTCAATTCAGATCAAGGCTATTAATATACATAATTTATAAATTATTAGTAGTATTAATTATGAAGAGCCAACACATTTCACAATGCGGTATAAAGTGTGGGAACTATGCTCAGGTAAATCCAACACTACAGGTTTGTCTTACATGAACATGACGAAGTGGAGGTCTTACTCAATAAGTTTAAGATGTCGGACATGGGGTAAAATTACACAAACATAAAACTAATGGTCAGGTGCATTAATAATATGTCTGTTAACATGATATGACTTGGGCAGAGGATAACTTGAAGCAGAGATTAATGAAAAGAAGAAAGAGATGAGTTTACTTCATTTTGCCTGGAGAAGTGTGGCCTTCTAGTGAGATTGTGGACCTTAACATCTTGGGATGAAGAAACCTCAGACAGAATAGGTAATCATGCACAGATTATCATCAGATAAACCCATATTGGTGTTGTATCAATGAAAGGGAAAGTTACGCAGTATAGAGAATGTAACACTATTTCTACAAGCTGATTCAGAATCACAGATTTCCTAAAACTCTAATCTCCATTTACAATAGTGTTAATACATGTAAACATGATAATTAGAACTGCTAACATGATCAGTATTAGCAAAAACTAGATTTTCGGGCCAACAAGAACATGCTCAGTGAAGTGCAGGCTTGCAGGAAATAACTTCTCAATCAAAACAGCTTTTAAATACGTGTAGGACTCAATGAAATTAAATACTCATTATTTTGTTGTGCTATATTAGATATTTAGAAATTATTATTATGTATAAAGACCTGATGTAGCAATCACATTCTTTATCATGTTCATAACAGGGTCCTTAAAAACCTTACATCAGCATGGAATTTAGTGCGTACTAAGAATTGACATTTCTTATGTCCTTACATGAATGGTTCATATAATTTCATATCGCTGCGGAATAAGCTGGCGCTATATAAATACCAATAATAATAAAAATAATAATTTACAGGGCATTAGATAAAAAATGTCTAAAGCAAATTAACATCTGATTGAAAATTACATTATTATTGTTTTCATTCAGGTTATGTCAGTCAAAACCAAGGGGAGGTGTGGCTATCGCTGCATGGACAGAAACAAAAGTCAGGGGCATGATCTATACACCAAAATTGCTTCATTAAGCTAAAGATGTTTCAGTGTCTATAGTATCCTTTTGTGCCATTAAACTACAATGCAAAACATTTCAGAAAATGTTTGCTAAATTGGTAAAGAGCTGAGTATAATACAGAGAAACTCATACAATACATAGAGCTGGGCATAATACAGAGATACTCATGCAATACATAGAGCTGGGCATAATACAGAGATACTCATACAGTCACCAGATATGGGTACAATACAGAGATACTCATGCAATACATAGAGCTGGGCATAGTACAGAGATACTCATCCAGTCACCAGAGCTTATCATAATACAGAGATACTCATAGAAAACATAGAGCTGGACTTAATACAAAGATACTCATACAATACATAGCGCTGAACATAATACAGAGATACCCATACAACACATAGAGCTGGGCATAATACAGAGATACCCATACAACAGGTAGAGCTGAGTAAAATACAGAGACATAACACACAGAGTTGGGCACAATAAGGAGACACTAATAACTATCCCACATAGCCAGGATTACTGTGATGGAATACACAGAGCTGCAATACAAAGATCCCCACAAAGTACATGTCTCTGTATAATGCTTCATCTCTCCCCCTGCCTAACTCGAACTCTAGAGACCTCTCTTAGCCCTCTCTTTCCTAATATCATCTTCAGTAGTGTTCCTGCTATGACAACATTAGCTTTATAGTAAGTGCTGCTGCTGTTATGAAACATGTCAGCTACTCCTGACTCACTATAAGCGCTCAGCACACAGTGTGCACAGGGTTAAAGCAGCAGGATAGTGATAGACTCCTTATTGCACACAGTGTGCACAGGGTTAAAGCAGCAGGATAGTGATAGACTCCTTATTGCACACAGTGTGCACAGGGTTAAAGCAGCAGGATACTGATAGCTTATTATACACAGTGTTAAAGCCTCAGGATAGTGATAGACTCCTTATTACACACAGTGTGCACGGGGTTAAAGCCTCAGGATACCGATAGCTTATTATACACAGTGTTAAAGCCTCAGGATACTGATAGACTCCTTATTACACACAGTATGCACGGGGTTAAAGCCTCAGGATACTGATAGCTTATTATACACAGTGTTAAAGCCTCAGGATACTGATAGACTCCTTATTACACAAAGTGTGCACAGGGTTAAAGCAGCAGGATAGTGATAGACTCCTTATTACACACAGTGTGCACAGGGTTAAAGCAGCAGGATAGTGATAGACTCCTTATTACACAAAGTGTGCACAGGGTTAAAGCAGCAGGATAGTGATAGACTCCTTATTACACACAGTGTGCACAGGGTTAAAGCCTCAGGATACTGATAGACTCCTCATTACACACAGTATGCACGGGGTTAAAGCCTCAGGATACTGATAGCTTATTATACACAGTGTTAAAGCCTCAGGATACTGATAGACTCCTTATTACACAAAGTGTGCACAGGGTTAAAGCAGCAGGATAGTGATAGACTCCTTATTACACACAGTGTGCACAGGGTTAAAGCAGCAGGATAGTGATAGACTCCTTATTACACAAAGTGTGCACAGGGTTAAAGCAGCAGGATAGTGATAGACTCCTTATTACACACAGTGTGCACAGGGTTAAAGCAGCAGGATAGTGATAGACTCCTTATTACACAAAGTGTGCACAGGGTTAAAGCAGCAGGATAGTGATAGACTCCTTATTACACACAGTGTGCACAGGGTTAAAGCAGCAGGATAGTGATAGTCTCCTTATTACACACAGTGTGCACAGGGTTAAAGCAGCAGGATAGTGATAGACTCCTTATTACACACAGTGTGCACAGGGTTAAAGCAGCAGGATAGTGATAGACTCCTTATTACACACAGTGTGCACAGGGTTAAAGCAGCAGGATAGTGATAGACTCCTTATTGCACACAGTGTGCACGGGGTTAAAGCCTCAGGATACTGATAGCTTATTATACACAGTGTTAAAGCCTCAGGATAGTGATAGACTCCTTATTACACACAGTGTGCACAGGGTTAAAGCAGCAGGATAGTGATAGACAGCTTATTATACACAGTGTTAAAGCCTCAGGATAGTGATAGACTCTTTATTACACAAAGTGTGCACAGAATCAGCAGGATAGTTATAGAGGTCAATTATAAATAAAGAAATTGGTAAAATATAAAAATTGGTGCTACAATTTTAGCAGTGTATAACTCCAAACACATACAAAGTGCAAAATTGTATATCAATAAATAGTTGTGAGAGCACACAATACAATCCGTACAAATGTTACCACAGTCTGCAAATAAATAGTAAGACCTGTGAATTACAAAGCAGAAAAAGGGACCATAGCGCAATGCAATAGGGACATGTATATATCTAAATGGTCATACAACAAGGACCCACTCACATGGTTCTGAACCACTCAATTAGCTGGTTCAGACTTAGAAGTCTGAGATGGAAAGAATATGGTGGATATTGTAGAGATCAGCTTTTTCCTGCCCTCTAGTATGATGTATATACTTTCACCTTATAGATTCCAGGATGCAGAGCCGGACTGGGAATGAAAAGCAGCCCTTAAAGGATTTAGCCCCATAATGCATCGCGCCAGCATAGTGCGCAGATATGGAAGTGGGGAAAAATCCTTAAAATTGAAAACTATCACTCAAACGTGAAAAGAGCAGATTTTCTGTAAGCAGACGTGCATTTACATATAATCAATGTTTCAGTCCAACTACCTTGACATATAAAGGAACGTTTCGTAATTGGACTGAAATTGTGAAAGTATGCTATTGCAGAGCAGTGAAAATGACGTTATCTTGCTCATTTTGAAGTAACAAAAATGTGCTCTTCACTTTGGCTGACAACTGGATGATCTCCAATTCCATAGGAAAGCATTGGGAGGCTATTGCGCATGTGTAGCAAAAAGCTGTGCTTCACTGCACCAATCAGCATCTCCTCATAGAGATGCATTGCATCAGTGCATCTCTATGGGGAGCATTCAGCGCCTCCATGCACAGAGTGGAGACACTCAACATAGGTGCTGCACACTGTGCAGCACTGGACTATCAAGCATCTCTAGTGGCCGTCTGAGTGACTGTCACTAGAGATGTTCCTAGACAGCAATGCAAACACTGCCTTTTCTCTGAAAAGGTAGCATTTACAGTGCTCAGCCTACAGGGAAGGGCTATAGACACCAGAACCATTACATTAAACTGTAGTATTTCTGATGACTATAGTGTCCCTTTAATATAAAGTCACATACAGAAGGCTCCTGCAAGGTCTAACAAGCTATTAACATTGCAGGAGTTAAGAAGTTCTAAATTAAACATAATTTGTAATAAAGGAAGTGTAAACATTAGATGACTCTTTATAGGAAGTGTTTAGGAAGGTTGTGCAAGTCATATGCAAGGAGGTGTGGCTAGGGCTGTATAAATTAATTGGTTTAACTCCTAAATGGCAGAGAATTGAGCAGTGAGACATGATCTATACATCAAAACTGCTTCATTAAACTAAAATTGTTTTGGTGACTATAGTTTCCCTTTAACTTGTATTATCACCAAGACGCACATGCTCCTACTAAGGAAAATATGTTTTTATTTTTTTATGTTTAATTGTTACAGGATATACTACACTATATTTTGCTATATTTTCTGTCTGCACATATTCTACTACTTTTGAAAACACCCCTATGTCTATGTACATCAAGTCGCTATCCCTCCTCCTCCCCCCGTTCCCCCTCCTCTTTTTGTCTTTCTGGAGCCAGAGATTCCTGAAAATAAAACTACACTGAGCTGCAGGGCTTATGTTACTAAGATTGTCCTTTTATTTTTTATTGTCTATAAATAAAATAAACATTTATCTTCTGGTGTAATGATAAAGAAACCATATTTAATAAAAAAATATATGTACTGAAAAAAATTGGCTGATTTTTCATTTTAAGTCATTGTGTAAACTTTGCATATATACTTGACTGTATGCATCAATATTCACAAAATGCCCGTTTATGAAATAGAAGATGACTTGGGCACAATTAATAATACAAAGAAAATAGATATTATACTTTATAATTATATTTGATATACTGAAAAGCTGTATTTAGACTCCTAAACTTAACGCTATAAATATTTAATACAATGCTGTATTACTTAAATGGATCACTTCAACATGAAAGAGCAATTTAATTATAGCCCAGCATCCTAAAAGAAAACTAAAATAATATGAAGATTACACTAAGGAAATAACTGGATGTAATATGCATTTTCTCTAACTACTTCCTACTAACCACATCCTACAAAAGGAGAAATAACAATTATGCCAAATGCATTTTTATCGGTGGATACATCATGTGTTCACATTTTTTTATTGGTTTTTAGTACATACCAAATGTATTACATCATTTCTTGAAGGCCTGCTGCTCTGAGTTTGTTTAGTTTTCACCTAAGGCAACAGAGACATTGTATTCTAATGTAGTTCCTACTCCAAGCCAGCAGGAGGCCTGATGCAAAATAACTGGTAATATTTAAAGGGACACTATAGTGACCAGAACAACTACAGCTTAATGTAATTGTTCTGGTGAGAATAATAGCTCCCTTGAGGCATTTTCATGTAAACACTGCCTTTTCATCTATATGAGGAGGTCCTGATTGGCTAAAATGTCATTTGGCCCCGCCCATGCCGATTTTAGCCAATCCAATTCTTTCCCTATGGGACAAGGCCCAAAGAACCCAAAGAAGGTTGAAATGATTGTCATTTGCTGTATCTTTTGTCGACATTTTGGCTCTGAAATGCCATTATGGGTGGAATCAGCAAAAGGTATAGGTTTTCTCTGTAATGGCACAAGAAAGCAAAAACCATTTTGAAAACTGAGTAGGGATTAACCAGAGAGCAATTGAGTTTTTCTGAACTTTTGCTTTTGACTGTTCTTGGAGCTCTCATATTCTTTGTTTTAATTTTAAAGCTGACCCTGACTTTAACCATCTGAAGATCATAGGGTCCCTTTAGACTTGGCAACTAACTATATAGTGACACGAATATTTATGTAATACTACCTGTAGAAGTTAGTACATCACAAATGCACTTGTGCTAAAACTGAATTAGTCACAAGTGCTATTAAGGAGTCTAACAGCCTGTGCCGTTTTTTAAAAAGTTGTAAAAATGGTAAATGTTGTGCTCTCGTGTGAATGGTGCATAGTGTAAAGGAGGGAAACTAATGTTTCACACCCCTATAGCATCTCCACCACTAAATTATTACTATATCACATGATGTTTTCAGTTAATTATACTTACACAAGCAGGCATATAGACAGACAGAGACACAGACATAAACACAGACAGAATACAGAACAGCACTCACAGAAAAACACTGTTCTACATTTTACAAGGCAGCTTAAAATCACCTATCTCAACTGGGTGTGCCTTGTAAAATGTAATACTGAGTTTTTGTGCGTGTGCTGTTCCTTGACCTCCATTTTGTATAAATTTTGGACTCTGTGGAGGTCCACTGCTGAAAAATGCAGGTTCTGGGTGTGCTCCCAATTCCCTTTTTTTTTCTAAATAGACAGATAGAGACACAGACAGATGGACAGAGACACAGACAATGGATAAACAGAGACACAGACAGATGGAAAGACATAGACAAAGGTAAATGGACTAGATAGATAGACAAACAGACAGAGAGAAAGCATTGGTTAATTCCATAAATAATGACCAGTAAAAGGCAAGACATAGGGGTAAGAATGAGCTGTTACGAGAAAAGGAAAGAGGTAAAGACCAATTTAAGATTGAATGGGACATTATTGGTACATTTCAAGATGAGTGGTGTGATGTTTGGACAGCTGTATTCTGAAGATCAATGCTAAATTGATTAAATCTGTTGACTGCTGGAAACAGCTTCACCAAGTAAGAATGGTTAGCCTGAGCGCAAAATTTGTAGAAGTGCAAAATGTTATAATAAACAAAAAAAATCAGCAATAATAAAAAGAAAAAAAATCACTCCCTCACACACAGAATCTCCCAGTCTTTGAACATTCTATAGAATATTCGAACATTGGGAGATATTCTGTGGCCCCATCAGTTTTCTTACAACGGGGCAAATAAACATTGCCACACAACATTTTATAGTGCTGTAGAGACACTATACGACAGGCACTCTATGGTGCACATATCCTCAGCCGTGATGTGCTTTAAGCATTCCCTCCTATAGTCCTTGGAGACATCCTCTCTATCCTGGCGTCCAAAAGTAGCGCTCTTCATTACAAGGTGGCCAAACTTCTCAGTCAGCAGCATAGGACTCCCGTGTTGAAACCTAACCATGCCCTAGTGCTGGCAGACAGGGTGATTCACTAGAAGTAGCACATGGAAGGTGTGTAAATATTAAGGTCATCAGCCATATATAGTGTATCTGAATATCAAATGACTGAGGGTTTGTTATAATCTATTAGTTGATTAATTATAGTCTGTGTATTCCCTGGCATTTTATGGTTACTGATGGCTAGCCATTGTCACTTTGGCAGCTGGCTGAGGATTATGGAAAACATAGTCCACAAAACCTGGAGTGCCAGAGTTTAGCCAGCATTTACTATGTGTGCACAATATGTGGCATTGCTGCTGTAGGTTTTATTTTTAAGGTCATACGTCTTCACCAATAGATATTTGTTTTTTATTTTACATTTAGTGGATGGGGTGTTGGGGAGTGCTCTGGGCACCTGCAATCCATGCTACACCACTGGGTGGTACATCATTATTAATAGTTGGTTGAGAAATGTATTTAGTTAATTTGAAATAATGAAAAAGACTCCTTCATGAACTAGTTGAGTGATCCTTGGCAATCAGAGCCCAACTTTAGATGTTTGGGCTACACTTGTGCTACACAGTGATTGGATCTGTACAGTGAGGGAATAAAGTATTTGAGCATCTGCTGATTTTGAACATTTGCAAACTGACAAAGAAATGATCAGTCTATAATTTTAATGGTACATGTATTTTAACAATGAGAGAATAACAAAAAAAAAATCCAGAAAAAAAAGTTATAAATTGATTTGCATGTCAATATGTGAAATACGTATTTGATCCCCTATCAATCAGCACGATTTCTGGCTCCCAGGTGTCTTTTATACAGGTAAATAGGTGAATTAGGAGCACTCTCTTAAAGGGAGTGCTCCTAATCTCAAATTGTTACCTGTATAAAAGACACCTGTCCACAGACACAAAGACCTGTCCACTGATGTCAGGGACAAGATTGTAGACCTACACAAGGCTGGAATGGCTACAAGACCATCGCCAAACAACTTGGTGAGAAGGTGACAACAATTGGTGCAATTATTCGCAAATGGAAGAAACACAAAATAACTGTCAGTCTCTGTCGGTCTGTTGCTCCATGTAAGATCTCACCACATGGAGTTTCAATGATCATGAGAATGGTGATGAATCAGCCCAGAACTACATTTGAGGATCTTGTTAATGATCTCAAGGCAGCTAGGACTAAAGTCACCAAGAAAACAATTGGTAACACTCTACGCAGTGAAGGACTGAAACCCTGCAGTGCCCATATGGTCCACCTTCTCAAGAAAGCACATTTACAGGCCTATCTGAAGTTGCCAATGAACATCTGAATGATTCAGAGGAGAACTGGTTGAAAGTGTTGTGGTCATATGAAACCTAAAATCAAGCTCTTTGGCATCAACTCAACTCCCCATGTTTGGAGGAGGAGGAATGCTGTTTATTACTCCAAGAACACCATCCCCACTGTCAAACATGAGGGTGCAAACATTATACTTTGGGTGCGTTCTTCTGCTAAGGGGGCAGGACAACTGCACCACATCAAAGGGACGATGGACGGCATCATGTTCTCTTGAGTGAGAACCTCCTTCCCTCAGCCAGGGCATTGAAAATGGGTCATGGATTCCAGCATGGAAATGACCCGAAACACACAGCCAATGCAACAAATGAGTGGCTCAAGAAGAAGCACATTACAGTCCTGGAGTGGCCTAGCCAGTCTCCAGGCATTTATCCCATAACAAATCTGTGGAGGAAGCTGAAGGTTCGAGTTGCAAAACATCAGCCTCGAAAACCTTAATGACTTGGAGAGGATCTGCAAAGAGGAGTGGGACAAAATCCCTCCAGAGATGTGTACAAACCTGGTGGCCAACTACAAGAAACGCTGACCTCTGTGATTGCCACCAAGTACTAAGTCGAAGGGGTTAAATACGTATTTCACTCATTGACATGCAAATCAATTTATAACTTTTTTGACATTTTTTTTTTTAATTCTATCTCTCACTGTTAAAATACACCTACCATCAAAATTATAGACTGATAATTTCTTTGTTGGTGGGTAGCGATGTCCCGAACTGTTCGCTGAACTGTTCGCCACGGTTCGCCACGAACTGTTCTCCGTGAACTCCCATCAGCTGACCCATTCCAGCCAATCAGCAGCAGACCTTCCCTTCCAGACCCTCCCACCTCCTGGACAGCTCATTAAGAATGCAGCTTCAAAATGGATGCTGTCCAGGAGCTGTGAGGGTCTGGGAGGGAGGGTCTGCTGCTGATTGGCTGGAATGGGTCAGCTGATGGGAGTTCGTGGCGAACCGTTCGTGGCGAACCAAAGCGAACAGTTCGCGAACAGTTCAGCGAACAGTTCGGGACATCACTATTAGTGGGCAAACGTTCAAAATCAGCAGGGGATCAAATACTTTTTTTCTCTCACTCTATGTCTACCCGTCACCAACAGATCCAGGTAACCAATTCAACCCTGTCTGTTACAGAGATTTGGAATTGCAATTATTTATTATAAATGAGAAATGTTCAGTAAGTGCAAGTCATAACCCTTTGTTTTTCAATTCCATACCCTTCATACACCTTGCTCATATCTACTACCAATTTTTAAACACTTCTGGTTCTGAACAAAGAGCAAAAAATCCATCGGCCACTTCTGGACAAAGGTAAGCCAGGAGATGCACTGAAAAGAGGCATATACCTTTAGGTATCCATTACAAAGTAATACATAGAGATTACATGTAATCATTTTTTTTTCTATTAATAATATAGCTAGTTTATCAGCTATGCAAAATCATGATGTTAGACCAGGGGTGAAACTACTGGTAGTGCAACAGGGGCAATGGCACTTGGGCCCATCAGAATTTAGGGACCCAGTCTTGGCCACCCATCAAGGTAACAAAGAGCAGTGAGGACCCCAGCAGAGGCGAGAGCACACCAGATCTCAGACAAAGTCCCATGAGCTACAGAAATCCATGGATTCCGAGTCATGTGGTGCCTTAAACTAGCCCCATCCCTTCTTACATAAGAATGCATGCTTCCTTTCTTGTGGATAATGGAGGAAGCAACTGCTTCAACCTGCTCTGGGTGCACCTTTAGGTCTGCAGTACAGAAATGATCCCTCCCCTGTGGTGGCTTGAGTGAGTTAGTCAATCTGTTAGAATAAAGGGAAGATGATTGGGGCCTGATGTCTGGCTGGGAAGGGTGTTTGCTACCTTGGTACTTTAATTTATCAAACAACTTTCATTTGTCTGCAAAATTCAAACATGTAGAATGTTTGTGATTCACATGATGGTGCCTGTGAAATGCATTTTGTGGTGTGTAATGCACGGAGTTTGTCTGTGTGCTGAATTGAGGGTGCCTGTGAACTGCATTGCATTACTCTGTCTAGTACTCTAGTACATGGAAGGTGTGTCTGTGAACTGAATGGAAATTGTCTGGGAGCTGCATGTAGATTATCTGCATTATGTGTATATATATGTGTGTCTAAACCACATTGTGTGTGTCTGTATCACTAGCAACTGCCCTACTGAGCCACCAGTTGGGCCTGTTCAGTTAGCACAGGATAGGTCTGCCAGCAGAAATCTGACAAGGCCCAGCCAGGATGAAGCCCTTCTGCAGTGTGTGGATAGCAAGGAGAATATAAGATACCAAAGAGAAATATGACTACCTATTTCTTAGAGTAATGGGGTTAATTGGCAGGGGAATGTGCCTCTCTAAATTGAATAGGGAGCTTGTTAGTTGACAGACAACTGTGGCAAATCTAAATTTGGAAAGGATGTGGGTCAAATCTCAGAGAAATGTGACAGTCTAAATTGGGGAAATGGAGGGTGTATTGGCATGGGGATGTAGGGTTTTCTGACAATAGAGTTTATTTGGTAATTGCAAGTGGAGGACTATGATTGTTTGGAGTGGTAGGGGGTCGGAAAAAAAATCACCACCAAGGTTCATTAGTTCATCAGATCTGCTAATGTGTTAGACCGATGCTTTGACAGGTGATATAGTGTTCTACTAAGGTTATTGAAAACAGATCACATCATAGACTGTGAAGAATCCATTGATCATGGTTTGATACATCTTGAAGTGTATTCACGAAGCAGAGGTTTGAGGGGAATAGACAACAGAGTTGCATAACTCAAAACAAAATATCTATATTGGGGAATTCCTTCACTCACTGATTTGGTGCTAATTTTGAAAGTTGTCTGCCAACACATGACAAATGATGTTCCAAGGAATATGACTCAGAAGACTATTATGACAACTTGCTGGTTGCAGCCCCAATGCATGCTCAGCATAGTACTTCATGAAGAATTGAGTTATATTAAAAAAAATCTAATTATTTAACTGCAACAGGAAAACAGCATCAAACTCCTAGATTCTGGTGAAATAAAAATGAAACGTACTGAATGACTCGGTATCCAGGAAAAGTCACAATGTACACGCACCTGGATTTTGCTGATAAGATTATCATTTGTTGCAAGAGCGTCTGTTGTTATCGTTGATGCTTTGACTGTTTAAAATAAAACCATGAAATCATTGGTGTGATTTGTTCACTTAGGCTAAATCTTACCTAATGCACCGACTGCATTACACATTATAAAATTGTCAGGCTAATCGTTTCATTGGTTATTTTCATCTGAATCATTATGGAAGAGTGGAGAATTCTGACTCATACGATTGCAGCTATCTCAGTAAATCGAACTGTGGCACTCAATATACAATGGTTCTATCCGGTGTAGACTAAAATACATCTGATAATATTCGCCTTGTACTCAATGGAACACTGGCATAACACTCAAATTCCGCTCCGCTAGTGCCAACATGGGTGGCAGAGGTGTAAATTCGGCATTGTTCACCAATACATTTGACACATTGTTGCAAGAAGGATAAATATCTATTCTTAATCCCTTGCAGTGTATACTACTAGAACGCATCCAGACAAATTGCACATAATCTTGTTTGTAGAGAAAAATAAAAGGCTTGCTTTAGTCATTTAACCCATTAATGACAAATGGTTATACACATTCTATTTGTGATGAAGGGGTTAAATGCTGCCATTTACTGATCAGAGATATTGTATCCAGTAACAAAACAGTTTATGCCAGGGGGGAAAGTCCATGCAAAACATATAGCCTAATACTGCACGTGTAAATCAAGTAACAGAATCTATATGGAATAAGAAATACAGGAATAGTCCCTGTTAATTCATTTTAATAAAAACAGAATATTTTCTTCTTCTACTGTAAAAGACATTAGCTGATCATCCCAATAATTGTGCTTGTGTAGTGAAAAGTATGATATAATTCCAGCTTCATAATACCTTATTAGGAATTATAGAGTTAACTCTTTGAGTCCTGCATGTGTGTTTGAATGTGGGCATAAAAAAAGACTGGCATAAATTATGGTTTTTTAATTAATGAATAAAAATACACTGATCAATATTTCTCATTTTGCAGCTTGTGTATAGGACATAAAATGTAGCACAGTGATAGGTAACCAAAAAGGCAAGGTACCCTTTCATTTATAGTCCAAATGGTATGTTTTTGCCAAGAAATGAATTAGAAGATGTTACATATGCTTTGCCTTGTGAAATAACTGATGGCCATTGCAGTGAGACCTTTCCTGGTGGTTAGAAGGAAAAACATAGAGAATACCGCTCTGTACAGGTTCAATGAGTGCTATTATTATTATACAGCAACAACTAAAAATGATTAACTTATATTGTAAACACGCAGACAACATGGAGTTATGAGCACAGCAAACATATCCAGTTTGCATCAGTTATCAAGATTTAAAAAAATACCTAGAAATGTGAGAATAGAAGTTTATTTATTGGAAGCTGTTTTTTTTTTTTAACATTGCACTCTTTAAACTCCATAAAATGTAATGATTTCTGAAATATATGATGATGACGATGAAATTGCCTACACAATCAGATATTCTGTACTTGAAGATAATTATAAGAAAGTCTCTTTTAAGGCAAAACAATGAAATGAATTGACGATTACATAAATTGAAAATTACATATGCATGACGCCTCGTGGTTCCAGTATTATATCGCTCACACCCCCCTCACCCCCCAACAAATCTAATTTTTTCGCATAAAAGATTAACCCTTTGTGAGTCTGAAGTGTGCTTTGCAACACACTGACCTCTACGGCACCCAATAGGTTAAATGTGTCACAATCCTATAAAACAGTTGCAGGGCTTCGGGAGAGACATTACCTGGTTGCTGGGTCCTTGATGAGTACTGCAGTATCCCTCCCTGGAATTATCAATGTCTGTGTCCGAAGCACACTAGGGAAGAATGCCAGCACTGATGTGCCTTTAGTTGGTGCATACAAGAAGGATGACACTAGAGGATAAACTGCTTGCAGCGCAGAGATTGCAGCTTAGGCTCTGTGGATACTGATAAGGGCAGTGCACTGTTAGACTGCTATAGACGTTGCTCGTGTTGTCGTTCTGGGGATAGAGATGAGGGTGCCTCCTCTGTTGCCATGGTTACTGAACTCTGAGCATTGTGCAACAGCTGCTTGGTCGGACGTAACAATGGCAGTTCGGCAAAATACATTTGCGCTACCGTGGAGCCTTAAGACTATGCGGTGTGAGTGATTGTTTACGTTTCACTCAGGGGGCTCGTTTACTAAACAGTGAATGGTGGTGAATTAAAAATCAGATTTGCAGAATATGGGCCAGGAATGGCGAGCTGAAAACATAGGTGATCCGAAGATGATATTTTTTTTCAACTTGGTTAAATTTACCAAAATCATTTCTCGGTTCACTGTCTACAGGTTAAACCGCATAATGTAATTTTTTTTTATTTTATTTTTTATAAGCTCTGGTTTTGTAGGTCAGATGTACTATTAATACAGTGATGTGTTTACATGCTTGTATATCTAATGTTATGAAAATACTAATGACACTAAAGCTTTTTAGTTGTATTGATATTTTTAGGCATACAGATTTGCTTGTTTTTCTTCCTCTGTAAGAAAACAAAATGAGGAAGTAGATAGAATGGATGAAATGAGATAAGAGTCATTTTTTTTCCAGCAGCGGATCTGTTTAAGCACTAACATGATAAGCAATCGTAAATGTGAAAGGAGAAGGACACTATCCAAGTGATGTCGATTTAACCCTTGATGAAATGGCAGTGGGCGAAACATGCATACAACCCTGGCACAGCAAGTGTTAAGTAAAAAGTTAGATAATTAGATATTGTCGGTAGATATATGTAGGTAGACGAGATATAACATTACACCGTGGTTGATACCTGGATGAATAAACCCCAAGTATAATGTAAAATGTGCAAAGAGAAGTATTCATCTGCACAACAAATCATTAATTATAGAAACATACTTTATAATATAAAAATATTTATTTCAATAGAAAACTACTTTTTGCAAAACCTAAACATAGAGGACTTCTAGTGTGTCTTCCAAAATAGTTTTGTGTATTGTAAAGCACCATAACCACTACAGCCCACTATCCCAAAAGTAATTTGTGTAACTGCTTAATAATGCTTTTATAACTTTCCTGGGAACACCCAGTTGATCTCCTCAGCCAACGAGAGCAACCCTGTTTAGATCAGTGGAGCTAATTGGATTGTCCTGGCAGATGAATTGGAATGCAGAATGTCAGTGCAGCCATGGGTGGTCAGTAGGACCCCAGTAAATGGTCAAGCTACTCAAACAGTTTACTTTGTGAGGATACCATAACCAATACACCGGATTGTAGTGGTTGGTGCTTCTCTTCCTTTAAAAGATTTTTTTTGTTATTGACGGAAATACAGTAGCTGTTAGATTTGGCAAAGAAAATTGTCCAGCTAAGCTATTTTGACTTAAAATCTGAAATCCCTTAATCGTGTTACAGACCATTCACATTTGAGTAATGAATAAACCTGATAGTTTGAACATGTGCAGTCCAGCGGACAGATTTAAATAGGAGCATGACTGCTAAAATTGGTTTCTACAGGTGGGAGAAAAATGTTTATCATGGATGGGTATTGGATTAGGTACCGATGGGAACCACAATAAATGTTGTAAATCCGTTGCTAGAATGTAGATTTTATGTAACTTATAATAGATACAGTACACAAAAAAATGGTAAATAGCGAACGAGTGTAAAATGAAATCACACATATAATGTAAAAAAAAATGCCAAATAATACTATATTCAAGATATCTCTGTACAATAGGTAAAATAATCAATTACTTAATTTAATACATCCCACTCACATTTTATTTTATACTGTATAATACGTGCTAAAGAAATGTGAGTGGGATGTATTCAGTTAAGTCATTGATTATTTTACCTATTGTGGCACATACTGTATTACACTATTTTTAGCATTTTCTCTTTCAGTGATATCTTGGATATATTATTATGTGGTAGTTTTGTACATATTACCTGCTCACTTACCTTTGGTCAGGGATCACTTTTAAACATTTTATGCATGCGTTCACGGTGAGATTGGCAACACTGTTTGCTGTTTATTTTTAGCCTCTATCTATATATGACACTTTTTTTTTGTTTTATTGTATATGTATGTAATAAGTCCCCCTTTTCTCTCTCATATTTCTATGGGTAGGTATATCTAAGAAATTCTATAAAGCCGAGTTCCGTTTCTCTTACGTGCCATATGCAAATGACTAGCCCTACAGCCGGACATGAAAAAAGAAAAGATGATTGATTGGAAAAAGTTGATTGATGGTTAAGAGACACCTACTACATGTTGATTTTATTCACAAATCAGGTGAGAAGTGGCCCATAGAGGGAAAAACAGAAAAGCAGTATAAACAGATCTATATTTATAAATTTATAAATTATGTATTGAATATATATCATACATAAATATAGATTTATTTTTCTGCTCCTTATCTTTTTCCCTCTATGGTTACTTTTTCTCACTTGATCTTTGAACCGAATAAAAGGCAATGTTATGTATAGATTTCAATGTACACCAGTTGTATTATTTTCTTACCCTCTCTTGATTTGTCCAATGTTCTTAATACTGAACTATCACATAAACGAGCGTAGGACATCCAACAAAATTTTAATTTTTGGGAGATAATTTGTTTGTACTAAACCTCTCCATCATGCACGAGTCTAGAAATATCAGTTCTATACCCTTATCAAAAGCAATAAAACTCTATTATGTGCACATGATCCAATCCTTCTGCATTTTTAAATAACAGAAAGTGTTTAGTGTCACTCTACTGGTTATTAAAGTGTAAGATCACCTGCCACATCAAGGAAAAGCTCTTAGGTGAGTCCTACATTATCAATTTGCTGCTTTTAGCTAAAAGGTAAAATCTCTAATGAGACAGCAAGATATATTTTCCTAAACCCTATGTATGTATTAACCTTTGTAGCATGGCTGTGTAATACAGACGCAAATACAAACATACAAAATGACTCTGCGTGGTGGTCGGGAGTTGCAGGGTAAGGTGTGTTATATTTACCTGAACCTGTCTTTCACTGCCATCTTGACAGTCTTCTTATGCTCCTCTCCTGGCACTTCAACTGCAAGGAGCAAATATCAACATTGTACTTTCACTGAGTACTACAGTGAGATCTATGGAAGATCCTGTGAGACCACAGGATCCTCCATAGACAGAACCTTTCTCACCTCAGTCATCACTCAGCCTTTTGTCAAAATTGTCAAGCGTAGGAAAATACTATAATGAACTAGTCCATACTTTGTCTTACTATATCTGTTGGCTGGGTTGGAATGTCGGTGAAATCCCAGCACAGTCAATGTGAATACATCATAAGGAATGTATCTTTTATTATACTACTCATACTCATTGTAGCGGAGCTGCAATATTAAATCCCAATATCTCCGCTGGTACAGAAAGTAATCCAAGGAAAGCGCTGAAAATGAAGGCAATATCCCAAATCCCCCAGTAACCGGATGAAACACAGTTCTGGGAGTCAACTGAGGCTTTAATGACAAGTCACCAATGTATACGGTTGTCCCTGCACAGGGTCTCTAGACTGGGACAGCAGGGGTTTTACTCAGGTGGACTGTGTGGGAGACTGACCATGCAAGGTAATTTCCCAGCATCCCCTGCTATACAGGGACAATAATGACATCATCAAGTACAGATCATTATATTACCAGTTGATACAGTAAACTCTGGTATTTTATATTAAAATATATAACTTCGGTAATTTCCAACATATTGACACGAATGACCCCTCATTAGGTTGCAGGGATCTGAGTGCACAATCTCACGAATTACCGCTCAGATCCTTGCAGAAATAGGCAAACGCCACACATAATACTGTTTTAATGGAACCAGGTCTCAATGAGGAGATCACACGAGAGGATGCATTTACACGAAAGGGCAAATCTCCCGAATGGCTGGGAAGTCCAGCGGAGCTCCTGCCACCGAGAAGCCAATTTTAGTTCCAGGCACTCGACAGCAAAACCCCGCTGGGTCTTCGAGAACAAAGATGGCCACCGCCACGTGTTCGGTACGCGAATGGCAGCCACCCGCAACATACATTAATTGGACCTGGCTACAATGTTGCAAAGTACTTAATGGGAGACACACGACCTGCTGGGGTGGTCTCTCATTCGGTACTTTGCTGTTTTCACGAACAGTGTTGAGATTCACTGTTCGTGGATATCCCAGCTGAACTCTGGCGGTTAGAAACACACGAATGCTTTTAACTCTGCACTTTTACCTGTCGACATTGCACATAGGGAATATAGTTACAGATCAGTGAAGTACAAATACAGACATGGGCAAGCAATCTTAAAGGGATAACACCATATATATATATATGTAACATAGCAGTCCGAAGTGGCTAGGTTTGCCACACTCATAATACTCATTCTGGATGGGGGAGGGTGGGCAGGGGCGGGGGGCCCTTCTCTCAAACACCCTGTACTCCTGGGCAGCAGTAAGCAATGGCTACAGTATACATCAGCCCAAATACATAGAACAAAAGCAAAAAGAAAAGTTACTTGTGCACTATTCCAAATCCCTATTAACATTTAAATTACAGGAGGTTTTTAATACCACTGCAATGGCCAATAAAGTTCAAGCTCACCTGCCCTGTCAAGGCTCTAACATGAGTCCAACACTAACATCTCAGCTAGATGCTTTCAGTAAAACCATTATATGTGAAAGATCTAGTGAAACCGAGCAGATATATGCTCAGCTCAGTATCTTGAATGAGTTAAGGGCAAAATGAATCCCTTTACATCAATTATAACACCAGATCAAGGTTACATTTGTCAACTCAGTTGCTAGTTACCAATAACATACCTTAAATACAAGATATTGCAAGCAATCAATAGATACATGATCATTAATGGTCTACTGATTTCCCATTAAAAGGTACGTTCAAGTGACTATAGTTACTTATTGATGGATGGAAAAATACTAGGGGCAGAAGTAAAATCTGTTAACACCAATTGATAAAAGTAGGTTAAGAAAATATGTCAGTCCTTTTATTTTACAAATCGCAGAACCTTATTTAGCAGCTGTAACCTCCACAAAATACACCTGGTGGTTAGATGAATGGAATGATTATGCAGAATAGGAAACCATTCCCTCATACAAAAATGGTTTATTGCATTGATTTATTTTTTATTCACTCCTTTATTGCACAGTAGAGACAATGACACCATACAAACGTAGTCAGCAGGACACTATTTTTTGTTGTAGCCTAGATTAGGAGCCTGGTAGTACATGGATACAACCTAACAACAGGCTCAAATACCAAGCGATAGCATGAATAGTTGTGGGGTGAGAAGCAAAGAAGCCTAATTAGACAAAACATATTCTCTAGTATCTATGGCTAAAATCCACTCAATTGACTACAGGTAGTTACTTGTGTTCTATGTAAAAGCAGAACAAAAAAAAACTGAGAAAAGGAAAATAAAACAAACTAGTATAATAGATTTCAGCCAGCAAGTCTTCTAAGTGCAGTCTTAAAGCACTAGGTGTAGTCTTGGAGAAGGCAGATTATATGAGCAGGGTAATCTTTTCCACTTCGATGTGCTGTGTTGAGAAGGTTGATGGTTGTGATCATAACAACATAGAAACATAGAATGTGATGGCAGATAAGAACCATTCGGCCAATCTAGTCTGCCCAATTTTCTAAATACTTTCATTAGTTCCTGGCCTTATCTTAAGTCTAGGATAGCCTTATGCCTATCCTACACATGCATATACTCCTTTACTGTGTTAACCTCTACCACTTCAGCTGGAAGGCCATTCCATGCGTCGACTACATGATATTATTTTTAAACCTTTGCCCCTCTAATTTAAGACTATGTCCTCTTGTTGTGGTAGTTTTTCTTCTTTTAAATATAGTTTCCTCCTTTACTGTGTTGATTCCCTTTATGTATTTAAATGTTTCTATCATATCCCCCCTGTCCCCCCTATCATATCCCCCCTGTTTCTATCATATCCCCCTCCCTACTACTTTTCTTTAGAATGGTTACAACATTCACTAATTCCCAATCTTCTGGGGCTACTCTAGTATACCACTAAGTTCTTTTAATAACTTTGAGTGTATTCCATCAGGTCCCATTGGCTTATTTGTCTTTAATTTTGATAGTTGAACTAGAACCTCTTCCTCTGTAAATTCACATGTAACAAATGACTAATTTGTCCTTTTTTCTTAACTGAAGTCCCTCTCCTTCATTTTCAGCTGTAAATACTGAACAAAAATATTCATTGAGGCAGTCAAATAGACCTTTCCTCTTCTACATACCTTCATTCTTTTGTTTTTAATCTAACTAATCCTTATTTTACTTCCCTTTTCTTAATTATGTATCTAAAAATGTTTTATCCCCCTTTTTTACTGACTGTCCTATTCTCTCTTCTGTGTGTGATCTAGAGGCTCTTAAAACTTGCTTTGCCTCTTTCTGCCTAATCTTATAGATCTGTTTGTCTTTCTCACTCTGGGTTTTTTATAATTACTAAGTGATCCAGTGACATGTGCAATCCCGAGTCTCTCAGACCTTAATGACACCTTCAGCAGCAGCTCTTCATGAGACTTTTTTAACTGTGTGTTGGTAGTGTGGATAGAAGTCTGGTGAGAGTCTTACTCTAGTGCTTTTACATGGCCTATCCGCATGTGAACATCTTCTCTAATAACGGAGAGATCCACGTGAAAAAGTTGTCTAGCATCCTTTAGCAAATAATTAATATCTTTCTTTGTAGCTGTTTTTTTGTCCTCAGAAGAAGATTCATGGTGTAATACCCCACTCTGCAACAGCTCATCAGTGATATCCAAGGAGAATTCCTCCAAGGAAGACTTATCAGGTGGCCATCATTTTAGACTGGACTTGCTTTGGGCCTTATAAGAGAAGATCCCTGATATCTAGGGATCATGCCGGAGGAGGAACTTTCCTCTTTTTTGCCTTCTTCTCTGTATCAACACAGGTGAGCATAGCGATGCATGAGCTAAATGTATTCTGGGATTTGGCAAAGAATCAGGCTTTGCTGCTGAGTCAGACCAGAGCTCTCAAATGATGTCTGCTCAGTCACTATCATTCCACACCATAATTCTTTTTTTTATTACTCTCATGAATAGCTCTCTTGAGTTTATGCCACAGTATTTCATACGTTCTCAGTTTAGACTTTCTGTGTCCATTCATGGCCTTCCCCATACAGGTCACTGAAAAATCTTTGTAAGACATCACCTTGGTGAGATCCTCAAAGCCAAGTTAACATAAAACAAGAGAGAGAGGACAACAAAAAAGCGAATATAGTGTAGCAGATTGATATGTTTTGTGGAGGAAAAAGATAGAATTGCACTTTCAGTGTTTGGAGCTTTAAATGTGTAAGTACAGCTGCAAACGCTGAAAGTGCAATTCTTCCTCTCTCTCTCAAATATTGTTCACAAATCTGTCTAAATCTGTGTTAGTGAGCACTTTGTTGAGATAATCCATCCACCTCACAGGTCTTGCATATCAAGATGCTGATTAGACAACATGGTTAAGGCCACTCTAAAATGTGCAGTTTTACTGTATTGGGGTGGTTTGGGTGGGTCCGGAGGGTCCGGAGGGGTCCGAATACCAGTCAGTATCTGGTGTGACCACCATTTGCTGACACAGTGCAACACATCTCCTTCACATAGAGTTGATCAGGTTGTTGATTGTGGCCTGTGGAATGTCGGTCCACTACTCTTCAATGGCTGTGCGAAGTTGCTGGATATTGGCAGGACCTGGAACACGCTGTGATATACGCCGATCCAGAGGATCCCAAACATGCTCAATGGTTGACATGTCCGGTGAGTAAGCTGGCCATGCAAAAACTGGGATGTTTTCACCTTTCAGGGATTGTGTACAGATTCTTGCAACATGGGGCCGTGCATTATCATGCTGCAACATGAGGTAATGGTCATGGATGAATGGCACAACAATGGGCCTCAGTATCTTGTCACGGTATCTCTGTGCATTCAAAATGCCATCAATAAAATGCACCTGTGTTCGTTGTCCATAACATATGCCTGCCCATACCATAACCCAACTGCCACCATGGGCCACTCGATCCACAATGTTGACATCAGCAAACCGCTCACCCACATGACGCCATACACCCTGTTTGCCATCTGCCCTGTACAGTGAAAACCGGGATGCCTCCGTGAAGAAAACACCTCTACAAAGGGCCAGACGCCAGCGAATGTCAGCATTTGCCCACTTTAGTCGGTTACGACGACGAACTGCAAATAGGTCGAGATGAGGTCAACGAACATGCAGATGAGCTACCCTGAGATGGTTTCTATCAGTTTCATACAGTCAGCATGCCAATTGTACGCTCCTTAAAACCTTGCAACATCTGTGGCATTGTACTGTGTGATAAAACTGCACATTTTAGAGTGGACTTTTATTGTGGCCAGACTAAGGCACACCAGTGCAATAATCATGCTGTCTAATCAGCATCTTGATATGCCACACCTGTGAGGTGGATGGATTATCTCGGCAAAGGAGAAGTGCTCACTAACACAGATTTAGACAGATTTGTGAACAATATTTGAGAGAAATAGGCCTTTTGTGTACATAGAAAAAGTCTTAGATCTTTGAGTTCAGGTCATGAAAAATGGGGGCAATAACAAAAGTGTTGCGTTTATAATTTTGTCCAGTGTATATATATATATAAAGAATTGCACTTTCAGTGTTTGCAGCTGTACTTACACATTTAAAGCTCCAAACACTGAAAGTGCAATTCTACCTTTTTCCTCCACACAAAAAAATCAGTCTACTACACTATATTCCCTTGTTTGTTGTCCACTCTCTATCGTTTCATGTTGACTTGGATTTGAGGACCTCTAAGGTGCTGTCTTGCAAAGATTTTTCTCTATTTATATATATATATATATTTCAAGATGATGAAGTGGTTCTTTTTTCAGGTTATTACATACAGAACAGAGCCCTGCAGGTATCCCATACACTGCAGGTTCTCTTTAATACCTACAGGTATTAATCACTTCAAGGTTATTAAACATATATCTAGCAATGCACATTGCAAAAAAATAAATATCTCTTAGAATCACATATACTTTGCTGGCGTGTTGGAGAGAAGGATGAAAGAAAATAGACTTAATTAGATGAAAAAGAACAATGAGTAGAGAATAATACTTTGTATTGCCCTCTCAATGTAAGACATAGTAATGCTTGGATCAAGTGTAACAGCAACGCATACCCATATTATGTAAGAAATGAACCAAACAAACTACAATACCCAAAACCACATTTAGTGGGCTATTTCTTTATATTAGATAAAACATGGAAAACAATACGGCACAACTTAGAGTCCTGCTGCTTTCGTTATCATATCGTAATACAATTGTTGTCCTTTTAATTTTGCAAATGCACATTTATATGGAGATTTATTCTGGTCCAGTATTCTAAAACTGTATCAATCAGGAGGAAAGTTACAATGGTTGCCATGGTGAATTTTCCACTTTGCATTTAATTCACACATCCTTCCCATGTATAATTATTTCAAGTGTGAGAGTGCTAAAGTATTGGATACAAACTTTGAATAGTTAGATGACTCAATCGCCTACATGATTCATCTAACTATAGATTTATATTAATATCCATAATTGTATTTCACATTGGACAAGGATTCTTAATTATGGAGACACCGACCTCGGATCATACTGAGATTATTAAATAACTAATAACAGAATAGTTTAATCTATTTTCATTTTTTTGTCCTATTTTTTATGAGATGAAATTATAATCATTCACATATGTATTTACTTTAAATAAATACATTTCTTAGTCAGGTAGGAATTTTCCATTAGATGTAGTAAAAGGGGACCACCTGCACCTGACAATTACATATTATTCCCTTGACACCTGGGACGCTCTTCATTTATGAATGCTGCAGGGCTTAAGAGTCTGAATTGTATTTTCAGATGTATTTGCCCTTTTCTTTTATTTCCTATATATATTTGTGTTAGGTGCTTAAGATGGTACAGTGTGAAATACCATGAATAAACGTAGGATAATAAAAGGAGCAAGTCGGTTGTGGTGTGCCGAAACCGACGATGAGGTAGGCCTGAGAAGGAAGAGGGCCTACCCAGGGAAAGAAAATAGAAAGGAAATAAATGTTAAAATGTGGTGTGGTGGGAGGGTCATTCAACGCTGACCTCGAACGGTAAGGAGCCAGGTAAGGGGAGTGCCTTAAGTAGGCTAGGGGTAGCAAACCAGCACCTCCCACAAATCCAGGCAAATTGCCTTAATACTTGTGTTAGGTGCTTAAGATAGTACAGTGTGAAATACCATGAATAAACGTAGGATAATAAAAGGAGCAAGTCGGTTGTGGTGTGCCGAAACCGACGATGAGGTAGGCCTGAGAAAGAAGAGGGCAAAAATTAAGTAATCAAATTTATTAACAGACAACCAATACATATACATTTTATCAACCAGACATGTTTTTGAAAGCATCCCTTAATTCTTGTACTGGGTTCGGTATGTACCGTGAGTAAGCGGATGACTTCCAGCACCCCAGTGTTTTGATAACATGAGTTGGGATGTTGACACTGGAGGCTGTGGACGTGGCTCCTATACGAAAGGAGTGTCCTGAGTATTTGTCTGCGTTGAGGCCCAGTTGTGTGAGCAAGGGCCTGACGTAAGTCATGAAGGGTGCAATGGCGAGTACTGTACCTTGTAGTTGTAGTAACGGTTGCGAGGGCAGTAAGTTATGGTGCTGTATGTAGGCATCAAGAACCCTGACGGGACACCATCTGTTGTGCGTGGGATAGTATAATGTTTACGGGTATGTGCTGACTGGTTTTGGAGTGAGGTAAAGTCAGGATGTAATGATCCATATGTTTTGTCAAGTGGGAATAGAGGAGGAACAGAGTGGTTTGGGTCGTGGAGGTTGTAGTGAATTCTCTAGGTCGTAGAAATCCATAGAAAGCGATGTATATTGCTGTTTTGATGATAGAATTTGTATTGGTGTCAAATGGTTTTAAGTCAAGCAGGTTAGATAATGCTTTGAAGATATGGTTATCTATGGGTAGCCTCTGGGCTGTATGTGTGGGTTCTGATTTCTGAATACCTCTGAGTATGGTCTTAATTTGGTGAGAGGCCATGAAACTGTTGTTATTTGGGTGTAAGATTAGCATGTGGTGTTGAATGCCAGTGAGATAGAGTTTGATGGTGTTATATGACATTTTGAGTTTAAGGTGGCAAAAGGAAGCAAACCCCAAAAAAGATGTCATAACAAACGGTTGCATGATGTTATGTTCCAGAAGGAATCGTTTGAATAGTGTGAAAGCCCTGCTGTAGGTTTTGTTTGTATTGTTTGAAAGTGCCAATTGCGACAATGTCCTGCTATGCTGCATGATGATGTCTAGTCCAGTATGAGTTGTTGAAATGTTGGAGTGGTGTTGGCTGTGGGCGCTGCTGACGGGAGTGCTTGATGAAACTCCTGAAATTTAAAGCGAGACAAATTGTCAGCAGCTGTGTTACAACATGGAAACAACATAGGAAGAAATTATGACAAGCTGCCAACCAAGTGAGTTTCCTCAGAAATCTCATGATCGTAAGAGATTTGGAACAACCTTTGTTGATGATGTGACAGGTTGCCTGGTTGTCTGAGTAACAACGCACTGGCATATTAGCCCATAAATGACCCCATGCTACGGCAGCCGCCACTATGGGATAGATCTCAAAAAGAGCTGAGGTAGTGGAAAAACCTTCCAAATCCTGAACTGCTGAAAGCCAGCTGCCCCAAAGCCATTCGTTCCCAAAAATTGCTGCAAAACCAGTGGTAGATGCCGCATCTGACCAAATGGTACGAGATGATTCAGTCAATTGAGGGAGGAACATACTTTTACCATTCCAAGTGGTTAAAAATCTCTTCCACATGATTAGATCTGCCGTAGCTTGGGCATCTAAGGACAACCTGTACGTGTCATGTAGGAAAAGTGGGAAAAGATGCAATAGTCGTGATATAAAGGAGCGGCCTTGAGGTATGATGCGCATAGCAAAATTTAGTGACCCTAGCAGGGACTGTAGCTCTTTGCGGCAAGTGCCGAGCTGTAGGTAGTTGTTTATGTAAGTGAGAATATTTTCTATCTTATCGTATGGTAGGCTTGCTTGCATTGTGGCAGAGTCTAATTGGATACCCAGAAAAGTGATAACCGTGTCTGGCCCCTCTGTTTTCTTTGGGGAGATGGGTACACCTAGTTGCTCAAAAAGCTTAGTGGTAGCTTTGAGACTAGTGGGAGGCGAAGTATTCTCCTCGACCAGTAGGAAATCGTCCAGGTAATGTAATACCGTAGGGTATCTGGCTATGTTCAATAGTAACCAGCATAATGCTTCAGCAAATGTGTCGAAAATAGCTGGGCTACTTTTGGACCCAAAAGTTAACCGGGAGAAAAAATAGTAGTTCCCGGACCACTTGATGCAATGCAGGTGCCACAGTGTGGGGTGGATTGGGAGTAATTTAAAGGCGTCAGTAATGTCGGTCTTACTGAGCCAGGCTCCAACCCCTGCTTGTATGATAGCTGTAATGGCGTGATCTATGGTGGTATATTGCAGAGAGAATTCCTCAGCGGGTATAAGGGAATTAAGATTAGGATTGGCCGATGAGTGGGGTGCCGATAAGTCAATGACGAGTCTCTGTTTTTGGGAAGATTTCCCTGTGACAATACCAATGGGGTTGGTGCGCCATTCTATGAATGGAGGAGTTCTAAAAGGCCCCAATACGAAGCCCTCATCCACTTCTTGGGCTATGAGGGTGTCAACCGCTGTGGGGTTGTGTTGGGCGGATTGTAGATTAGGGCATTCCAGAGTTCTGGCTGGTATGTGTAGGATACCTGTGTGGAAGCCTTCTGTTAAACCAGAAATAAGAAAGTCTACCAGGTGTCTAGATGGGTGCTGAGACATAAATGCTGTGAATACTGGCATATTAATGGACGTTACGTAAGGCTTGGAATACATTTTATTTGGACACATGGTCTTTGCATGAGCCCTAAAACATTTTGAACAGACATGCAATAGTCTACATCTACTGTAATTACAAGACCCAACACTGAAATTATTACATATCTGGGACTTGCCCAGAAACTTGATTGCGCGTCCCAGTTTGTCTCTTGAGGAACTAGCTCCTTGCGTGGAGGCATGTCCGTCCGCCGTGTTGGGACAAAAATTTGTAGTATGGGCTGTGGAGGAGCAGTATGCACAAGCTGGTGTTCTTATACTTGCAAAGTGTCTGCAAAATATGATGGTATCAATCCTTCCCCAGTTGGATCGTGTTCCGTACTGGGAGAAGGCTCCAGACACTTTTGCAGAAAAAGACCTATGGTAGTCATAGAAGGCTGAACCACCATATTTGTTGCCCAGGTCTACCAGCTTGTGCATATAGAGATCAAACTCCTCTCTTCTGTTGGTATAGACCGCACAGATGACATCCCTGTAAATACCAAACGCTAGTACAAATTCAGGGATAGTCTTTCCTGTTCAGGCGGGCATCCCTAGATCTGACAACAACAGATACATCATCATAAGCATACGTCTTATTTTCCACAATATCCTGGGAGGCAATCAACAGGGAAGCCAGGTTGACGTCTTTACCTTCCAGGATATCCCTTTTAATGTGCTCAGGTATCATGTGGGCTGGGCTAACTTCCTGGTCATCCAGGGTGATGGCTGGAGCGACTAATGGCAAGGCTGGTGTTTGTGTCGCAGCAGCGGGTGGCCCTGCTAGAGTGAGGGCCGTGGTGACCGACACAAGTTTCTCCAGCCTGGAATTGACCTTGCTCATGGAGGATGAGTGAGGATAACATGGCATGTATGTCTCCTGGGTTGGACTGGCTAGATCCTTCCCCGGCGTACAGGTTTTTTGTCGATGTGCGTAGCAGTTTGAAAAGTTCTGCTTTCCTTGATGTAGGGGATTTGTCGTCTCCTTAATTCCGTGGTTATACGCGGGATCGTCCAGGATCTGATTGATGCTGGACTAGCTAGCTCTCCTCCTTGTGTGGGAGTGACAGTTCTAGCCGGGGTGCTAGGCAGGGAGAAATCCTCTACCCCTTCCTTAGACATACTATAAATAAAACAATTAATTAGTATATGAAACCACCAAATTGTACTGGCAGGCTAGCTAGGCCGGATGGCGAAAGCATTATACTTATTTGGTGACAGGTGAGGCCCTGCTAATTGCCAAGCGGCTTGAGAGGCTCTATCTATGCGTTGGCGCGAGGGGTTATTGAGGCCACTCAACGTAGTGGCAGGAGTTTTAGGCCTCTCGGTGACTGTAAGACAGAAAACAGGGGAAGGGAGTGACAGGTGAGGCCCTCTCTATGCAACATGCGAGGCGACTAGCTAACGTGTGGCCCGATGGGTGTTTGCCTCTGGAACGTTTGAGGCGGGGTGTTGGCCTCGCAGGACCACTAACTGATGGCGACTGCCAAGATGGGGTAAATACCTATTGGGAATCTTGTGACCCTATTGCCAGTACTCTAACCTAGGGGGACAAAATGAAATGTATGGTAGAATACCATATGAGCAGGCGTACATACCTGGTAGTATGACAAATTCACAGGAATAAACCGTGTGGAGCAAATATATATAAGCTTGACAGCCTAAAATGGGTAAAAGAGAGTAGTATGATGAGTGTGGATTGTTGAAAAGAACAGACTTATAGCCTGTAGCAGCAATTTTTTGAAAAAATGTTGATACCATGGGAATAGATATGAGTGACTCAGAAATGTTTGCATGCTTAAATAAGACATCTGAGGGAGGCCATGGCCTATGTATAAACAACATATGTGTTATGTGATAATGGTGTGTAAGGGAAACATGAAATGTAGGTTATATATATATATATATATATATATATATGTATATTACTGTGCAGGAAACGTATGATTGGTTGGATCAGTACGTGTGATTCAACCCGAGTAAGCATGAAAAGGAATTAAGCCTTATGTGTCATAGTCATGACAGAGAAATGAGGCCTGTAACGTAGGCTGAGTTAATTGAAATGAAATGGATAATTATAAAAACTCCTGGCGTGGGAGTTCAATAATCCTTACAGAAATGTAGCTGTTTTGATAGAAAGGAACATGGATGAGGTCAGGGCCTATTTTACACAGCGTTATGTATGATATGTAGTAGAATAACCAAAGGCAGGGATACCCAAAAATGCTTAAAGTGATGTAAAGTGATGTATATATATATATGATATATTTGTATTGTATGATTGGTTGGATCAGTACGTGATTCAACCCGAGAATTATTGCTTGAAATGAACCTGTATCCTTTGTATGTGTCGTAGTAATAACACAGAAATGAGGCCTGTAACATAGGCTGAGTCCATTTGGATGGATGGATAAGTAATGCAGACCCCTGAAAGTGTGGGAGTCAAAAGGGTCTATACAGATAAGTGGACTTGGTTTGTATGGACATAATACAATACTGAAAACATTTAAAAAGTAATAAAAATAATCTATCTATTTAAACAAGCAATTCTTAACCGAATGTTATATACACACGAAATGGTGAATATAATTCACGAAAGGATTATGCTTAATACATAGAAATAAAGCCGAAAACAAATGTGAGGGAAACACAGAAGTTAGAACGAATAGTTTAACCGTATGAACTTATGCGAACCGAAAGCGTGTTTGAGCGTATATGAAAATTGCCGAACGGCAAAACAACCGAATGATAATCCGTTTCAATGTAACATGGAATAGTTTATGCGAAATGACTATTGTACGAGTAAACTGTTCAGCCGAATGACCGTATGAATGAAAAAAAACCGCGAACGGCTTGAAACATTCGTGACATAACCAGGGAAAAACCGTAAAGCGAGGGACCCGTGCTGTACCGTACGCCGTGGGAACCAGTCATGGCGTGACAGGTAGGCCTGACTTATGGTTTAGGAGGCCCTGGGACGCGATCTACGCCGAAGACCGGAGTCAGAAGAAGCTGGATGGCGGGAAAGGCCTGAACAGGATTCCTGGACACAGCTAACGTGGTGAAAAACCTCGTGGATACTGAACCCAAGATGGCGTCTGAGAGAACCAGGAAGTGGATCCTCATTCAACGCTGACCTTGAACGGTAAGGGGCCAGGTAAGGGGAGTGCCTTAAGTAGGCTAGGGGTAGCAAACTAGCACCTCGAACAAATCCAGGCAAATTGCCTTAATACATATGTATTTTATATATTATTTCCTTTTATATATATATATATTATCTTGTAGTTTAAGTTTTTTCATTAAATGAATTCTCTATTTCTGTGGACAAAAGATTCCATGGCTTTGGTGATAATATAAAAAAAAAATAATGAAGATGGGTGGTATTTATTTCTCTGGATGAAATAGCTACACAGTTACACACATGGTTGTGTATTAGTGATCACGTCACTTGGCATGTGGGTGCATAGGGACTTGCATCACTGGTGATCTCCATAATAAAAAAGAAAAAAGACCCTAAGAGGTGAAACACCACAGGGGTCAAAAATTAGGAAGTCCCTTTAAATGCTACATATGTGTTAAAACATCATTTTTATTAGTCACTATATATTAAAATGCCAATGCTTATAACTGTGATTCTCGTGACATAAACAAAAGATTAGAAAAACATGCAGACAGGCTAATAAATAAATGAATAAAAAAAGTGTTGTATTGGATAGATGCCCCCAGTGGTATAGTCACTGAATAGTGCCAATGACACCATAAGGCAATTGTTCTTATCCTGTGAAAACGGGCCGTAGCTTATGATGCAAGAGGCAACCAGTGCGTGCTGAGAACTTTCCCCCTGGATAAGTAAAGAGGATAAATCTACATTCACCCACATTCATGTACTTAAGCTACATCTAGTGTAGATCCCTACTAGGCTGTAATATCAGTGTATAGCAAGAGATAAATGAAATGAAATAAAATGAAATGAACCGCTTGTCTAGTGGTGGATTGTAGCCATTAATAACATGTAACAAATCATCCCAGAGCAAAAGTGGGTCCCTCATGCACTAGTTACATTTTATGAGGCAAATGATACAATCTTACAACTTCCCTCAATTAAATTAGTCTCAAGGGATAGTGATCTCCTCCTATACAGACGAGAGATTAAATCCCATATACTGCCTAGTGGGTAAAGCTACGTCCAAGGAGACGCTCTGTGGTGAGGATGCCCTATATTAGATCCATAGTGTCAGGTAGCCCCAAATCCAAGCCTCCCACCATGCCCCCCGACCAATAATTAGCTACTACGGCTGAAGTAAATAATAAATAATAAACAATAACGCCTGTCTGCTAAAGCTGCCTGATGCGCATTTCGGCGCTGCTAAAGCACCTTCATCTGAGGCAAAACAGTGGAACTTGTCTGCCAGAGTCGAATTTAAGAAGTACATGGACCAAAAGGAGCTGGAGGCGTGTACGCCCCGTTCGCGCCAATGTCGGCGTACAACCTTGTCACGCCCCCAAAATTGCGTGTCGCCATGGGATTGGTGGAAACAATGTGAATGGATCCACATATTCGTATTAACCCTGTTCCTTCCGTCGAGAAGTGGGTAAACGATCGTAAAGTCCCTACAAGAGAGACCTATACCCCAATCAAACCGCAGTGATCTGAGCTTGCTAGCTTCTTTTTTCTGCTGTAATGCCGAAGTATCCCTATCACAAGGTTTGCTTACTAATCATTCTGCAAAGGGAATGAATAAAGAATTTATAGATGGGGGAGAGATGAGTACCCCTGTGCACCATCTTATCATGATAAATACAGTGCCCTGAAATCCTAGTGCCTGGTGCAATACAGTTACGGGGACCACCCAGATACATTCATGAGTGACCATATAGCTCGGTGTGACAGGTCCGCCCTCAAACTACAGTAGGTACTCCTATGGATATGCGATTCTAGAGTATTGTGGGCAGCAAAGGTCATCCCATAATTACAAATGGGACCAAATAATTCATCCATTTGTTAAAGTGACCAAAGCAATTAAACCATATTGCACCACTCTCAGAGGTTTATGATTGTGTCAAATGCCTCATGACTACCCCTAGGGCACTGTACTCCATTGTCCAAGAGGTCCAACATTGGATGACTCCTATACGGGCAGTCCTGTATAAGTCCCACAGAAATTCAAACTATCAGTCACAAAAAGACAAAAAATAACATAGAATAAAACTGAACAAATAAAGTATTTACAATGAGTATATACACATATGTAGACAATCACATTGAAATTAATAACAGCAATAAAGGTTAGATGCTCCTTGCTGGCCTTACTTGACAATGAAGGGGGTAAAAGAGAACCCCTCATTTAACCCATTCGGGGTCAGGGTGTTAAATCTATATATCCAGACACACTCTCTTTTGAGGAGGGTTTGGTCCAGGTGCACCTTTTCAATCACTGCAAATCTTATGCCACCAGAATCTCTCTAATGATGGATCCTTATATGTCTTGCCACCGGAGTATCCTTGAAGTTTCTGGCGGAATGTACATGTTCCATGACCCTCCTTTTGAGGGAGCGGATGGTCTTCCCCACATATTAAAGACCACATACACAGGTCAAAAGGTACAGGGCCCCTTTGGTGTTGCAGTTGAAAAATTGTCTAACCCTGCACACAACTTTGCCACATGAATCAGTGAGTGTTTTGGAGTTCTTGGTAATGTACCTACAAGCTACACACCAGCCGCATTTATAAGTGCCTTGTAGAGAAAGCCAATTTAATCTATCCTTTTTAGTTGAAAAATGACTAGGTACCAATACCTCTTTAAGATTTTTACCCCTGCGTGCTGTGAGAGATACATGTGGCGTCACAACTCCCATTAGTTTGGGGATCCTGGGATAAAAGAGGCCAGGATCTGCCCAAAATCCTTTTGGCCTGATCCCACCCTGAATCGAAATTAGCTATGCATCTAATTGGTTCTTGTTTGTTGGGTATGGTCCTGTCTTTAAGGAGTTCAGTCCGATCACTGAGGAGTGACCTCTGATATGCGTACTTGAGGCAACGATTGGGGTAGCCCCTCTCTTTGAACCAAGTTCTAAGTAACTTGGCTTGGTATATGAAATCCTCCATGGTCGAGCAGTTTCTCCTCTATCGGAGGTACTGTCCGACCGGGATACCCCTTTTAAATGCGGTCGGAAGATAACATAATATTCGTTGAGGTGGGTTTCCTAAAGAGTGTGGTCTGGATGAGTGATTCGTCTGAAATTTTGAAGGTGCAGTCTAAGAAACTGAGTGACGAATGCCCAAATTCCATCGTGAACCTCAGGTTCAGATCATTGGAGTTAAGTCTCTCTACAAAGGCAGTGAAGGAGTTCCCCCACTCATCCAGACAACGAGGACATCATCTATATATATCGTTTCCATAGAAAGATATGTTTAGTGAACTCAATATTACTGTCAGAAAACACCACATTCTCTTCCCACCACCCCAGGTGCAGGTTAGCATACGATGGGGCACAAGATGTACCCATAGCTGTACCCTGCACCTGGTGGTAGTACTGACCATTACAAAGAAAGAAATTGTGGGTTAAAACAAACTGCAGCAGTTCTAATACAAACGTGGTATGCCGTTGGTGTTTAAGTCCCCGTGTCTCCAAATAATGCCTAGTATGTGCAAAGCCTAAGGAGTGGGGGATCGATGAGTAGAGAGCCTCCACATCGAGGCTGCACAGCAAAGCGCCCACTGGTATATTTATAGAGGCTAGACAAGGCTTTCTTTTTGAGCCCAATAATAGAGAAGGGGGCACACCCACTTGCTTGTCAGCCTGGCATCAAGCACACCAGTAACGTTTAAAAAAAAACGTGTGAACAAAGGTGGTTATGAGTTAACATATACAAATTCAATTATGTAGCACCTTTAAAGTGTCATAATCCAAAAATAAACATTCAATATCAATAAAACTAAAAAAAGGTGTACTAGGTCTTTAAGACCACAATATTTATTACTGTATGGCTATTGTACAAGTGTTAAAGTGCAAGGCAAATATACAAGGTGAACATTCCCTAAATCTAAACAAAGTGCTAATAGCATAAAGTGAAATGTAAGCTAAATAAAGTTTAAATAAAATTGTGCAATTCCCATAATCACACAGTAAGCATAGGCTTTATGAATATAAAGTGTCAATAATGTACAATTTCCACTCTCCAAATGCTCAATATTTACAATTTTTATCTAGGTAAGTTTAATGTATCATGACATGCTTGCGTAATGTAGCCATTATATTGACATGACAGGCTTGCGTAATGACGTGAATAGCGTGATGACGCGTTTCGCTGCTATAGCTCACATATAAATCCACCCAAATGGACGTGCATAATTAAAAGTCCGATTTTTTTATTGCTCTGATTAGGTAGTTCTTAAAACCATTTATTCAAAGGCAAACTTTTATTGCAAACTTGGGCACTTACAACTGAAAAGTAGTCCATACATGAAACTTGTCACATTCCAGACAGAATGTTATATAAAGCTTGTATACATTTAAAAACATGTATATGCAAGTTTATAAAGGTCTCATTGTAACATCTATAATTTAAACCTGAGTATAAAACATGGTACTACATTATACTGGGTAAAATGAGAAACAGTATATAGAAACATAAAACGTAAATAAAGTATATAAAAAGACCATAAGAGGAATTTTTACCTCTTGTATTTGTCTGTGTATATTGTACGTTCTCCACTAATTGTACAGCGCTGTGGAAACTGTTGGCGCTTTATAAATACTAGTAATAAATAAATAAAATATATATTGATCAATAATCAAAACATTGTTTTAAAACCTATTTGCATTAATACAAATATTCTGCTTATAAAGGAGGGAAATAAAAGTTAAAATAGGCAATACAATTTTCTAAAAGTTATATAGCTCAAATTCTATTTGTCCAAATGCTTCTAAAGTTTTTAATCTATGGACCCACTTGATCTCTTCTTTCCCTATGTTCAAGAGAAGGTTACCTCGTCGCCACGATTTTTTGACTATTTGAATAACCAGAAAAATAACCACTTAGGGACCTCATTGTGACACTTTTTAAAATGTGCAGAGACACTATGTTGCTCGTAAACTTTTACAAAATAATTTATGTTCATATATCATCGAGCATCAAGCACACCAGGGGGAGGACAGCCAGTCAGTCCAGCACACAACACACCGGGCCTTGCAAAGCAAATGCTGAAGCATGCAAATTAGAATTCAAAGTGCATTTCAACTTTAAGGCCAGAGCAGTCAAACGGAAATCATAACTGACGTTGAGAATTTTTCTAAGTCAGCTATTTTGACCTTAAATTTGAAATCAGTTGTTTAAAGGGCCAGTTTTACAGCCACATCTGCAAGAAACCCCATTTAATTTGAAGACTGCAGTCTAAAGGGCCAGTTTTACACCCACCCCTGCAAGAAGCCCCATTTAATTTGAAGACTGCAGTTTAACCCCTTAAGGACCAAACTTCTGGAATAAAATGGAATCATGACATGTCACACATGTCATGTGTCCTTAAGGGGTTAAAGGTACAGACTGCGAATCAGATGCTATGTTACCAGATTTCCTTCATCTTAGTTACTACATTATTAATTTACTATAACAATGTTACTATTTGTACCTGTAGTTTACTACTGTATAAGTTTGTACTTGCAGCCACATGTAATTATTAATAATCTGGCTGTTAGTATTCTGGTTGGCAAATATTGTAATTCTATCAGACAAATGGCAGGTCTGCTTAACCATTAACCCCTTCCTCCCCCAATGCCACTCCTACCAATAAATTCCTTTAAATAACGGTGTTTCTCTTCTCTTTAGGGCCAGTTTTACATCCACCCCTGCATGAAGCCCCATTTAATTTTTGCCAAAGTTAGCGTTCATAATTGTTTTTTGCATTTTTAACACACAAACAAATATAAATGCTAACTTTGGCCAGTGTTTGTGACTAAGTGGCTACTAAAAAGACTGGACATACCCCATATTTAATACCCTGAGTTGTCTACTTTAAAAAAATATGTACATTTGAGGTGTAATTCAGAGATTTATGACAGATAACAGTGTTACAATGTCACTATTGATACATTTTAAAAATATATATTTTGAAACAGCAATGTCCTACTTGTACTTATGGTCCTATAACTTGCAAAAAAAACAAAACATGTTAACATTGGTATTGGTATTTCTAAACTTAGGACAAAATTTAGAATACTTTTTAGCATCAGTGTTTTTTTGGCGGTTGTAGATACTTAACAGATTTTGGGGATCAAAGTTAGAAAAAGGTTTTTTTTTTAATTTTTCATCATATGTTATAATACTTTTTTATAGTAAATTATATGATATGATGAAAATAATGGTATCTTTAGAAAGACCATTTAATGCCAAGAAAAACTGTATATAATATGTGTGGGTACAGTAAATGAGTGAGAGGAAAATTACAGCTAAACACAAACACTGCAGAAATGTAAAAGCAATCCTGGTCCTTAATGGTAAGAAAATTGAAAAATGGTCTGGTCACTAAGGGGTTAAGAAATGTTGGCTAATGGGACTGAAATGGTGAATGTATTTTGTTGCACAGCTGTAAAAAACAAAAGGTGTTATCTTGTTGATTTTGAAGTTCTGTTAGTGTGTTCTTCACTTTGGCCGAGATCAAACTTGATGATATCAGCCAATCCATGCTTTCTAATAAGAAAACATTTGGAAGCTATTGTGCATGTGTGGCAGAAAGCTGCGCGACCAATCAGCATCTCCATGGGGAGCGTTCAGCGCCTCCATGCAGACCCAATTTAATACATTGCCTTGTCCCCCCATTCGAATACATTTCCCCAAATCCAATCAAATACACCACCCCTTAATCTAATACACAGCCCCTCCTCCCTTTACTCTAATTTAATACACTGCCCTCCCCCCAATTTAATACACTGCCCCCTCCCCTAATTTAACACACTGCCATACCCCCAATTTAACACACTGCCCCTGCTCTCACCATTCCAATACACCTCCCCCACTCCCACCACTCAGATTTAATACAATGCCCCCTACCTCCCCTAATTTAATACACTGCCCTCCCCCTAATTTAACACACTGCCCCCTCCCACCACTCTTATACACTGTGCCCTCCCCAAATATAATACACTGCTCCACCCAAAAAAATGAATACACTTCATACTCCCTCCTCCAATTTAATACACTGGCCCCAACCCTTCCCAAATTAATACAGTGCCCATACCCCTCCCCCTCCCCCCAATTTAATACACTGGTTTCAACCCTTACCAAATAAATACAGTGCCCACTCCCCCCCCCCCATTTAATACACTGGTTTCAACCCTTACCAAATAAATACAGTGCCCCTGCCACCCTCAAATTAATACACTGCCCCCTGCCCTCAAATTAATACACTGCCCCCCCCTCCCTAATTGAACACACTACACAGGAAGGTCCCCCAAGCCCCTCTTCCCCTACCTTAAGATGAGCTGCCCGTCCTCCTGGCCTGCTGTACAGACAGACAGACAGACACTCTGTGCTCTGTGCTCTTGTGGCCATGGGAGTTGAGGCCAGAATCAGACAGGAAATATCTTTCCCCAGGGCAGCCAGGCCACAAATATATTCATTGTGGGCTGCAAGTTTGACATGCTTGGTGTAAACCTTTATTGATTTATTGATTACTAAGGGTTTAAAAGTAAACATGATGGTGTAAATATACAGTGAATCCTTAAGGGCGATAATACTTTATCAAGACACTGCAGTAAGCAGTCACAGTAGCACAAATGGTAGCAGAAATAATCCACCACTCAATTATAATGTGAACAGTGTGCAAGGTCCATGGAGGTAAGAGGTGGTATCAGGAAAACATTAGTAAGAGCCACCGGTATATAGAGGGGAGGGGGTAAGGATGTGTGTATGCACCTCCTCTAAATGAGTTCTGAAAAGACCTATATAAAAAAGGCTCACAGATCACCCAGGAGCCAATAAGCCCCTTGAAATGGCGATGGCATAAGCAAATGTATCTAGCAGGTAGATGATGTCTCAATAGAGACTGTTGGGTTGCAAAAAGCCAGAAGGGTAGGAGAAACAACAATCCCCAAATCCCGCAATTAGCATGTTCTCCTTAGATACCTTGGCACCATAGAGAATGTACTAGTGCTTACCTAATCCGTCTGGCCCTTCTGTGGCTGAAGCCTTAGGGTAACATGATTCCCTCAAGGGGCTGTAATACACTATGAAAATAATGCATGGGATAGCAAAAACAAGCTACCATTAAATGATAGTATGAGCTAAATATAGGGTTTCAAGGGGTAAAGTAAGGTATCACGAGAGCCTTATAGGTAACAACTAAGCATACAGGTTCCTTGAGAAAGTCTTATTAGCCTTGGGGATTCACAGTCATTTTTACTTTTATACAGTTAGCTATCAATAAAGATTAGGGTTTCCCTCTCAACATTACTGTTTCTCCCATCTCAAGGTATCCCAGACTGGGACCTTGTTTGTTTTCCCTTTATGAGATTGTCTTACTTGAGTTATCCCCTGTTCTAGGGAGAACATTATGTAGGCGACCTTGGCAACATTGCACTAGATTATTTCCCCAGTTTAGGGATCAAAGGCCCCAATATTTTGTTATCCATTCTTTAGAGTAATTCTGTTTTATGTTTTTGTTGTTTGTTTTTGTTTTTTTACCCAAAGAAAAGCATGTGTATGTGTGTACTTGCAATGTAGGTTTTTGGCACCACAGCCAATAACATAAGCTGTTATGGTTAATGTTGCCTGAGATTTAAGGATAACTAAAGAACTCAAAACAAGCCAGAACAGCTCTTTGCAAATCAAGATAGGCACTAATTCAATGTAAATTCTTTATTTTTTGTGTGCAATTAAGAGTACATGTGCAAGACCACAATAGCCTCCATATGTCAGACATTATCATAAGCATTTTGCAAGATTCTAGTCACACATTTTTTCTAAGTACATTTGGTCTCAATATTATAATGAGGGAATTGAGGTGTAGAACTGGGTGAAAGGCACCCGTCTAAAGTGATCACCCTGAGTACTGTGGGGCCGTAGGTGGAGGGGGATGGGCGGTATCGGCTATGTCTGATAGCTGTTCTGTTTCCCAGTCGTGGCTCACTAGCTTATGGGTGTGCGATGTGCCTCGTGGCCTCGATGTGAGTGGACAGGGATTGTGTGGTGATAATTGCGGGATTATTTTGTGTTGCCCCCTATCGTGTCTAGGTCCCGTCTCCTGTCGCTTCTGATTGTGGTTATTGGTGTACTCCAGTGTGAGTGGTGTTCTGGGAGTCATAGGGTGCCGTTTAGTTATAGGAGTGGCTGCATGTTGCGCGTTGCGCTGGTCAAGTTTACTGCTATTAAAGGTTTGGGTATAGTTGTATGAAAGTCGCCATGTTGCATCCAGGTTAAACTGTGCCCGTTGGGCAAGAGGCTAGAAGTGTGTGGTATGTCGGTAGGCATGGTACCGGACTGGGTTACCTGTTTACTGGATCGGCGCTGCTGTCAGTTCCCTTTAACCCCGGGGGGGGGGAGGAGGTGGTGTCACTATGGCAGTATTCGTCAGCTCCCTTGGGCCTTTTTACCCGTTACAATAACCATTGGGGTTTGACAAACTGTATGTAAAGTTAGGAACAGTGTTAACATAAAATATTTAAACTATTTAAACTAAAGCCTATAAGACTGTATGCAGAGAGAGTTTGTTCAGGTTTTGGTGCCCCAGCTTGGTCCAGGTGTCACGTGTAGATCTGCGCCTGTTGTCCACGGCCGGTATTCTAGCCTTGTTGTTGGGGCCGCTGCAGGGTTCAGGAGTCCCAGGGCAGCCATCAGCGCTGGTCCCTCCGTGTGGTCAGTAGCTTTGTAGTGCTTGTCTTCTTTTGTGATCCAGAGTGTCCCTGGGGTCGACCCACTGTAGGCTATTCCTGCTTCTTGGAGTTGTTTGGTGATTGGGTGCATACTCTTGCGCCACATCAGTGTGGCCCTGCTTAGATCCTGAAAGAAGGATAGTTTGCTCTCTTCGAACTCGAATGGGGTTTTTCCTTGCATAGCTGCCATTAGTCCAAGTTTGTCAGACATATATTGGCATGTTAGTATTATGTCTCGTGGAGCTGAGGTGGGTGCCCGTGAGGATTTGGCTATCCTATAAACCCTGTCGAAATGGAAGGTTGCAGCTTGTTTGGCCAGGAGGAGTGCGGCCGCAAGGCGCCTGGTAAAGTGAGGTAGCTCCTCCAGCGGCACCTTCTCAGGTACCCCCCTAATCTTGATGTTTTTGCAGCGCCCTCTGTCGTCCAGTAGGTTGACTTGTCTAGACATTGCCACTTGTGTGGATTGTAGGTGGCACAGCTTCTCCCCCATTATTTGGTAATTCTCCCTCAGTCCCTTGACCTTCTCCTCAATCGCCTGGGTGCGTGAGGACACTGTGTTTACATCTAGCTTTAGGACTGCCAGATCTGCTTCCCACATTTGTCTCAAGTTCTGTTGCAGGCCTTGCCTGTATGTCTTGTTTTGAGGCCGGTGTAGTGGCTTCTGACCTCTCTGCTTGTGTGGGGTGTTGGGGACTGGGGTGTGGGCTGTCCTGCGGTTCCCCCACTTCTGAGGGCAGCGGAGATTTTTCGCGGGGGGGTCTGGGTCTTCCCTACGCTTGGGGCCCGTAACATTTGGCCTATGTCGCGCTGTGGTTTCGAGGTGCTTTGCGGTGTTTTTTGGGACCTGCGCCCCATCTCACCTGAGGTCAGTGCGCTGGGGTAACAGTCCTCCAGATCTGTGAGGTTCCAGGGCCAGTAGTCACCGGCTGTGGTCTGAGGCCTCACTCCCGCCCGGTAGGCCTCGCCGCCTCGGCATCTATTTTTGGAGCCGGACGTCGGAAAAAATGGCATCGGCTGTATCAGTGGGGTCTACTGGGCTCTGTGGCAGTTTGTGTGACCCAGGGTTAGTGTGGAATGTCTCAGATTGATGCGGATTGCGGTGATTTTTACCGGAGCTCCGAGATTGCACGACTGCTCCGGTCTGGTGTCAGGCTCCGCCCCCGGCACTAATTAAATTTAAATGGAAGCAGTTACAATGCTTAATTAATACACAGATATATTTTATTTTACTGGGCTTTTTAAATAACTGTTAGAAGGGTATTCTGCACACCATAACTACTGCTTAGTGTAGTGGTCTTGCTGTATAGAGTTTGTAAGGGTCATTCCACATTATTTTGTAAAACTGTTTGTTAGTGGTTTGACAAGAATCTAATGGAAAATGTACACAACTGCATATCTACGTCATTAGAATCAATTCTGTCTAAGCAGAACTGCATGTTTAGCTGAGAGCCCTGGGACCATTAATACACACAGTCCTGATTGAAGTCATCAAAGTCCTCTAGTAGCTGCTTACCAGGAAAAATCCATGAAGGCAAAAAATAACATCCGATTAATGTATTATGTTTGTCTTCCATTAAAAAAACGAATAATAGTGAGAACTGCCAATGTTACGAAAATAGCCTTTTTGCTGATGAAGATGAATCATAGACATCATTAACTCTGATTAGACAATTTAATAAGTAATAGACATTTCCTTTGACTAAGCATCATCAGCTAAGTAAATGGACCTTTAGTATCAGATGCTAATGCTGTCATTATTTTTGGATTTTTCCTTATAAATTACGTAATAGGGAACAAGCATATTTGGGAGTTGACTGCCGAACTAGATTCAAAGCTTTACGGGATGTAGGGTGGCTGTTCTTGGCTGAGACCACAGGAAACAGTATACCTTTAATATATGACTTTGTCCCTGACACCATCTCATGTGACGATTCAGTCATCACACCTCCATCACTTTAATATAGGGAAAGATATGGCAAAAGGCAGATCAAATCCCAATCAAAAATCATTTCTAAATATTATATATGTGGACGTCTTCATAGCCACATGAGGTTTGTTTGTGTTCCCATTCCAATAGGAGAAATCATTTCTAAAGTGTTATAAATGAAAGATGCTATTTAGCCGTATTGTCTTATTCTCGAAAGTTAATAATAATAATAATAATGCTGTATTTTGACTCTATTTATAGGTTTAAAGCTTTTTTTTTTTTTCATTCTTTTCTGTATCCTTAGAAGTGACTGTATCAAGAAAGGAGAACAGCAGGCAATGAGTTCAAAAATAGTTCTTCAACATAGCTGCTCTGGAACTGAATTATCTTCCAAATGGAAAATGAGCTTTGCTGGAGCCGGAATTCAAAGCTTGCGTTATTGTCACCTGTATCAAATTAGAACATAATGTTCTTGAATGAAGGTAATTAAAATAATTTGCAGTTCTCAAAGGAATCAAAGTGATGAATGTGGTACAGAATGCATGAAAGACAGACGCCTATAAAAAATATACAATGCACAAGGGAATGAGCACACATTCATATTATGCAAGCAATAATTTTTTAAAGCTATACAAAATCATCTAAAATGTATGTATTTCTCTATACTTTATGTTTAACAGGTTGGTAGGTCCAATCCTAACATACATGGGGGGCTCTTTTTATATGTTTAATATAACCAGGACATATTCTTGTAATCATGATAAATGTATTAAGTGCTTACAAATTCTGCAGTGTTTCATACATTAACAGCAAAATGAAACAAAAGAAATTGAAAAGATTATACACAGCACACAAGGGATACAGACATGCAATATTGATACATTCCACAAGCTATTATAAGATAGCTGATATAAACTGAAATCTGTTATTACTAATTACACAAACTCATAGCTAGATGCACTGCTATAGTGACCAAGCCCATAGGAGATACAGATCGCTGCTAAAAGCCTAATTCTTCTTTTAGTCCCTAAAATATGAATTCCTCTCATAAGTCTAAGCAGAAAGTTTGGTGGGGAGAAAGTTCCATATTTAAAAGTATAATTTTCCAATATGTAATAGAATCATTGGTATCAAATTGTGACAACCTACCAGTTGATTTGCTTGGAGAGGCACTCTCGGGTCCTGTTACTCCTTTGTTTAGCTCAGCTGAGCTAAAATCAAGAGGCAGCAATTTGCCATAGCACCTGCCTTGGAAAGACTTCTCATTGAGCTGCATTGGCAAGTCTGTGATTGGACAGCCACATAAAGGCTAGAAGGGGAGGGCCTGTAAAGACTTCAGACAAGATAACTGCAGCTTTTGTAAGCTGTTTTAGATATATCCACATTAAAAAATAGTAAAATTAAATGCATGCATGTTTTCATTTAGGGTATATCTACCAAACAGTGATTTTTATTTATGTTGTATTTGGGAAGTGGAAAAACTTTTTTTTTTTTTGTTTTGTTTCATCAAATATTAATAAATTATGTAAAAAAATTGTAGGTAAAATACAAATTGAAGCTTTTCAGTGTCATTCAGTAAAGTTTGAATACCAAAGGGTACAAAACAATCTGGCTGCATATGGTGCCATTTGGAGGGCAAAATCCAGTCTAAATTTGGTTTTGATTTTAGCCTGGCATAATGCCACTGGACTTCTGAAATCCGGACCCGAATGTTTCAAATCTTTAAAAAAAATCCAAACGGGAGTGTGGCAAACAGAAGAGCTATACAGACGCGCGTTAGTGAAGTTACACTTGGGCCTCACAATACAACAAGCATGGCGTCAAATTAAACAGTCCACAATTACTTGCACCCCCAAGAGACACGATGGGGCACAGAAATAAAAAAAAACATCAGCACCCAGAAGCACATTGGGCTCAAGATATTAGGTTTTCCTTTGAAAAACCTACACTGATGGTCCCTCCAAAAATGGCACCCAGGGCCCCAGCTGAATCAGAGGCCTCCAAGGACTCCAAGGAAAAAGAGAGATCCCGTGTCCGGGGAACATATAATGTGATGGCTACACACTACATGATTTACGCTAACATCCAATTTGTGGTACTGGCTTAGAGAGGAAACCCCAGAAGCTAGATGGCTACGAGAGGGCACCATTAAATACCACTCGGGAGTGGTTGTCAGGCGACAATTGGGGATGACATTCTCACTCTAACCTCACCAAATGACACAGTGTTTGTTCTGAAGAGTTTGGGCCTACCAACCTCACCACTGACAGAGGCACTCTCCCGCACTTTCCCACAGAATACCAGCAACACCAACACACAAAAGGCATTGTTGCTGACCACATCCACATGGAACACTTGCCACTGGTTATCAGAGGCGGCTCTCTAATCAGGTGGTTTAGGTGGCCGCCTAAGGCCTCGCGCTGGCTGGGGCCTCACGGCCGCCTAAACCACCTGAGGGCAGACTCACTGACCGAGGACCCGACACCAGGAGGGGACCTGGCGGCTTACCCAGTAGGCCCCTACTGGCTGCCCGGCCAGCCATCAGACACTGGTCTGCAGCTCCACAGTGAGCAGAGCTGCAGACCATGTGTTTCGCCGAGAACTGGCCAATCACAGCGTTGCTCTGATGGTCTTGTGAGATACATGGTCTGCAGCTCTGCGGAGATGCAGACCAGAAGTAATGGCCACCGGACCACCAGGGAATAAAGGGTATGTTGTCTCCCCCCTCTGTGCATCAATATTTATATGCATGTATTTTTTTTCACTTTTTTGTTAGTGGGGCCTCATGTTTGAGTTTCGCCTAAGGCCTCATAAAGTCTAAAGCCGCCTCTGCTGGTTGTGTACCAGACTCAGGGGTCTAACACCACAGTATTCATGTAGGTTCGCTAAAGCGCCCATACATGGGTTATCCTCTCTTCACATTACCAATAAGGTTACACCTGGACGCTTTTTCTTTCCCTTTCGCAAATCACACAGCTATAAGTGTAAAATGCACATACCCATACCCAGGAATAAGCTGTTATAGCCACCATCTCTTGACCATAGGTGGGGGCCGGAGTGCACAGTAGGATGTCCGCCCTTTCCTTTTATTAAATAGCCCCACCCACTGGCCACAGTTCAGGACAGTGGCATGGGCAATGATCTGTCCACCCCCATTATTTTGTTTGAAGATCCCCATCTGATGCCCGTGGGATCAGCCTTTCTAACTACTGGTTAGCAATGGCTGCTCAGTCACAAGTTTTAACCATTTAGTAGATATGATCCCACGTGCCTTCCCAAATACATCTGGGCAAATGCTGCAGACTCGCTCAGGCCAACCGAATTCTAATGAATGAATCGCATTGCTTTTAGAAATGTCATACTTAGCATTCAGCACATGTTTTATGGATTTCTTATTCCAGTTTAGATATGACACTTTCTGATATGCACCACGTGCTTCTTCTAATATTCAGAGCATTCTTTATAAATTGGAGAGTTACTCAGTCTAGGGGGGAAATGTCAGGGTTTTCTGATACTTATTGGTTTTAATACCACTCTGGGATTCCCATGAGAAATATTCACGAATAACAAGTGAATAATAACAGCAGTCGACGTACCAGAGGTTACATTACATTAAGTGGTCACACAGAAATAAAAAATGGAGCCTGAATCTAAAATGATTGTTTTAAAAAATCCACATTTTAAATAGAATCTATATCAATTGATCATTTTGACATCAAAGAGGTTGCACATTTAATTTTCTCCATTGCCGCAGGTTATCTATAAATACTGTTGTTGTGGTCATAAAGAAGTGTGTCCTTGATTACGGAGATTTGTCAAGGGAAGTAACACTAGATCACGGAACTAAAAGATTCCCAATCCTTTTTATTCAGACTGTGTAATTCAAATAGTGAGTGTTCTAAAAATAAACCAGTACTCAGCATTTCTCAGTGATATTGTTTTAAAGGGACACGCTAAGCACCGTAACCATTTTTAGACAAACTAGCGATTGCCCAAAATTCAGACGAATCATGATTCAGGAGAAACCAAATGCAAGGCTAGTTATCATCTTACCATTACTCACAATGTAGAAAACAGGCCTCTAAATAAAAAATAAATTTTTAAACAATAGCATTAAGGCTCTAGTTGATATTAAATTAAAGGGATATTATAGTGCCAGGAATACAAAGCTGTATTTACTTACACCCTTTATTTACTTACCTAATCCCAGCACCAATGTCCCTCGACGCTGGGTCAAAGCTCCTCCTGCTTCTCCGTCCCATGATGAGCAGGCTCTCCTGCACATGCACAGCAAATCATTGCTTTCCTATGGAGAAAATTCTAATGCTAAAGGCTCCTTAAAGGGACACTGTGGGCACCCAGAGCACTTCCGCTCATTGAAGTGGTCTGGGTGCCAACTCCCATCACCCTTAACCCTGCAAGTGTTTATTATTGAAGTTTTTATAAACTGTAATAATTACCTTGAAGGGTTAGGTCCTCCTGTAGTGGCTGGCTACCAGACAGCCTCTAGACTCTAGAGGGATTTCCGGCTTCTTAGATGACTCTTGGTCATCTAAACGACGCTGGACGTCCTCACGCTCTGCATGAGAACCTCCAGTGTCGCCGGAACCCCTTTTAAGAAAGCATTGAATAATGCTCCAGGATTCTCTAGTGCCAGGAAAACAGTTCTTATATTAAGTGGTACGTGGTTTAATGGTATGAAAAGAATTCAGTACATCAGTGCAAAAAATCGACATTTCGACCCCTCAGGGTCTTTTTCAAGATCATAGAGTAGGGGCATTATTTTTTTCAGTGTTTAGATTTAATTTAGTCCTTTATAAAACACATAAGTCCAATAGGCTAGCACCATAAAAGGAGTGTAATAGTGTAATAGCACAATAGGAAAAAGTCATTATCCGATAAGGGCCAGAAAGTAGATGAGTTTTTTTCTCCCGTAAACACAAATTGTGGTGCATTGAAAATCAAACTGCAAATTGCAGCACTTTTGGGTAAGCACAAACCAAAGTACTTTTTGGCAAGTACATGCACGTACGCATACTCACACACACGGCATAGATGACTAGTCTCTATAGGAAAGAGTTTTCGTAGTTCATTATTTGATATAATAAGTAAGCATGGATACTGAGTGTACAATTGTATATACTGGTAATCACAAAGCAAATGTCACTATTTTCTAGCTTGCTTTTTAAAAGGACGCTATAGTCACTAAAACAAGTTCAGTTTAGTTTTTGTGTACAGATCATTCCTGTGAAGTTCCCTTGCTCAATTCTCTGCCATTTAGGAGTTAAATCACGTTTGTTTCTGTTTATGCAGTCCTAACCACACCTCCCCTGGCTGTGACTGACACAGCCTGCATTTTCAATCATATGTTAACAGTTTTGTATCTCCTGCTCTGTAAATTGAACTTTAATTACATACAGGAGACTCCTGCAAGGTCAAGCAAGCTATTACCAGTGCAAATTTGCAATAAAGGAAGTTAAACATCAGATCTCTCTTCACAGGAAGTTTTTAGTAAGGCTGTGTAAGTCACATGCAAGGGGGTAGGACTAGGGCTGCATAAACAAAGTGATTTAACTCCTAAATGAGGAGTTAATGAGACTACAGGGGCATGATCTATACACCAAAAATGCTTCATGAAGCTACTATATGTAGTGAAGTACTATATTTGTTAGAAATATAAAGCATACCATTATATTTATCCTGTGAATTTAGAAGACATGGATAACATAACCAATTAAATCACTTACCTCCCTTTATCTCGCTTTAATGTCTATTGAAACCCCTTAGTGTCTCTTGAACCTGTCTTATGTAACTTAAGTCTCTTACCCCCCTTGAGTCTCTTTCACGTCCCTTTCATTCACCACTCCTTGTGGCTGTGATCCCTGTTGTAGCATAGCACCAAGGACTGTGGAACAGGACCTATCTTCTTTACTTCATTTTTCAATGCTTTCCTATGGACGCTCTGCGCGATGGAGGCATAATATGCCTCCAGCATTGCAGATGCGCCTCTAGCGGCTGTCAGGAAGACAGCCACCAGAGGCTGGATTAACCCTGCAATGTAAACATAGCAGTTTCTCTGAAACTGCTATGTTTGCATCTGAAGGGTTAAAACCTGAGGGACCTGGCACCCAGACCACTTCATTGAGCTGAAGTGGTCTGGGTGACTATAGTGTCCCTTTAAGTGAATAAATCCCCAAAACAGGTAGTTGGAGAAATGCTGTGCTTTACATCTTATAGACCCTGGGAAATAACGAAAATGATTTTGAAAGCCTAGACAGCCTCAATTTTCACAAAAAAAACCAAAAAACCCATAAAAGCTTTCTTGCCGCATGAGAAATATTTTTAATATGGTAAATAACAAAACATGTAGTTTCAAGTAGATTTAGGTTATTTAAAGTCATTACAGGGAACCGTTTCTGCCAAACACTGTGTTTTAAAAAAAATGGTGTTTTTTTTTTAAATAAAAGGATAAATCCCAGCCGTGTTTCCGGACCACTTTACAATTTAATTAGAAAAGTGCTGGTTGACAGAAAGCCAAGGAAAACATTAAGAGCAAATGATGGACTATCAATCAGATGGTGAATAAAAAAAAATCAGCAATTTCAAGGAAATGGTGATATAAAATAACGGCAACAAAAGACACAACTGCACTTTTCATCAAACTGTTATGTCCCCAGATAATACTGCTGCTTTATATTCTATTATAATCTATTGTGTTTCTTTTAAAGGTTCATGGCTCGAGAAGGCAGTGAGTGTGCAGCATCGTGCTGGGGGAGTAGGCGAACACCTCATCTGAACCATTGAAAAAAATCCTAAAAAAGTAAAAATCTGAAAATAGATTTAGTCCACAAGGTAACTTAAGAAAACATTTCAGTTTGCAATTTAAATGCAGAATTGTGGATGTTCCAAATACACTGCACCAGAAATGTAATAAACTGTTCAAAATGGGATACAGCATGAGTGTGTTTGTGCACCAGTTTCTGTTAGTGAAGGTGTGTGTGTGCGCGTGTGTGTGTGTGTGTATCAGTGATTACGTGCCACTGTGTATTACTGTGTTTGTATGGGTCAGAGTGCGTATGCGTGCATTGGTGATTGTTTGCCAGTGTATGTGTCCTAGTGTTTGTATGGGAAACAGCATGAGTGTGTTTGTGCACCAATGTCTGTTAATGAGTGTATGTGTGTGTGTGTGTATGAGCATCAGTGACTATGTGCCAGTGTGTATCACTGTGTTTGTAAGGGTCACAGTGTGTATGTATGTGTTCCAGTGTATATCAGTGAGTATGTGTGCATTGGGGATTGTTTGCCAGTGTATGTGTCCTAGTGTTTGTATGGGATACAGCATGAGTGTGTTTGTTTACCAGTGTCTGTTAATAATTGTATGTGAGTGTGAGTGTGTATGAGTGTGTGTGCGTTTATTTGTGTTTGTGTGTGTTTGTGTGCATCAGTGACCACGTGCCAGTGTGTGTGCCACTGAGCATAAATTAATTAAAAATGTGTGTGTGTGTGTGTTTGTGTCTATATCTGTAAAATGACAGATTGAATTTAATATGAGAGTATTATGCATTTATGCATTTATGCATGTGCACAAATGTATATTCATTTATGTGTATTATATCACTATATATGTGTATATACTGTATATACATCACAAGCAACATTTTAAAATTGATTATGTTTATAATATATACAAACATCAATATGATACACAATATGATAGATATACAGTAAAAGACATACATATTACACATAATTACATGCACACATACAAAATGTAACAAGGGTTTCACATTTGTCACAGGGTTATTCACTACTGTCACAGGGTTATTCACTATTGTCACAGGATTATTCACTATTGTCACAGGGCTATTTAAATTTTTTTTTTTAATTTTAGGAAGTGAAATTTGAATTGAATAATTTAGACCAAAATAGCAGAGTTGAAAAATTCTCCAAGTCAGTGACAGCTTGACTATTTTAGTCTAATTTTGCAATTTAGATTTTCACTATCAAAAATTCTTAGTGTAGTATAGTCAAACTATATCCAACGCAGAGTGCACTCATAGAAACAAAATAACATGTATTTAAATCAGACATGCAGCAGCATTTAGTCAATGTTTCACTCGCATTACTGGACTTTTCACGGCAGGGCTATGGGGAGGAAACATTGGCTGTAAGATGTTGTATCTTATTAGAATAAAGCATTTTTTTTTGTTTCTGTTTAAGTGCTGTGAGTGCGTTCCTTCTTGTTGGTTAAAAAAAAAATTCAATATTTAGTTTTTTTTCCACCTGTATATCTTTAACTGCTTCAGAATTAATGACAGTATGGCTGCTCTAGAAATCGTTTATGGCTGCTTTTTATTCCCAAATTGGCTCCAAACAGCTAAAAGGATAAAGGAAAAAAAGGATAAAAGGAATGGACCCCAAATATATTGTTTAAATTCATTCTATATATTCGTTTTTTTTTCAGTTTGAAAGGAATTTGCAAAGTTGGACTCGTCAGAATTTGCCCAAAGTCGATTTGGAACTAAATGAATTGCACATGTCTAAACAATACATCATATCCGTGTTTTATTATATTCTGTGTTAAAGCACCACTATAGTTCCAGGAAAACATACTCCATTTCCTGGCACAATAGTGCCCTGAGGGTGCCCACACCCTCAGGGTCCCACTCCCGCCGGGCTCTAGAGGGTGGAAGGGGTTAAATTTACCTATTTTTCCTGCACCGGGCGGGGGACACTCCTCCTCTCCTCCTCTCCTCCTCCTCGTCGTCATCGGCTGAATGCGTATGCGCGGTGCGCGCCTATGGACACTGGCGTCTTCTCACTGTGAAAAAAAAATCACAGTGAGAAGCGCGGAAGCGCCTCTAGCGGCTGTCAATGAGACAGCCAATAGAGGCTGGATTAACCCTAATGTAAACATAGCAGTTTCTCTGAAACTGCTATGTTTACAGCAGAAAGGGTTAATCCTAGCTGGACCTGGCACCCAGACCACTTCATTAAGCTGAAGTGGTCTGGGTGCCTATAGTGGTCCTTTAATGACACTTTATTTGTAAAGACACGTCATATACCTTGTGTATCTTTGTAATACAGGCCTAGTGTATACACATTCACTGATCAAATGAAAGGCCGCTTTCCAAAATATTGTCATATAAACTGCATGATAGCATTTTAACATTTATACAGGTACTCTGGGGTATTTTAAATGTATAGTACTTGAAAGTTTAAAATGAGTTAAGGCCTTCTCAGGAAAAACATAAGGTCACAGTGTTGTGAATATATTCAATCAATGTGATCACCAAGCATGGACAATTCCTACACATTACATGTATTTTCTCTGTTGAGCAAATTGAACTCTATAATTGCTGAAAGTGTGTAGAGATAATTACAAATATCCGCTTGGATATCAGCAGGAGAAAGCAGCTCAAAGTCTTCTACAAATGTAGTCAATTTCAGGAGACTAATTACTTCTCGCAGATTAATCTAAAGTACCTGGTGAGGGAGAATGAATCCCAATTAAAAGGAGCAAAATCTCTTATGAGGTATGACTAATAGTAAAATTACAGTGTGGCTACTTACCTGTATAGCTCCAGCTTATCTGTGTTAACTAGATACATACCTTGACCACTTATCCTGATCCAAGACAACCATTCAATGGCTCGGATGATCATAATTAAGAAATGGTTTGCTCTGAGGCTAATGGTAGAACTCTGATTGAATAAGATATTTACAAGGTCTCACTTTCAGCAATGTATTGGTCTGAACTTTGTTCTTTAGGACTGTATTATGCAGACACCACTGAGCAGAAAATCGTTGCCATTTAACTTACTGTGAGACAAGAAATACTGGCCTGCCTCAGCTTACTGAGCCTTTGATTCTAGACACCGTGCACAATTGAAAGATGTCCTCCCTTGCTAGGAGAGCTTGGGTCTTAAATATATCAATTTGCACTCAACAAGAAGATAACCATTGCCTTATAATACGATAGAAACAATAAAAACTGGGCTTCATCTTCAACTCTTTAACATGTGATATAAATGCAAATGGTGATATAGTCGGTCATCTAAATGTCATTGAAAAATGGGCTTTAACTCTGCTTTTAAGATGGTAATATGTATACAGCCAGGAGAAGATGGCCATTGCCTTTTAATATAGTTAAACAAGCAATCATGGGCTGACTAAATTACCATATACGTGCTAGAAGTCATATGGACATCATCTCTTGGCAGCATAGGATGAGTTGCAACATTGTCCATTCCATTATAGCATACAGAGGCCACCGTTCACCAGAGTGGGCTGACTCACAGACTCATCAGTAACCTCATCAGTATAGCCTTTGTTTATGGAACTCATCATAGTGCCTTATGACTCACATATGAGCTCACCAATGTATTCCAGAATGTGACCATTTAAAAAGAAGTTCAACTGGTAAGCAAGGAGGCAACTGGAACAATATCAGCCCACTAAACTTACACTAAAATAAAAGCTTAAATATTAGAAGTACCAATTCAAGGACATTTTTTGTGTTCTGCTAAATATTAGCCAGGTCTACTAGATCTTGGGGCTAAAACAAACTGATATCATTCTAAAATAAAACCAAGCTATGATATCATAATGATCAGTTTCATCTCCATTAGGAGGGAAGTGGGTCAGGGCCCAGATACTAAAGGTTGCACATACAGATACAACACCGTAAGAGGAAAATGGAGGTTACTGGTTTAGATGGCAGAAATAAAAGTCTAGGCCCCAGAGCCTACAGGATAGGCCACTATTCATAGCTAAAAAAAAGTAACATAAGGTATATAAATAAGAAATGCACTCACATAGTGGAAGCATTTGGAATCAGAACACATTTAAGGGATTCTATGGTGTAAGGAATACAAATCTGTATTGCTTACCTTGTAGAGACCTCTAGTCCCCACTGCCTTGCCCCCCCCCCACCCCCCTACTGCATTTAAAGGGTTACAAAACCCTTTAGTCACTTTCCCAGTTCCAGCATCAATGTCCATCAATGGTGGGTCAGCGATCTGCCTTCTCAGACGTCAACAGGGTGGTCATCCAAGCACCGCCAGCGCATTAAGCCCTCCACATAGGAAAGCATGGCTTTATTGCTTTCCTATAGGGATTTTACTAACGCTGAATGTCCTCATGCAGAGTATGAGGATGTCCAGTGTCAGTTAGGGGACCAAAGGTGCGTTATTCACCAGGAAGCCACTAAAGCCAGTCTTAGTCCTGCAATGTAATTATTGCAGTTTTTCAAAAACTGCAATGATTTACACTGCAGGACTTAGTGGGACAAGGACACTGCACACAGACCACTTCAATAAGATGGCGGCTCTAGTATTTCATAACAGATTAACCTGACAAAATAAAGTAATTGAAACCTTGATGCATCTTCTGTAATTCTTAATAACAGATTATCTGAGGAAGAATAATTTAAAACAATAACTAAGAATAATATATAGAATAAATAAGAATAAAAAAGGACTTAACATTTTGATTCCTTTATTTTCACAAGCCTTGATTTAGTTTATGAACACATACACAGTAATATAGTTTGAATGCATGGTTAAGGCCTATTTAACCTCCAACAAATCCCTCTTGCTGATCCAAAAAAAGGTGTCTCCCATTAACTCCACAGGTGAAACAATCTGGAATTTTGGCTTAATATAATAAATAATTAAAGCGGCTTTGTCTTATTGAAATTTCAACACAATCCAAGAATACCATAAGACAAATAGGGACTACTTTGTCTTATCGTAAAGTTTGAGGTTGACAAAAGTTGACAAAGGGCAAAGCTCTGCTGTGGGATTCAGGCATGTTCCTTGGAAGTTCTTTGGGAATCCTCCATAGAACGCAATACTGTACTCATGCGTCTCCTGGCAAATAAAGCACCAGGAGTCAAAGAAGATCTTCAAGAAGAAGATGGTAGCACAGCTTCAGATACGTAAATCTATTTTCAACTGCAGCCATTGTACAGATATCACCTTTGGGGGTCTTTGCAAAATATGTCACCTTTTGGGATGACAAAATGAGAATAATGCTTTTCTCGTAATATAAATTTCTATATAAAGGGAAATATTCTTGAAGGAATTTCTGACAATTTATAGTTCATATATAAAAAACGTAAAATACGTAAGACAGACATTTATAAAATTTTCTCCACCAGAAAGGTAAGGCATGTGGACAATGTGAGCCAGTCACCATAGACATCAATGAAGTCATCAGGAACATCCCATTTGCTTCCATGGCAGCAAAACGTGTATTTCAATTAATTTATATAGCCAGGGAGAGTTTAATCCATCTTTGCACGTATTACCTCTAGAACGTAAGCTTGTTTGAGCAGCTAAACACCCTCTGTTTCTGTGCATCCAACTCAATTTGCTGCAAACACTGTGCTGTTAGTCCACCTATTATACAGCGCTGCAAAATTTGTTTGCGCTTTATAAATAATAATAATAATATTGAATCAATGTGTGACTCTTAAACCAGGCATATTCTAAATGATGCATAGAAACCCAACCCCTTAAAATAAATTCAACCAAAGTATTGTATATGGTATTGTTATGCTAGACCAGAGTTGACTGGTCACCAGGGTTATGTCAAAGAAGATTCCACTCAGTGTGTGCTTGTTTAGCCCCTTAAGGACACAACTTCTGGAATAAAAGGGAATCATGACGGAATATTTCCGTCATGTGTCCTTAAGGGGTTAAACTGAATGCATTTGGGAATACAAGAGAGAAGGGGCCCTGTATGCTTGTTGTTTGCACAAAGTAGCTCTGTAATAAGAGGCTGAATATTTCGAACAGAGAATGAGACAAACAGCCTGAAGAGCCATGTCTCTCAGTATCAATTTACTGCATGGAAGAACTTAGTTTACGGAATCATAAATAGAAAATACTCTGTAACGTTTTAAAATGTAAAAACAGACCAAATATACCCCTGTTCGTTTTTTTGGGGGGTGGACAATCCAAAGCATAGGTACGTCTTCACCTTCACTGTTTACCTTGATGTCAATGCATCATATATTACATCATGTTGACATTAGCCCATATGTCACAAGCTTGGAAGGTGTTCGGATTGACAAACTACTTGCTCATGAATTTCAAAGCATATGTTGATTCTATGGCCAGATACACCGTTACCTGATTTTCCTGCAGACTTACTGTCTGTCATTTCATTTCCTATTTACTGACTGCAGACAGAAAATCCATACAGCCAATTACTTTTTTCTTGCCTCTATTGTTGTTTCATCTGTGACTTCAATCTCTTTAGCATCAATAACATTTTATTGAACTACCTTATGTGAGGCTTTTAGAGCACAGTAAATATAGCTCAGAGATAAAATGCTCAGTCTGACCCCTTAACGGTTAACCTTGACTTTTTTTAATATTACAGTTTTACGCTGCACTGTTGTCATTTTACAGATTTATTTTACACTTCTAGTCCTTTGAAACTGATAGGTCCACTTGACCAGCATTAAACTGTAACCACAAAACCCCTTTCTTGAAACTACAAACACACAGAAAATATAGCAATCAACAAATTCATCAAGTCAATAAAGAAAGAAGCAAACTTGGTCTATTGGAAGATTGCTAAATGATGATATTTGTATACGTGGTTTAAATACTGTAACTAGGACTATGAAGCATTTTGATAGGGATAGACTGTGAGAAGTCAGGCCACCCAGAATTAAAAGGGAAGTTTCCACTTCTCAGACAATGATGGCAATTGAAAAATAAAAAAATAAAAAAAATTGAAACCTTCTTTTATTCCATGTGACGTTTGGTTTTCATTTAAATCTACATCAAATATTTAGCAAATTTTATCCCAATCCAGCTCTTCCTGGGGCACACATCACAAATGAGGAGCAGAAATTCTGTGTTATTTCTCTTCTTTGTATGTTTTATCATTGCTATCTACAAGATGAAAGGAAAACAATAACAAATGATTTACAGTAAGTGAAGATGGAGGCACACAGTTGCAGGACGTAGGAATTTCTACATTTAATTATATTTTTCATCATTCCAAACATATATTTGTTAAATATATGGAGTAAGCAAACATAATATTAACCCCTTAACAATGCAGGGTGTGTGATGCCATCCTGCAAAAGGTGGACTTTAACACAATAGGGCAGCATAGCATGCCCAGCCTTACGGTCCAGAATACTCATCCTCCGTGGTGATCCCGATCAGGGGAACTGCCTGACAACTGAGATACCTAATTCCGCCCATCTGCATCATGTGATCGCGATGACACTGCAATCACATATCTGGATCAGCTTGATTGGCAGATTTCTTCCAGGCAGATCCTGATTATATTCTAATTAGTACAAATAAAATATTTAAGTAAGCATACATACATTATTAATGCAAAAAATACATGGATACAATGATATATATATACATTATTTTGATATTAATACATATAATTATTCTGAATTTATACTTGACCCTGTAACTCTCCAAAACCCCATAAAACCTGTACATAGGGGTCACTTTTGTACTCGTGCGACTTCACTGAACACAAACATGAGTGTTTAAGAGCAGTAAAACATAGAATGACAATGATATCACCAATAAAAGTGTTGTCTACTTTTTCAAATGGTATGCCATGAAGGGGGTAATTCTCAGTTTTGGGCTGCCATACAGTTTACATCGGCCAACATAGGCCCAGCAAACCAATCTGGCAAATTTCAATATGTAAAAACTGACAAGGGCAGCACTATATTTGACCCTGTAACTTTTCAAAATCCCATAACACCTTAACATGAGGGTTACTATTTTACTAGTGAGACATTGTGGAACACAAATAGCAGTAAAATGTATAATGACTATTATATCATCAAGGAAAGTGTAGTATCTCTGTGTAAAATGGAAAGAACAAATATAAACACTAATTTTGGCCAGGGTTTGTGACTAAGTGACTACTAAAAAAGACTGGACACACCCCATTTGAATGTCCAGGGTTGTCTATGATTTCAAAGGCAACCAGCAAACCATTCTAGTAAATTTTGATGTGTAAAAACTGAAATGAGCAAGGACTTTATTTGACCCTGTGCCTTTCCAAAACATCATAATATTAAGTGTGGGTGCACTTAATATGAAAGAGTTAAATTATGATTAAACAGACATATAGCTCAAATTCTAGGTTTTGCTTTGATTTTGTTTTGGTCAGAAACTTATACAACTGTTTTCATCATTAAGGGTTTAAAAATACTCTAATGTGACACCTTCAAAGCAGAGTCAGTGCCTTATAGATGATCCAGCAGCATAGGGTGGACACCATGGCAAAAAGTTGTAAGAACAAGTACTCAAGCAGTAGTTGCAGAGCTTGTAGAAACACATCCTTAACTGAGTAGCAGATTGAGAAGGAACAATCTCTCTCAAAAGTAGGTGTAGTAGCAAATGAAAGAGGCACAAGGCAAACTTAACATTGCAACACATGATGTGAACAGGATATAAGGAAGCAGATGGTTGATCAGGTCTAGAAGGGTATTCTCAGTGTCACCAGTGAAGATATATCTGAAGAAATTAAAATATAGAGCAGAGGCAGGGGGACATAAATGAGCCTAGAGGCCAGAATGACTCACTCTTTCTGTGGCTGACATAGAAAATGTACCAAATTTAATAACGTTCCCATGACGCTGTATGAGCATACAAAGTAGAGAGTGCCTCCCAACAGAGTTTCAGCTATCTAGTTTAATTTTGTTGCTGTCATCATCTGTTTGTTTTCTGGATAAACAGCATAAGAGAAGCAACCCATACTTTTCTTTTAATTATTGGTTCCCAAAATTTAGCATATTTTGTTGCATTGCAAGAAATGTCCATTAATTCATGCTGAGTTTTCCATCTGGAATTCTTTATTGAAGAGCATAAGGACATTAAAGAGTCGAATATGTTTACAGGCAACATATCTTTTAGCAAAAACTGTCAGTTCACACATATCTAAAATGAGTTACAAAATATGTGGGCAAGTTCTAAACCGTCACAATGCACATCCAACATGTCTAATAAGTTGCTGGTATCTCACGGCAATCAAAGCATGCCTAGAGGGCTTCAGAAAATGAGGATTTAATGATATCCTGTGGGGTTTAAATTGTGCAAGAATAGACATAAATATGTAAACTGTTGGATCAATTACCCACCCGGTATAACATGACCATCTTCAACTAAGTCCATTTCATCATCCTCCGGGAATATTGACCTTCTTTGCAAAAGTAGTTTGGGAAGAGTAATTTGAAGACAAACGACCAAAGATAATACAGGGTAAAAATATTTATATATACTGTGTAGCACATGCTAAGTAACAGAATGTGGCTAAGACAGTGTACCCTTAAGGCAAGTGATTAAGGGAACGATTTGGGTTTTGAACATTTTTGGAAATTTATAAGAGAATAAACAGGCCCAAAATGTTCAGCGATTACTATAGAAACCAGTAGAATTATTCTCGGCATTTAGCAGTTTGCACCTAAATTAGCACCTCATTTGCAGAGATAAATCTTCTCTTTTGTTTTCTCTCTGATGCAAGACCAGCTCATTGTGCTCTATTACAGTTTGAGACACAGGACAAGCTAGAAAAGGTATTAATGCCATGGACTAAGTTGACTGGTTTCACTGGTGAATAGAGGAGAGTACTTAAGAGTATGAGAGTAATGACAGGTGTAACAGGAAAATATCGATACAGAATTGTCATTGTACAGATAATATTTGAAATTTAGTATAAAAGGATTGCTACTTTATTTCCATTTACTACATATACGATTTCATTCTCAAACCCCTTTTTACTACCAATGCATTTTTATCAAATTTCAGGATTAAAAAGAATGAGGGGGTCAGATAACAGAGGTAGTAAAGGAAAAGCTTAGAAAGGTTTTGATAGAAATCCTTTTTTTGTCTGAAAAATTAAGATGTATGGCTAAAAGCTTCATAGCCAAAAGGCACCTAGAATTATTACATCTTGATCAAGATCAGGATATACAGTACTGGATGGGGGAGGGGCTGATATGCAAAATATAGTCAAATGTTTTGGGGAATTAACTTCTTGAAAGCTTAGAAGATTAACCATTAAGAACCATATGTATAAGAATGTTTTGGATTATTATTATAATTTTTATTTAAAAAGTAACAACAAATTCTAGAGCATTGTACAAAGAGTGGACTAACAGACAAGTATTTGCAGCAAGACGAGTTGGACACACAGGAATAGAGATTGTTGAAGGCCTTACTCAAACAAGCTTATATTCTGAAGAGAGTAGGGTAAATTGACAGGAGGCAAGGGTAGGATGTATTTCCAGTATGGGAAAAATAGGTTGCTAAAATAGTCAACAATGAATGCCTGTTTCTTGGGAATGACACAGCTGAAGGAAAGGAACCAAGGTTTTCAAGATGCGAAGAGGGAAGACTGTTTAATTGAAATGATTTCATAAAGAAATTAGTTTGCAATGATTTTTTTTAATGGAAGGAAACTAGGTGAGAGTCTAATGGAGCAGGGAAGGGAGTTCAAAAGGAACGGTGCAGCCCTAGAGAAGTCTTGAAGATGGGCATCAGAGGTGCATGTACTAACAGAGGTCTTTGGCAGAGCATAGAGGCCTATATGGGACATAATTGTGTATTAGAGAGGATAGGTGGGAGCAGTGTAATGTAGAGATTTGTAAGTAAGAATTTAAAATGAAGATCTATTTCCCCTTAACAGATATGCTTACCAAGGGAGGGCGTATAGGGCGAGAACAGAAGGAGACCAAGGACAGAATCTTGGGTAACACTAACAGAGACAGGATGCAGAGAAGAGGAAGAGCCAGAAAAAGGAGGAAAACCAGGAAAGAGTAGAGTCTCGAAGATCAAGATTAGGAGGATAAGAAGAAGCTGTTGATGATCAAAAGTGTCAAAAGCTGCAGAAAGGATAAGGAGAATTAGAAGAGATTAGTGACCATTGAATTTAGCAGAAATGAAATCATTGGATACTTTAGTCAGGACCGTTTTAACACAGTATTGAGCATGAAATCCAGACTGAAGCGGATCAATCATCAATTGAATTAAAGTTGGCCAATCTCATATAAACTGCTCTCTAAAGTATCCTGGAGGCATACAGTAGTAGTGAGATAGGATGATTGTTGTGATAAACACCCATTCACGTACGTTTGCCACAAACTCTTGGAGGAGTGTGGAAGCCGGCCTCCTGTCCACTGACTATGGTCCAGGTCTGAGATCCTGTTCTGGAGGGACCCTACCCAGCCACCATAAGAAGCTTTCCCTGGGTGCCTCTGATTTAACACTTTCCCTTCATTTGAATGGAATGGAACGCTAGCTCCCTGGCAGCTGTTCACATGAACCAAACCATCAAATGGTCCTCAGCGGTACTTAGCCGCAACCGCTATGGAACTAATTTCAGCATGAGAACTTTGAGGGTTCCTGGTCACCTCAGAGGTACTTAGCCGCAAAATGTTATGGAACTGTTTTCGGCATAAGGTGACCGTGCGGTTCCTGGACAACTTGGTCCGGGGTTTTGAACCACCCGCCAGGAGAGCGCTTTTTGTAGAGAAGGTGCCTGAGATTAAGGGGAACAACTGCTTCCTGAGAGCCAGACAGAGCACCCTGTATTGTGGCTGCAGGAGCTCCCTAAAGTTGACCGACAAAAGCTCAAAACGCCCTGAAACTATTTAGGGCATAGGACCATGTTTACGGCTGGTCAGAACTTTACCATGGTGGTGTTTCCCCTACACTGTATGGATCTGAGCGCTATTTGTAGATAGTGGGCGTTCAGATCAGGGCTATTTGGGAATATATTTGTGGGGTTGTTGTATATTTTTATGATGTTTTGGGGTATTTTTATGTTTTTGTGTTCGCCTCTCTGTTCCGGGGAGATAATAAGCTTACCGGTCGTTAACACAATTATCTCCCAGGCCCAGAGATTCCTGGGAGGGGCTTGTGTTGAATACAATGGAGGTCTGTGCATAAAAGGCAGAGTTTGGCTCATTAAAATCAGTTGTATTCCCAGAACTATGTATCGTCTAGTTACTGGGATGGGAATGTGCTATAATCACTGCTCAGCACCTTGTTCCAGCTTTTTGGAGGATTCAGTGGGGAAAGTCCTTGCAAGGACTAGAGCTCCCAGAGCTGTGTGTCACCAAGTCTCTGTCAGGGAATAGATCCCCTATCCTGTTCCAGGATGAAAATGTTCCAGGAAGACCCCAGTCAAGCCACGGTGACTGGGGCAGAAGCGCTGAGGTTTTTCCCCGGTTCCAGCTAGGAAGCAATCCTTGGCAAAAATACCCAGAAGGGGTGCAGGGAGCTCTGCTACAGTAGTTGGATGGGGAGTTCAGGTCAAATTTGTGAATATTTAGAATCAGGGTTTCAGTTGCACGCTTGAAGGTTGAAGGAGATATGCCTGAGGAGAGGGAGAGATTGGATATTTTAGTGATAGGCAGAGAAGAGCATAGAATACAAATGAGATGTGAGGGTATATGATTAGATATGGAGAATTCTTTCAGGCTGAACTGCAATTCAGATGAATTTGGGCAGATCAAGTGTTTGCCTGAATTCTCAAATTCCAAGCTGAATTACACTTGAATTACAGACTAACCGAATCACACAATATATATTGGGGAAGGTGGGTCAATATTCTATTATTCTATATTTACACCATTATTGTTCTATTGGCACCAAAATAAAGGATAATTGATGGGAAAAAAAGATAATTAATGGCTCGGGACAGCTACTAAATGTTGATTTTACTCACCGATCAAGTGAGAAGTAAGCAACAGAGGGAAAAACAGGAGTAAAAAAAAATCTATATTTCTATATTATATATTGAAAAAAAATAATATTTAAATATATCAATATAGATTCTCTGTTGATCTGTCAAACAAATGGTGAGTACAGTCTCCTATCAGTGTACTGCAATATGCAATATAGATTGTCCCATTTTTTCACCTCTTTGCCTCTTCTGATTTGATTTCTGATTCAGTCAAAACCACATCTGTCCGAATTTAGGGTCATCGCACATTTTTTTCCCATGATTCAGCAGAACCAATTTTCTTATCATGCAGAAGTCTAGTTTGATATCAACTACAAGAATCAGGTGGATTATCAGTAGGAGGAGACAGACAACATGCAAGAATTGTAAAAAATTTCCCTATTTTAGGCTAAAAAGCTATCGGTGGTCCAGTTATTCATGCAAGGAACATATTTTATTTGAGAACTGGGATGCATTTGATCATGGAAGACCAGATAGAGATTACATAGTAGGCATATGGCCAGTGGAAAGAAAGATAATATATAATACAAAGAATTGATATATAAAAAGCTTTATATATGCAATTATGGATAAACGCTACATTAACCACAGAGGGTATTCAGAGGCAGTAAACACTTGTGAAGATGAGGAACTCCCTAAAATGGAGCTAAATCCACAAATGCATATAAAAAATGTAAATATATACAATGGTACAAGTTTAAATATGCAGGAATAAGATACAAAATACACTGATGACTGTTCACTTACAAATATTAGAGCTTGTTACCAGCTGTATTAATTATATTGTGAAGTAAAATGTAAAGTAAAGTAAAAATAGTGTAAAGCTGTAACTTCTCAAAAAACATGCAAATAATGAGAAATACTCTCACAATAAGGGACTCCATATGATTAGTAAATCTTGAAAACATGAAAATATACTCAATTTTCTGAGCAGTCTATTCTGCTCAAGATGATCAGCATTGGGGGTACGAGCGACACTGAGGATTTGGTGATTCTCAGCCCTGGGTTGATATCTTCTTCAAGTATCAGGAACAAAATACTAAAATGCTCTAAAAATAAAACTATATAATATCTACAAAGTATGTTAGCCAAACAATACTTCATTAGGTTTTTTTTTTCCTTATATGGTCTGTGGAACTCTAAATCCGTTCCTCTGTGGTAGGGATTTGTCATCAAACAATTCATTAAAAGTGGGGATAATTTTCATGAAACAGCCAAACATTAAGTATTTTTGCTGTTCATCTAACCCTAATTGTTAATCAAGAACGTTTTGGGTGGAAAATGACATAAAACTGTTATTTAAATGCCTGAAATTTACTGCAAATTTGTTGTGTGTCAGTGTGTACATGTACCCATATAATCTGTTGAGATGATTTTTGTTTGTTCAACGGTATACCTACTTTTGGTTAATATTAACCAGAGTAGAATTGTAATTTTAAGTAAATATTGTATTTGTATTGTCTGATATTGTGGTGCATTACTAGCAATTTCATTCTGTTACATTTTTATAGAAGCAAAAATGACAAATACTAAATATATTTATTGCTATTAGTTATAGAACACTATCTCCACCCAAGAGTAATCATTTAGAACCCCCATCTGGGAAAGTGACAATTCTCTCTTATTATTTAGCTATACGAATGATTCATGCTACACAATTCTGTGTGTATAATATATATTTTTGTGTTGGCCACAACATCGTCCATTCTATGTAGGAAAAAAAACTTATAAACAGAACAAAATATGTACTCCAGCAAGGGAAGAGAGAACTAGCATCCATGAAAGGGCAAACGGAGGCGCTGCCCAGGGCCCTATCACTGCTGGGGGCCCAAGGCAGCTGCCCCGTTTGTACTCTGCCCGCATCAGTATGTCTGTCTGTGTGTATGTGTGCCAGTATGTCTTTCAGTGTGTCAGTATGTCTGTGTGTGTGTGAGTCTGTCAGTGTCTGTGTGGTTCACTATGTCTGTGTATATGTGTGCCAGTATGTCTGTCAGTGTGTCAGTATGTCTGTGTGTGTGTGAATCTGTCAGTGTCTGTGTTTCAGTATTTCTGTGTATATGTGTGTTTCAGTATGGCTGTCTGTGTGTGTCTCTGTGTTAGTACGTGTTAGTATGTGTCTGTGTATTTGTATGTTGTCCGTGTGTGTTTATGTGTCAGTGTGTATATATGTGTGTGTATCTGTATATAGTCAGCGTGTGTATCAGTATGTGTGTCAGTGATTGTATCTGTGTATCTGCATGTGTGTCAGGTTGTGTTTCTGTGTGTCTGTATGTGTGTCAGTGACAACTGTGACAACCATAAATGAATAAATTAAGCCAAAAAGTGTTGAGAACTTGCAAATGTTGGTGTGGCAAATGTGCCTCTGCCACAAGCTTCTGGAGGAGCCTGCTGGCTAGCCTCCTGCCCAAGGACTATAGGCAATGTAACCGACACCTAAACTACTTGATTTGTATGTTTTCCCTTTTCTGCAAGAATTGTGGACCCCCTCTTGTCTTGCTAACCCCTATTAACCTCTCCTGACACCTCCATCATTGTTTTCACAGTATGTATCCTAAGTGTTCGTCTGGGTGGCTGCCATTCATATGCACGAACACATGAGAACTGAGTTGGGAGGCCATCTTGTCCCACAAACTCAGGCAGTGTTTTTTGGTGGTCGAGTGCATGGAACTAAAATCGGACAGACAAAATCACGAACACTGCCGAACTTAGACGAATGCCTGCTTCTTTTATTTACATGCCAGGAGAGCGCTTTTCAGAGGGTTTGTTCACATGAACTAGGTGAACAATTGCTACCTATGAGTCAGAGGATCAGTTCGGTATTTCATTCCGTTTTGGACTCCCAAAAGTGACCGACTGCTACCACTTTTCTAATGGAACTATTCTGGGCAGAAGCCACTTGGGCGGTCGGTCAGAAGTTTACCTTGATGGAAAATCCAAACCACCAAATCGATCGAAGTGTTTTTTTGGATATAATAGACACTCAGATGAGGGCTCTCCAGGAATGTGACTCTTGAGGGGGTTCCATGTATTTTGGGGTGTTTACAAATTGTTATACTTTTCTGTACCTGGGAAATAATTGAGTTTGTACAGTTCCTGACTCAATTATCTCTCAGGCACAGGGAGGAGTTTACTGTGTGTATAACTTGAGAGTCCTTGCCTGCATTAAACAGATCAACTCCCAGCATTCAGTCTCCGCTAATGTGTGAGGGGAATGCTATAACAGCTGTAGGAAAACTTTGATCACTGGAAGCTGGATCCAGGACCCAGTTTCAGGGTGGGAAGACCCCAGCCAAGCTGTGGCGGTTAGGGGCTGAAGTGCTAATGATGTCCCGGCGATAGCTATAAAGCGTGTTTGCGAGGTACCCAGTCGGGGGAACCAGGCGGTCCGCCACAATTGGTTTAAAATAGCTCAATTGGAAAACCAGGTGAGTTGTAACTGTTTCCTGTTTGACTAACTTGGTGTAATGTTAGCTGTTCTGTTTGTCAGTTTGGATGTATATTGAGACCTGGATATTGTTAGTGTGTGGGAAGAGTAGAGGCAGTTTGAGGCCATTTGGTCTTCAACTGTTAGGATGAGGAGAATTATAAAAAATATATAAGTAAATGGATTGGACAAAAAAAGAGAAAAAGAAAACCACATGCTTTACCACAAACAGCTAAATCGTCCTTGAACACTAGTTTTTAATTCTAAAAACTGAGACTCTAATAGCACCATTCCATTGGTTTTTACTTTTACAACTGCATCGCTCTATATAAATATACCCTGACGTGTTTTCTGCCAGAGCCGCTTTCTGCAGACATATATTTACTGCGCTGGTCGGTCGCTGAGCTATTGTTCCTTATTAAGAGTAAATACCTGATGTCACTATAAGACATCATGTTCTAAAATAAAGATAAATTGAATGACAGAGCAGGCTGGTTATTAAATGGCTGCACTATTTGACAAATGCTGAATATCTTTTGTGTAATACAAGGAAGTGAGAAGCAGTGAGTTGTAAGAAAGTGTGATTGATGAGACAAGGATTAACTCAGATCTACTTTATTTGCTGCACAAAGTACGAACCCTTAAAATTCTGTTACTGTTACTTTTAGAGTTGGAGTTGGATGCAGTAATGGTGTTAAGGGCCTTTTAATGCCAGTGCAACATTGCGATGTAATTTACCAATCTGATTCTGAAATCGTGGGTAGATATGAAAGTGACACAGTGCTGAGGGTTTTACATTTTTTAAATAAAAATGTAAAAAATGAAATGTGCAAGTATTCATTTACACAAACAAATCATGTGCCTGGGGAATCTTTATGTCTTTCTTTCTGGAAGATTAATCTTGCTTGGCTCTTTTTTTATCATTGCGGTAAAATAGTCTGGGCATTGTGCCGGCCACACACTTGGCCAGTGGCACCTGTTCTTGCTGTTCTCCGTGTTATGAAAACAATGCGGCTCGTTAGAGAGGCATCAGCGACTAATTCATAGCAAACAACACAATTTTATAAACTAGAAGCATAAACATACAATAATCAATATACAGAATGCAATATGCACTACAAAAAAACATGACTTTTTTTGTATTGTTTCCCATTGTCACTTATTTTTTGAAAATTTTATACAATCTCTGCTGATTCGACTGCTGTAAAATAAAACATAAGTATTAGAAAAAAGTACAACTATTATTTTGTTATTAAAAAAAAAACAGACAATGGTTAAATGTGTGAGGAAAATACTGCTACTTTGAGATATTGAGGCATTTATAAGCCACTTGGGTTTCATGTTTGTAATTTATTATGTTTTCAGAATACACAATTTTAAGTGCATTTTTAAAAAAAAATCATGATTAACCTTGTGCAGGTTTTACTCAGTTGGTTAATACCCACTATTACCACTTAACCATTATCACTAAAGTGTGAATTCAAAGTGAATTAGAAATGTAAATTCAAGATAGTCAAATAGAAAAAAATACCCTGATTTCATGGATATCAAACAATTCCAAACACATTAAAAAAACAAAAACATCTTTGCGAAATATATGTGTGGCACAATTATTGTCACTTTTTTAAACAATACTTTGTGCTGCCTCCCATTGCCAAGATAACAGCTTTTTCAATAATGCCTGATTGGAGAAACCATGCCAAGGGATCTAAGACCAGATCCTTTAACTTTCAAGGCTGATGCTGGCCGACTTGCCTTTTCAGTTCACCCCAAAATATAAAGGATGAAAGGAAAGTTCAAACAAGCTTCCACCAAGAGGAGAAGCTAATTGGAGGTTGGCCGAGGCTGATATGGAGGTCAGGAATGGCTGAGGGCATAAGGCCAAAAATTGGTGTAAGTGTGCTGTGAGTCCTGGCACCAGGCAGCACACTCGTCTCTGCTCCATTACTATGTCAAGTTACACATCACAATAGAGCAGGGAAGCACAATGATGGGAGGTACAGCACACTATCACCACTACACCAACAATGAATGTGTGTTTAAACAATATGTGTGTGTGTGTGTGTGTGTGACTGTGTTTGTGTGTCTGCATGTATATGTGTGTATGTGCCTGACTGTATGTGTTACTGGCAGTGTATATGTGGCAGTGTGTGTGTATGTCACCACGTGTATGTGTCTGACACTGTGCGTTACTGGCAGTATATGTGTGACAGTGTGTGTATGTGTGTGTGTATGTCATCAAGCATATGTGTTGGACAGTGCGTGTTACTGGCAGTGTATGTGTGACAGTGTGTGTGTGTGTGTGTGTGTATGTAATCATGTGTTTGTGTCTGACAATGTATTTCAGTGTCTGTGATTGTACGAGATGTCTCTAAAATAAAAATAATATACATAAAATATTACTTAATGATATAATTGCTAATGAATGTGGACGCTAAACTATTTGTTGCTATATTAACTGCTAGATTACAAAAATTCTTCCGTCCATAATGCATTCTGATCAGATTGGCTTATTCAGATAGAGTGGTGCAGTAGACATTGGTTACCTAGATTTCAGTAAGGCTTTTGACACTGTTGCACATACAAGGCTTATCAATAAACTGCAATCTTTAAGTTTGGAGGGGTCGGATGGGGCTTTCTCAGCACGACACTGTCATACTTTGGATTTGAGGGCTGGTTTATGGGGGCAGTGGGCGCACTCTATTCTAATCCCTCTGCCAGAATAGTGGGACGGGACTTATGTTCCGACTGGTTCACTATTTCTAATGGTACTCGCCAGGGATGCCCACTGTCCCCTCTACTATATGTTCTATCAGTGGAGCCATTAGCCTGCAAAATCAGACAGAATACGGATATTAAAGGAATATCCATCCCCGGAGACGATATAAAAATCTGCTTATACGCAGACGACGTACTTATATCGATAACTGAACCTAAAACTTCACTTCCTTTCCTGATGCAAGAGTTTGAAAAATATAGTTTGGTATCAAACTACAAATTAAACGTTAGAAAATCTATAACTCTAGTAAATAATCTTCATGATGATGAAGTACAATTTATGAAGCAAGCATATGATTTTAAATGGACTAATAAGAATTTTGTTTACCTAGGATTAATATTATCTGCTGACCCTAGAAGATGTATGGAATTAAATTTTATGAAGTTGCTGAAAGAAAATAATAGATTATTAAAGGAATGGAGAGTATTTGAAATATCATGGTGGGGAAGAGTAAACACTCTTAAAGCGTATATAATCCCTAAGTGGTTATATATGTTTTGTTTGATTCCTCTTTATATACCTTCACACTGGCTCAATATGGTTCAAATTAGCTTCACAAATTTTATCTGGAGAGGAAAAAAACCTAGAATCAACTCAATCTCGTTGTCAAAAAAGGCCATGAAGGAGGTATCGTTTACCCAATAATTAGTCAGTCTTATCAGGCTACTATGTTAATACACGCTACTAACCTAAAAAAGACTGAGTCAGTAGAACAACCATGGTATAAGTTGGAAGCATACAGAACCAGAAAGGCTAATTTAGAACTTCTTTTATGGCACAATGTGAATAAAAATATTAAGATAAATATCACCGAAAACGAGCCCTTAATAATATCTCAGACAATGAGAGAGTAGGAAAAGATAAAGAGAAAATTTAAAATTGATAATTTAATTCCATATACGTTATCATTAAGAAATTTAGAATATATTATGACACAAATTGATCTTAAAAAATTGGTATAAAAACATCAACATGCAAGTAGGTGATTTGTATAATGACCGAAATTTAAAAAGCTATTTTGAATTACCATCAAAGGAAGTATTTAATTATTTAAGGATAAAAAGCTTTTTGAGAGAACATATCATAAATAGAGAAGATAACTTAGGTAGGCTATTAAAGGAAATTCTAGTGACTAAGGCTAGTAAACATCAGAATGCTAGAGCAATGGAAGCTATAATAGAAATAGGCCGTCCTACTATACCATCGGCCCTTAAGACATGGGAATTAGATTTAGCAAAAACAATACAACACAGCGAATGGTGTCAGGCTTTCCAAAAACTAAAAAAATATATACATAGTCTGAATATACTTGAGACTTTTTTGAAAATATCCTATAGATGGTATTTAGTACCTACAAGACTTAACAGAATATCGTCAAGTAATCCCTCAAATTGTTGGAGATGTTGTCATATAAACGGCTCATTATTACACATATGGTGGAATTGTCCTAGAATTATGCCGTTATGGGACTTAACTTTTGATTTAATAAATAAAATAGGATCAATAACATTAGTGAAAAAAAACAGAGGTTGCCCTATTACATCTATATGGGAATGAGTACAATAAAAAAACTAGACTTTCTAATAACACAGAGTCTCATGGCTACTAAAACCTTAATTGCAAAATGTTGGAAACAATTAATATACCATCTAGGGCACAATACATAGCTCAAGTGTTAAAACAACTAAAAATGGAATTGGGTGTCCAAAAATATCTTGATTTATATAAAAGCCTTATCGTTGATTTTGAAAGGGTTTAACATGACATGGAAATGGCTAGGCTAGAAACTTGAATATATGAGTTTCCTCCTTTTTTAGGTTTTTTATTTTTCTTTAAAACCAAAGGGTTTTTTTTGTTTTTTTCCCCTTATATAAGGGGGAAAGAGGGGAAACCATCTTCTACTATACATAACATTTACTAAAGAATATTAAAACCTGATCAAATTTTGATTTTCGAGATGAGAATACCGATGACTAATATACCCATGACTTAAATAGTACCTATTTTGAGTAAGACAAATTATATATTATTATTATTATTATTATTTTATTATTTATATAGCGCCAACAAATTCCGTAGCGCTGTACAATGGGTGGACTAACAGACACATAATTGAGATCAGTCCACTGACGTACAGGAACAGAGGGGGTTGAGGGCCCTGCTCAATGAGCTTACATGCTAGAGGATATAGAACAAACTACAATATTGATTCTACTTTCTCTTTAGTATTGTTACGCATAATAACTTTTAATGGATTAAATATGTGGGAATATAAGAGGTTTGGACTTGACATTATATTTGATAAAAGTTTACCACAAATTATATAACTCCCTTTACATTATAATAGCATTTGTAACCGAAGAGACTGGAAGTATGAGTGTATTTTATGTATGATTAACCAGGATGAGTGAAGATCATACAAAGAACTATTAGATAAATACATATATCAATGTAAATTATTTCAAATTTGTTAATAAGGCCTTCAAATTTGATGCTATAAAATATATAAGAAGAACAAACTTTGTATGATGTGAATATGATAATAGTTAACATATTGTTATGTGATTGTATTGTGCTCGAAAGAGCTATTTTATATATGTATTGAAAAATTTTAATAAAAAAGAATTAACAAAAAAATAATGAAAAATGTGCACAAATGAGCCAATTCTCTAAATTAAGAGTGGCGTATGTGATTGTTCATGGCAAATTTAAGTCAGAAAAGCAAAGATGAAAAAAAAATCTAAATGTGGTTTAAATTCAAAACCTATGTGAATACATTCCATCAGTACACATTTGATGCTGCAGATTAAAAAAGAAAAAAAATCTAAATCTAGAGAGGTAAAAGACAGTCTAACACAATTGTCTTTTTTTATGCTAAATACATAAAAAAATATATGATCTAGGATTTATGGGAAACAAACTACCAATGTACTGTTGCACAGTAATTAAGGTAAAATATAAAAGACAGCACTTATTTTAATATTGCTGTTTATCAATTATACTTTGCAATGTAAAACATAGGGGAACAAACTATTTATCAGCATTCTATTCTATGGAGTTTATTTATTTAGACAGGAATTGTGAATTATAGATAAAGTAAATTTAAACAGTGGATCAAAATAATTGGAAATATTTTAGCCTGGAATTGGCAGTTTTAAGTACTCAACAAAACCCAGTCTAGACAGGGATGGGGAGGGTAATGGATAGGTGACACGTAGTAAGAGAGAGCTATAGAACAAGACAAAACAAGAAACAGACGATTATATTGATACAAAAGTATTGTTGTCAATCAAAAAAACATCTATTGATGTGTAGATAAATAGTTTTGGATTTCTTTAAGACCTTTCCTGCAAATTTCTGTTGGAGGATGTTTCAAGGGATTCCCTTCAAAATTAAAGGAGCAATAGCTGTCATCCCAGTCAAGCTTTGTCAGATTTCCAAAATTAAGAGGAAGCTCTTGTAACTCATTGTTTCCAAGCCACAGGCAACGTAATCTTCTTAAATGGCAAAGTTCTTTGGGGAGATCTTGCACACGATTATATATTAATAAAAATGTCTTTAAATTTACAAGATGGTTAATTCTGTCCGGGATTGCTTTTATTTCATTATCACTTACATCCAGAAATGTTAGATTGGAAAACTGGCAAATCACCAAAGGGAAAATCTTAAAATTGTTATTGGCGAGGTGTAAACTCTGCAGTTTATTCAGCTGGGCAAGTTCTGGAGGAAGAAAGTCTAGAAAATTGTTACTGAGAGCTAGTGTCCTTAAGTTCTTTAGGGTCCCAATGTCCAGTGGAATCTACCTGAGATCATTTGTGTCCAGATACAAGGCTGTCAAATGGATTAAATGTCTTATCTGTTTAGGAATAAAATTCGTCTGATATGTTAGACTACTTTCTCTTTCGGGACTCATCTTTAGAATTTCCGCATCTTCAAAGTTAAATACTTCCAACGGGAGAGATGACAGCTCTTTGCCTTCAATTTTGATCTTCTTTTGCACGTTGCCACTGGAAGTGTTTTCTAGTACAAGTTTCCAATATGGCTTATTAGAATATGATGGGTTGGTCATAGCGTCGACTTTCAATTTCCCTGTTAATAATCAAACTCTAATTGCATTAAATATACCTTCTCTTTTTAGCGGAGCTAATGACTAGCCTTCAGCATTCATAATGTGTTTTTTATATGTGATATGTAAGTCTAATGAAACATTACAGGAATATATTGAAGCGTTGATTTTGGTTCTGTTGTTTTCGTTCTTTCATGTGACTGATAGTTGCTTGGATACAGTTAAATCTTTGGAATCAATTAGCAGCCCTTCCCAAACTTTAGCTTTTTATATTGAGCTAACGATGCAGTGAATTCCTGCTCTCAAATTGAAAACAAACTTTCTGCTGTAAAGTTGGATCATTTTCAAGTCACCTGTTATGCAATACACAGGCTTTATTGGAAATACGTATAAAGTCTAACCAGTAAAACCACTAAACTTATAATCGGGTGTGGATAAGGTGCTATGATACTCAGTTTACACAATATAATTCATTGTCTTTAAAGGTGTTTTTCTTGTTTGTTAGACTTTTCTCATATTATCTGAGCTATAAGGTATTGTTTTTTTGGCATCCAGTGATATCAGGTAGCCACACACTATCTGTACTTTAGCATCTGGTCCTGACAATATCTGTACCTTAGAATCTGGTCCTGGTTGCCACCTATTTACCTATCTGGATATTTGGCTCCTCTTGTCATTTGATATGTTATTTCACTGTTTATCTACTTTTTGTTTTGTTTTTCGTCTCATTTTAGAGTACATTACTGCCATACATCCATAGATTGGAGAATTTCTATCAGTTTGTCATTAAACGTTATATTTTAACATTTATCTCTGATGTTTCACCGCATTCCATTTTTTCCCTCTAGTATGTCAAAGGGCTCAGTCCCCTTATAGGGTGGTGAATCATCCCCTCTAGACTATGTGTTTACAGTGGTAGACAATACCTATCACATACAGCCTCTACATTGCTAAACATGTCATCCAGTAATGTAACAAACAATACATAAACGCATACAGTAACAAAAATAAAAAGAAGGGTAAATTGCCAAAGTGTACTGACCCTACCTTATAACAAGCTGCTCCACTTTAGTCCTGGAAATTTTGTATAGTATATCTCTATAGGAGTAACAAAACATGTTACAATTATCCTGTCCATTAAGAGTTAAAATGTCAAAATGTATTACACAGTTGTGGTGCACACTCAGAAGTTCGTATTGCGATGCCTACGTGGACCACCAACCATGATTTAGAATATTTATGTAAAATGATTCACAGTATTTAACCACTAAGGGATATCTGCAAAGCATAGGGAGGTCTGGGAAGGAAAATATATATATAAGTATTGATAATGTCTAAGACACTTATAGTGCAACGTAGGTATATCCACTTTATTATCAATCTTAATGGACAGAATGATCGTAAGAGCACTCTATGCTCTGTTAAAACACTTTGTACTTACTTACAATCCATTTTAATTCAGTCTAATTTCTGTCTATCTTGTCCTGTCTCGTTTGATTTGAAGGTAGAGAGGTCTGGTTGTCTAGGCTGTCAGTGGTTTTACACTCATTTCCAAGGTATCGTACATACTGTCTTCTTCCACCCTTTGCAAACCTATTTGATCATATATGGATATCATTAATTTGTACCATGCGAAACTTAGACATTATCAATACTTATAATTTGTTTTTGTTTGTTTTTTAGAACTTTTTATCCTCTACAGATATCCCTTAGTGATTAAATACTGTGCATAATTTTAACTGACTATTCTAAATTGTGGTTGGTGATCCACATAGGTATCCCATATTGAAGTCTGAGGGTGCACCACAACTGTGTAATACATGGTTATATTTTCAAACTTCATTACCTCTCTTAATGGACAGCATAATAACACATATTTCACTCCTATAGGGATTTAGAATACAATTATTTTCTGGAATAAACAGGAGCAGCCCATTACCAGATAGGGTCAGTACACTTTGGTACTAAAGCTAGTTTCTGACTTAGGAGCTTTTGTTGTATAAACCCATACAGGCCTGTTCAAAAGGTTAAGTTATCGTAGAAATGAAATGAAAACCAGGAATGAAGAAGAGATATGAAAGTAAATTTGACCATAAAATGGTTGTTTTGTAAAAGAACTGCTAAACTCGGGCTTGGGAAAGCTCAACAGCCTCACAAGAAATGGTACAAAAACTTTTACTGAATAGTTATGCGGGCAAAAACACCTTATTCATTTCAACTGGACAGTGATCAGAGTGACAGGAAGGCAACAGTAATTGAAGCAATAAAATTATGTTACGGCATTTCTTGATTCACAGAGCCACAGAAGACCATGCTGTCAACTATGAACATGATACAAATCACCATGGGCTGAGGCCATGCAAGAATTGCACAGTGGATCACTGGAAATATGTTACCTGGTCAGAGCAATCTTGATTTCAGCATCATGCAAAACGCACAAGATCAGAAAGTGGAGTTTGATGTTTCTTCAACAATTAAGACTAGTTGTGGGACTATTTTTCGAGCACATTACTCTTCTTAATAATAACTGAATACCTTTTAATTGCCTCAGCCTATGGTGACCTCTTGTCATACATATGTAAATATATATTTTCTGTTTTATATATATAAAAAGTGCATCTTGGAAATGCTTTAGACTTGAGAAAGGGAGGTTCTCCCAAACGCTTGTCATTAAAAAATTACGTTAGTCCAATAAAAAAGGTATTACAAGATATGAATTTGTTTTCATTTTTTTACCTCTACATCACTGGACTAATACGGCAACAATCTCTACTTGAACACTATATATATGTAACGGAGCTCCCTGTACCCCTGGCTGTGTGCCAAGGACCGCTTCCTAGCTGGAACAGGAGACAAGCCGCAGCACTTCAGCCCACAGTCGCTGTGGCTTCACTGGGGTCCTGGAACCGCTCCCTCCTGGATCCAAATGGGGAATTCACTCTAGACAACCCCAGGCACTGGACGACACTCAGTCCTAGGAGCTCTAGTCCTTACAAGGACTTTCCCCATTGAATATCATCTTGAAATAGGCATTGAAAGTCGTATTTCAGTCTTTGCAGATGACACAAAGCTCTGTAAAGTAACACAATGTGAGGAAGATATTGCTTTGCTGCAGATGGATTAAGAAAGACTGGGCCCTCAAATGGGTGATGGAATTAAATGTAACAAAAATGCAAAACACTTCATGGTAAAGCATGCACAAGCAACGTACACTCTAAATCAGGGCTGCCCAAACTGCAGCCCCCCAGATGTTGCTGAACTACAACTCCCATGATTCTTTCAATTAAAAAGATAGCCAGGGAATCATGGGAGTTGTAGTTCAGCAACATCTTTGGGGCCGCAGGTTGGACAGCCCTGCTCTAAATGTTTGTGAATTAGGGATAACAACACAGGAGAAGGATTTGGTAATTGTAATAGACAACAAACTAGGTAACAATATGCAATGTCAATCAGCAGTTACTAAGGCCAATACGGTATTGTCATGTATAAATAGGGACATTAATTAATGTTGTCTCTTTATAAATAAATGGTAGGACCATACTTTGAATATGCGGTGCAATTTTGGGCACCTGTTCTAAAGAAGGATATATGGCACTAGAAAAAGTGCAAAGGAGGGCAGAAAGGGTAACAAATTTAAATATCTTTAGTTTAGAAAAAGGGATATTATAGCACATTATATATATATATATATATATATATATATATATATGGTATCCTGATGAAAGCTCCATGCAGGAGTTGAAACGTCGATAATGATTGTGGAATAAAGACGAAATCCTACAGTAAACCCTTGGAGTGCCGGTATTTTTTTGATTTATTTTATATATATAAAGATATTCGTGGGCAATACAAACCATCGTCTGGAAATCTATTCATGAACAGGACTATACATAGAAAACAAGGTCATGCATTTAGAATGGAAGAAATGTTTTTTTAAAAGTAAGAACAATAAGGGAGTGGGATTCTCTGCCTGAGAGCCGGTTTTATGAGAGTCTGTACAGATGTTTAAACAGCAACTGGATGCATACTTGAAAAAACATAATATTCAGGGATATAATGTTTAATTTGTAGGTTAATCGCTTTTTGAAAATGCTCCTATCAGTGAATTACAGAATATAAACATAATTTTATGTATATATATTGCAGTACATTGATTGGCTCATTTTGCCCCTTTTTTATTCTGATTCATTCCCAGATCAGAACCGAGGTTCTGAAATTCTGCCATACCAAACAGATATTCAGCCGAAATAAAAAAGAAAAATGAATTAGCTGAGCTGATTTTCTTACCATACGCAGGTATTGTTTTTTGTGTTTCCTATTACAAATGATTCACAAATGTATAAATAGACAGTGAATAAAGATTGTTGAAATTCTGAGCCTGCTAGATTAATCCAAGCTAATTATACAAATATTTTCTAAAGTATTAAAGGTGATCCTTTAATAAATACAAATGTGATGTTACATTTCATCGGTTAACATGATTTAGTGATGCAATCATCTCTACTGCTCCTGTAGGTATAGACGGCAGTAGAAATTAACATTTACATTTTGACAAAGAGGTCACAATTTAACCACAACAGTGTACAAGGGGCCTTCATAGATCTGCTATAGTGGTTCATTAACAAATTGGTAATGTCTCTTATTGGAATTCACAGCAATGCTGCCTATATTTGTTGCTTTACAGCAGCCTACGTGAAAATGTGAAAACAAAGCAAAAGGCCTTGCTGCTTGTGAGATTAAAACCCATCTTAAAATATAAATATTTGATCTCCGGTTCAGCTGTGATCACAGGATAAACCTGTTGTGTCACATCTCGCCCGGTTATACATGTGCCTGCTGCTTAAACAATTTATTAGTTTTATAATATGCAGCTTGATCAAAAGTACGAACATCCCCATTAAATACTAGACTCCACAGGCCTACTATAAATATTTGATTAATCCTCCCTAATTAACAATAAGAACTGCTTAAATCAATATCATGGCTGCCTACTAAAGAGAATCCTTTTCATACTGCTATTTTATCTAAAAAAAAAAAGATTTTAAGATAAAGTATTTGAATATTCAAGGTCTCCATCAGGTGGTGACAGCATATATATTCCCTTCTGGGGCTTGGCTGTGCCCTGGGACCTGCAGGTGCTAAGCGGTCCAATTGGGGGGATAGAGATATCTCCCTTAGCAGGATTGGGCAAAGGGGCTTGCTACACCTTCTGGATTTGAGTCAAAACGGGTCCCTTAACCGGCTGTATTGATAACCCCTACTCCTCTTCGGTGGTACAGCACTGGGAGGATGTGATGTCAGATGTGATGTGGTAGTGGGTTCTGTATGTGTATGTGCAAGTGTAAATCTTTGGAAATATGTAAGAGAGAGGTTGCAAATCTGTGTGTATATATATATGTGTGAAAGGGTGTGCTTGCATTTCTGTCTGTAAATGTGAGTTTGGGGAAATCGGCCACAAGCATTCCGATGGCAGTCCTTCTAATAGTCCTATAGTACACCAAATACTGAAATTTAATTTCTAAGTATGTATGTCCTGTATTGAGCACATTTATGTGCGCACTCTTTACTTTGTGAATTTTTTTTAATAAACTGAGGTCCTCTTTGCAGCACCTGGAAATTAATTTTTTCGTTATCCCCAAAATTATTTTAGATTTCACATAAATTTGTTTTGACCAAATTCTTTTGGTTAAGGACCATATCCCTACAACATGTACCCTGTTATGAGTGAATATGTATAAATTACCTCTTGAAGGAACCCTCATATTAAGCAGTAAACGTTGCTTCTACCATATATATCACAATGTTAAAATTAGAGTAGGAACCACCAATATTGAGATACTGAGATACTGTGAAATATCGGGATGTAATGGACAAAAGGTGTCACTAAATCCCTCTATATGTCCCTGCAATAGTCGATTTTGCAGATTTAAAACGTTACATATTGCAAATAATACTGTGTATATAGTTCCTTTATGATGTATTTAGGGATGGGTAGTGACAACAGTAGGTAATGGTGCTTGGAGAGCGGTGTTTCTCACACACGGAGGAATGGATGACTTGACACCTCTTATTTCATTTTCTTTTCTTCATAGAGGAGCATTGTGGACCTGATGGACATGTGTGGCGAGCATCAATTCTTTCTTATGGGAGGCCTCAATGTCATGTGACCAAGTCGTTGCAGTGGAAGCACATCTGTGTATTGCTATAGTGCCCTAGTGAACATTAAGATGAACCTTTTTCCCTTTGCTCAGCCATGGTTTGTCCATGGCTGGCCCCGCCTCCGTGGCTGAGATCATCAAGAATGATGATCTCACCGAATCCAATGGTTTCCCAAAGGAATGCAAAACACTGCGCTGAGCCAATCAGATGGTCTCTATGAGAGTGAAAATTGGCTAGTTCAAAGGAAATGCCTCTAGTGGCTCTTAGTATGGTAGCTATTAAAGGCACTTAAACCCTGACATGTAAACCACTCTTATGCCAATTAAAATCAGTGAGAGATTGTCTGGTGGAACTATCCGCTCAGTGGTCCACAAGTTTAATGTGCATAAAAGGCTTTTATTTAACACTTTTGTCCACCTCTGCTAATTTTAGTAGATGTTAAAACCGGTATTGTCGTGTGTTTTGAAAATAAAAGAGAGGAGTAATGTGGTAGATCACACAAGTGTCCAGCTGTGTTTCTGTAAAGTGTGACATGGGTTAGGTTTGGCAAGGATTCCAATATTAAAATGCTAATTACATAAAGGTTTCACAATCGTTGTCTCCAAATCAATGAGACTAACAAACTGTCATAGTTGCTTTAGCTCATTAATGGCGTTGATGAGTGGTGTTGAGTCAGATCTGCAACACAAAATTAATTGCTAGCTGTAAATATTTATTACTGCATTAATAATAAACAAACACATACATACTGTAACCCTTTAAGTTAAATGTAACTGAATATATAAATGATCATACACATTTTATGTCTACACATTGTCAGATCTCAGAGACCGATGCAGTCATGAACACAGGACTCCCTCTAGCATGAAAGGTCATTGAGCGGGGCCCACAACATCTCTGTTACTGTGTGCCCAACTTATCTGGTTACAATTACGTGTTTGTTAGTCTACCCATTGTACAGCGCTGTGAAATTTGTTGGCACTTTATAAATAATAATAATAATAATAATGAGCAGGGCTGGGCTTGCAATTATGGGATTGTTTTTTCGAGTAGCTAGAGAGATATACTTTGTTATACTTGGCCTTGTCCTCAAGTGGTTAATCTCAGTATTACAGCTGTTTTGATCTCTGTATTTATGTTTCCAACCCAGTAAAACGTCTCATGAGAAAAGAAATAGAGAATCCTGTGTTTCTATATTTTTTATCCTGATTATTATTATTATTATTATTGTTGCTATTATTATCATTTTTATAGCATCACCATATTCTGCAGCACTTCGTCTCTCATCGAATGTGAATTTCAGACAAGTAATTGACCGAGACAAAAAAAACAAACATTTTCCTTTATTCATAAATCCTCTCAGTTTCCGGGAGTCATTAAAGAAGGGCCCACATGAGGAGTCTTTTGAAGAAGACCTGAGCCACTGAATATATTTATTACAATAGTAATCATTTTATAGAAGTATAGAATAGATCACATTCTTGGTGGTCAAAACCATGTAGAAATTTCAGTCTGCATCAAGTTATTATTATTAAAGGGACACTCCACTGCCCAAATACTAAATAAATAAATAAATCACTGTTTAGTAACTATACCACAAATGCAGACATGCATATATTTATTTATGCATTGCAAGCCCTCCCCTTCTAACCCCGCCTAGGTTTTCTGTGGCTGTCCAATCACAGACTTTGCAATACAGCTTAATGCGAAGTCCATGCAAGGCAGGTGCTCTGGGTAATTGCTACCTCTTTAGCTTTCCTGACTTAAACAAACCAGGAAGTAACAGGACCGGTTGTCTGATTGACAGCTGGGGGTGTAAACAGGTTAATTTCTAACAAGGTTAATTTCAATTGAAATCTGCACTTTTTAAAAAATGAAGTAAAGATGACACATTTTTCACATATAAAGCACTTCAACAAACTAAAGTGCTTTAGGGGCCAGAGTGTCCCATTTAATATACAGTGCTTTATACAAATGGGATATTTAAAGATGAAGAACCACTGTTCTTACCAGCAGATTTAAGCATATGGAAAAAAAAAAAAGTATTGTGACAGTTACATCTTGATTTATTCACAAACCGAGAATTATTAGGAAATACACATTTGATGTTGAAACAGCTGAGATCAGATCATTGCTACGTTCCAGACACACCTGGGGCCTGCGCTCAGAGGAAAACTTGATGACCCCATACACCAATAGAGAATTGGAGATATGCCATGGTATATCCACATCTTTCATATCATGTTCCCTTTCTGCCTGTGTACAGCATGCTGCTAATGCCCTCCATGATCTCATTAAAGGCACAGTCAGAAAAAAGCACACATTACAAGCCAGGTATTCAACGTGATCCCATCTCCCAGCACCCCCTCCTAATAGTCACCATGGGGACACAACCTTCTACTCCTAGGTAGCCTAGAGGAGCACTATACTACTAATCTGTGTTTTTATGATACAGCTACTGTGGAGATCCAAGGCTAAAAAGCCAAACATCCAAATTGTGTTTTTTTCTTTATTTTCTCATTATTTTTGTTGTTCTCTCCCCACAAAACATGCATTGTACTGGCCTTGCTATTCGTGGTTTTAGGGGCAGAAGCCCTGGATGCGGTTTGATTAAGGCTTGGTCTCTTCAGGATCATATTTGCACTCTGCCCCTTTAAAGTAGACTACAAAAAGAAAGCGGCCCGATCCTCCTTCTCCTACAGAGCGCCGCAATTGTGGAACGACCTCCCGCACAATTTAAAATCTTCCCACACTGTTTAACCAACACACACTTTCACTGAAACACACACACTCACTGACAGACACAAACTCACATTCACCGACAGACACTCACATTCACCAACAGACACACATAAACACACTCACAGACATACATGCACACTCACTGACATACGCACACTCACTCAGTGTCAGAAACATACCAAATAAGAGTCAGACACACCAAATCAGAGTCAGACACACACACACACTGACAAACATACATCAACACTCACTGACAAACTGACTGACAAACACACATACACACTCACTGACAGACACATACACTCAGTGTCAAACACACGCCCTTTCAGTGTCAGAGAAACACACTGACAAACACACACATTCACTAACAGACACACATACACAAGCTGACAGACACACACACACACACACATACACACTGACAGATATACAAATTCACTAATAGACATGCACATTCATTGACAGACACATATACATACTCACAGGCAGACATACTCTGTGACAGACACACACTGAGAGAGACAGACACACTGACAGACACACACACACTCACTGACAAACAAACATACACACTTACTGACAAACACACACACACACACACACATTCACTGACAAACACACACATACATACACACACACACTTACTGACAAACACAGATACACACCTACCGATAAACACACATACACTCTTACTGACAAACAAACACATACAAACTCACTAACAGACACACATACAATTTATAATTTCTTTTAACATTTTACTCCACCCAGCCTCCCTACCTTTGGGAGTGCTGGCATGGCGTCTCTATGTCCCTGTGGTCCAGTGGGGCTGCTGGGCTGAGCGGCTGGGCTGCTGAGTCCAGTGGGGCTGCTGAGCGGCTGGGTGTGCAGTCAATGCAGGTGCGCGATGGAGCTCTGATATTCCTGCTCTGCTCTCTCATGCACCTCTCATCATACTCTGGCTCCGGCATCACGGCAGTGCGCTCGAGGGAGCTGAGCAGGAAGAGCTCCCTTGCCGCCCGCCTCCATCACAAGCAGATTCCAGCCTCAGGGTGACCCAAGGTGGCCAATCGGCCAGCTCCTGGGTCCCCCAGGACAAGAGGCTGACAAGGCATCTGCCAGGTCTTTTGGGGGGCAGCTTTTTTTGCCACCCCCCTGAAAGTACCGCGAAGGCAAATGCCTTGTCAGCCTCACGCTAAATACAGCACTGTCTGTAGGGAGTTGAAGTCTTCTACCTTCAGACTGGAAGATTGTGTCCTACATTTTGCACTGTGTCACTATGTATTGGGAGGGCCAGAGGGCGGGGCTTTTGCAGACAGCACTCAATTAAACTGCAGCTAGGCATTACAAACCTTTAGGGAGGTCCAACAACATCGGGCTTTAGTAGCGTGGCGTAGCGCCAGCACTGCTTTTAAAAACTGCCAGTGTAGGACTTGTCAACTGTTGTGACCCAAAGGACACCTGTAGTATGGTGATATGGATTTTTTGTGTCTTCCTCCCCCCAAAACTCCATCACAGGTAGCATTGGCCCTGGTTATACACTTAGACACAACACACAATATAGAGCTCCTAGAAGAGAGGCATATTAGAATGGAAAAGAGGGTCAGATGGATTTAGCACCCCCCTCCCCCCAAAAGGGACTGTCCTAAATAGGGATGGTTGCAAGATATGCATTGGTGCACAGTACAGTTCAGCTCTTCCTTAAGACTTTTTTGACTCATCTGCATTAATATGAGACCAGGGTATCAATTAGAGATGCCAGATTAAATTAAGTACAGGGTTTAGGTAATGCACAGCTGTATTATAGTTTAAAATGATGGTTTGAATACACATTAGGGGACTTAGCTGTTCATTGTCAATTTAACTCCAGACAATCTAGAAATGTGAACTTTTAATAACAGTTGACTAGTTGCAATCAAACCTTCATATGGCTCGGACATTGATGAGGAATCGAGTAATTGAGTGGTTAGGATGAGCTATACATAATGAGCTATACCAAATAGAGACCAGGGTTTGGGTTGGGAATTGGGTGGCTAGGAAGTAGAAAGTAGATTTAGGACAAAGAGAGGGAATACATATATGGAAAAAGAGGGTTTAATAAATGGTATTGTTATGGTTAGGCAATAGGGAGAAGGGTTAAGAAATGGAAAGGGTTAGAAACTAAACAGAGAGGTTAGGAACCTGGGAGAATGATTAGTTAGATATATGATTCATGAGATTAGGGTTAGGAACTGGAGACACGATGGCTAGGAAATTGGGAGAGAAGTTGGGGTATATAACAAAGTAAAATATAAATTCTCCCCTCTCATAACATTGTAAAGCATTATGTAATCTGTTGGCGCTATATAAATGGAAAAAATAATAATAATAATAAAAAAAAATACACAGACTATACATAGGTGTAGTGTCTATAACATATCATTACTGTCAATTTTCTTGTAATTGTCCTATTTATAGTTAAATACGTAAATCCCTCTCTTATAATATTGTTAAACGCTATGGAATATGTTGTACATGTTTTACTATTTTATGAAACTTAAGTTACTGCATTTGTACTTTCATATTGCAATTTGGCATTTAAAGGGACATCCCGGGCAGCAATACTACTTTAATACATAAATTTAATAAATATTTTGCAGAATGCTACACTATAAGCCAGCCTCTTTAGCCACACTTCCTAACTCCAGAAAAATACTTCCTTATCAAAAGTACACAGCTCAGCCAGTGACAGCACTGAATGATCTGAACAACAAAACAACCTGCATTAAAAGAAGCGGACACCCAGGGAGGCATATAATAAGGATATCACTACCTGACTGTAGTCTATCTGTCTGTCTGCAGCCAGACTGAGACATGGGGCATGGCTAAGCAGGCAGGCATATGGTGCAGATTTTTTTTTTTATTTTTTTTTAAAGCTATTGGGATCTGAGCATGCAGAAATTACAGCATTATAATGAGACCAAAATGTATCAAATTCAATAAGGTAGTATTGGTGCCTGACGTTTCCTTTTAAGATAGGTACCTCATTACGTATCTGTTAATAATACATAATAAAAATTAGATTAGGATGAGAATGTGAAAATATAAACACATATATACACATACAAGTATTTTTTTTCTTATTATCCTTTTTTTATGTATGGTTTTAATGTGTATTTTGATTGGTATCCATTATAATGATATACGGTAAGAAGTTTATATGTGGGTAGTGGTATTTAGTTAAAGTGGCTCTGTCACTAATAGTTTGCTTTATTTAATCTAGTTCTATATAGCTCCCTGTGTCTTAATCACTTTATTGTTATCCTGAGCGCTCTAGTTTATATCAAATACACAGTAGTTGTTGTTTTTTGATGAGCTGAACTGAAGAAAATGTTTATTTAAGATACCAATCAGGCATTACACCTTCTATTGATGCAAGATATACTTGTACCTATGAGCACTAAAGAGTAAGGGGAATAACTTACCCCATATTTATATTGACATGCACAGAAAATAGTTCAGTACATAAAAAGCAAACAGAGAGAATACAAAATGTAGTGCAAATGGTCATAATATTACAATAATGTTACTTTAGAAAGTCAGGCCACTCTCATGTGATGGGGCCTATGTATATTGGCTCTGTATATAAGGCTGTTATGCTCTTAGGGCAGCATCACACCACTCCTTCATAGAGATGTACCCTCTGGTAAAAAGAGAAAGACCAACAATTTGTAGTATTCCCAATAAGATCAATACAAATATCAGGTAGGTATTGAGCTAACCTTATTTAGAGCCTATACTCCTGGCTTTGAGTTATGTAGGTATAGTCAGTGGTGTATTTTGTATTTGTGCTGCCCTAGGCCTGACTAAACTCGATACCCCCCTAATCCAAATTTGCTGCACCTCTTCCTGTTTAAGACCAACACACACTTTTTTCACTAATACATGCACTGACGGATACTCACTAACTTACACACACTCACAGACCACTTATTTGACACACTCTGACAGACACACACATTCGCTGACAGCAGCACACTCCCTGACAGACACACACATACACTCACTGACAGACACAAACATTCACGGACAGACACACACATTCACTGACAGACAAACACATTCACTAACAGACACACCCACACTCACCGACAGACACATACACCTTCACTGGTGGACTCACATTAATTGACACACAGTCAGTGACAGACAGACAGACAAACACACACAGGCAAACAAGTTCTCATACACTCACTAATTATTATTATTATTTAAAAAAAAAAAATAAGTCCAACCACCCTCCCTACCTTTGGGGGGCTGGAATGGATCCTGTCCCTGGGCTCGTGATCAAAAGTTAAGTACTACTCATTGTAAAACATTTTACTATTTGTGTTCTTCACCTTTTGGTGATACATTTGTTGGTTACCTGGGCTCCGGTGCCTGCTGGCGTCCTTGGAACTCCTGTGCCTGCTGGTGTTCTGGAAGCTCTTGTGGGTGCTGGGGGCTTCTGGTATGTTGGGAGATTCCGTGGGTGTATGGGAGATTTTGTGGGTGTATGGGAGATACTGTGGGTGCTTGGGAGCTCCTGGTTTGTACTACGGGCTCATGGTGGGTACTGGGGAACTCCTGATGGGTGTGATGTGGGGATCCTGTGGGAACTGCTGTAGAAGTAGAAGAGCTCCTGTGGGTACTTGGGAGCTCCTGGTGTGCTGGGAGCTGCTGTGGGTGTATAGGAGTTCCTGTGGGTGCTGAGGGGATCCTGGTGGGTGCTGGGGGCTCATGGTGGGTGCTGAGGGGATCCTGGTGGGTGCGGGAGGGGTCATGGTGTGTGATGGGGGCTTATGGTGAGTGCTGGGGCACATGGTGGGTGCTGAGGGGATCCTGGTGGGTGCTGGGGGGCTCATGGTGGGTGATGGGAGCTCCTGGTGATTGCTTGGGAACTTCTGGTGGGTGCTGGGGATCCTGTGGGAGCTGTAGAGTCCTGAGGACTGATAGGCGGGCAAGCCATGGTAGGCAACGAGGGAGCTGTAATTATCTTTTTTATTCCGGACCTGAACAAAAAAATCCTTTCACTATCTAAAAATGTTGATGGTCATTCCTTTTTAATGTGTTTTTTTACTAGTAGTTGTTTCTTATTCAGTGCACCACTAAAGATTAGTTGTGGTTTGTCTGGCAGGATATTAGCTAAGAATGGGTCCTGTTTTAGTTAGTATTTTATTTAACTCCTTATGACCATAACCATAATTGCAGATAATTGGTATGTAATTCATCATATCTTTGTTTCTTTTTTCTTCTTTTTTTTTTCTAAGAGGACATATCTCTGGATATTTAGCACCTGTGTGGAACTGATTTGTAGTTCCTTTTTCTAATACTCTTTCTCCAATATGTCTTTTTTTTAGTCTATCCACTTATACCTATCCTTAAACCTATCTACCTCCATACAGTTCATTTTTGTGCCTTTGGGATGGCTTTCAGCCAAGGTGCATAGTGACAGGTAGGAACTTGTATAAAACTGTTCACGTCAACAATTTTAAAGTGTGTGCCAGTTTTTACATTCTTATTTTCAATAAATATGATCACAACCAAAAAGTTGACAGTATTTTTCCTGAAATTGGTTGTTAAACATGTTTCCCAACTGTTTTTAAAAAAACAACGGTATTTAATCTAATAATTACATCTATAAAACTGTGCCCTTTGCCTCTCCCGATAAAAATCAGGTCCTCTATGTATCGGTGATAGGTATCAAGGCCCTCTACCCAGCTCTGATTAGGGTTGCCAATCTACCATGAAAAGATTGGTAAATCTACGAATCTTGTTCCCATCACCGTTCCACTGACCTGTAATTAAAATATCCCATTGTATTTACCCACAGTTCACCAGTAGGTATTCCACAGAAGGTCAAACTGCAGACATCACAGACAGAGGAGGACAAAATGGCTGCACCCAGATATTGAAATTTAGCTCAAGGAAGAAAAGATAATATATAAAAATAAAGCAAAATGGCAAAAAGGAAGATACAGTAATTAAGATACATTGGATATAAACTAAGGAAACCCCCAAAAATGACAGTGACACATTAATAAAGGAGTCTCTTGATCAAACATTGCTCATATTCAACTTTACTCTGACACTTAAATGTTAGTTTGAAAAAAATACCTTTGATATGCAGTGGGTAAATACATAGGCAGAATTATTATGAAACAGGGAGCGGTGTTGGAATTTGAAAGAAAAAAAGAGAGGTCATAGGGTCGGCAAATTGAAGCGAAATACCTGTCGCACTGCAAAAGAATAGTGATCAAACCTTCAAAGTAATTCCATCATCAGACTGCGTTAGTCGGAATTTAACTTACCCCCACTTCCTCCACATCCACATCCACATGTCCTCTTCAAACCCTCAAATGAACATTTGGTTATAATTCACATGGGCATGTTCACATGGAAGAAAATCTTCGCACATTCAATTTAATCAAAATAAACAAAAGTTTTTATTTTCAATGTGAAAGTAATTCCAGCAGAAATAATGTGCATCCAGAGGAGGCAACTTCAACAAAAAAATACCTGTAATTAGGTGGCTTTTTTTTTTAAAACAAGTTAATGCCTTAAATATTTATTTATTTTCATTTTATTTATAAATCTGTATAGTGAGGTATAACATTTAAAAACCCACGTATGCTATAGGCTCCTTTTTCTTATATATTAAAACTTTTACTCCATTTATCAGTGACTTTTTTCATCATTCTCAGTAACGTGACAAAATAATGTCTTCCGTCTCCTTTTTTCAGATGATTTTACCATTGGTTATTTTTCAACCTTAAACTAAGAGGAACAATTTTATTTTTGTTCATAACCCCAATCATACATCCGGGCCACTAAGCAAACTAGTGTCACATCATGTCATGTTCTACAGAGATGTCTGGCCTTGGCTTCTGGTATTCAGTACTCTTTTTATAATTCTTGTTCAGTTTTTCTGGTTTTCTATTCCACGTCTAGTTTTCTTTATTCTGGGTTTTTCTGGGTTCATTCCTGTAATCCGTCCCTGGATTCACAGTCTCCAGGGCTCCTTGAAATGTTTGTTTTATGTTGCCACACCCGTTTGTTTTCCATCATTCCTTTTGTTTCAGTGGTCCCTGCAGGCAGCTGCTCAAGGCTTCTGCCCTTTCTTGCAGGTAAGTACTATGTGTGTTTTCTTTGGTTGGTTTAGTATACATTAGGCAGAGTAGGACCTGCCAGATATGGGGTACATTGGCGTTGTTGGCAGGCTTATGCAATGTATGATCATATAATGTAACTAAATCCCCATGATTTTCATATATAGTACTTAGTTATTTCTCCTCTTGTTTTGCCTATCATATCTTGTCTTGTTTTAGTTTGTATTCCCAGTCCATGTATAGTCCTGTCCTGTCCAGCCCATGTTATGTCTGTTTCCCTAATGTATTGTGTACATGTGCTGGGTTTAGCTTCCTATCCTTCTCCAGTTCTGGGTTCTACTAGTTCTGTCTTGTTTTCATGTTTGGTGACTATCCTAGCCTTGCTTTGTTTCTGTACTGGATACAATCCTGCTGCAGAGCCACCCTATTCAGCTCTGGGAGGTCTGCTTAATTCCTGCTCCTAGTTCCTGGGACCGCATAAGCTGAATCAGGGTTCTGGTATGTGGCCGCACAAACGCTGGTGCTCAACACCAGGGGGCGTGTGGTTATCCTGCACCAGGCCCGGATAAATCCACTCTCATGCTAAAGACTCCCACTTATCATCAGACACTCAGGGATCCCGGTTTCTGTACCGCCACCCGTGACAACTAGGCAGCCACTTATGGCATATCAATGCAGGGGGCACAATCTACAGATGATTGACAGGTGGGGAGAGCACTCCACAGCGCTCCTTCTGCCAGTCACTGCATGTAACATTGGACCACTATAGTTGATCTTCGGTATCCTTTCTATCCTTTCTGACAGAAGGCCGCTCGCTGAGAGCAACAAGCAGCTTCCTGTCAGACCCAATAGACGAAATAGAAGATCCTCTACCACTGTCCGATCTGCCAAGCTACATGAATGTAAACATAGAGATGCTGGGGGGGGGGCAAAGAGACTCACAGAAGGTCTGAGGGGGAGACTCACACAGCGCTGAGGATGGACAAACAAACACACATATGGTCGGGGGGACAAAGAGGCACAAAGAGGGGCTTGGGGGGGACAAAGAGTCACACAGAGGGCTGGGAGGACAAAGACATGCAGATGTGCTGAGGATTACAAAGAGACACACAGAAGGGCTTATGGGGACACAAAGTGGCTGTGGAAGGGGACAATGACACACAGACAGGGTTTGGAAAGTGGCACAGTGACACACAGAGAGGAACTGTGTAAGGGGACAATTACACACACAGGGGGGCAGGGGAAAATAGACATGCAAAGTGACTGTGTGGTAGTGACATGCAAAGGGGCTAGGGGAGAAAGACACACAAATGGGCTGGGTTGAGACACAGAAGGGGGCTGGAGAGAGAACACAAAGGGTCTGTGGGCAAGATACATAAAAAGGGGCTGAGGAGAAAGAACACAAAAAAGGGCTGTGGGGAAAAAGACACACATAAAGGGGCTTGGGTGAAAGAGACACACAAAGAGACTGGGTTAAAGGGAAAGAAAGGACAAAGAAGTTGGGGGAGAAAGAGACACACAAAGTTGACAATTTTTTGCTTTGGAGAAGTGCAAGTAGCTGGTCTTGCATTGGGTGCAAAATAGCCTATCACTAGCCCTGCATATCCCCCAACATTGGCTTCCCATGAAACAGGACAGTGGTGTGCAGGGTAAATTGTGTAACTAGCACTGCCTAATTGGATCCGACCCATCCGGAAAGGAGAAGGAAGTGCCCAAACAACTGGCAGGCCAACCTCATATGAATGGTTGCCAGACTATTTGCACTGTGTCCCCTCCTGCCGGTCATCTGGAAATAGTGCCCTAGTTTTCCGTTCCTGGCGTTATGATGGGGGTTATGTACAAAGAAAGAGTGTTGTGTGTAGGCAGTTCTGTTTCAGTATACTCTTCTGACTCTTACAAACCCTGAGTGTACAGCAAGCATCTAATGATGTACCCACACTACGCTTTCTAAAGACAGTTTCTTAGTGTCTCCATAAGCCCAACACCAGTGAACAAAGTCGAGGCATTGGGACAAGGCCCTAAAATTGGGAGTGTTGGGAGGCCAGTGCCAGCATATGAATCCTCAAGTACTACTTAGTTATTTTAGTAGTTGTTTCTGTGAACATTCATCACAGCGATTGCCTCTTCGCCCATTTCCTATTTCTTTTTTCTCAGCAGGGGAACGTGCAACAATCTCTTGCTAAAGCTAAAGCCAGCAGAGTGCGGAGAACGCTGATATACAATCGTTTTACGTAGTGTGTATCTCTATACCATGGTGGTCATTACTGGTCATATTCATGTCTATGCACCTTTACTAGCAGTTTTATCACAAGAACAACAGATCTGTTTCTAACTGGTTACAACAGTGATCATGCTATCTCAGTTTATCTCAGCTATAGGTTGTTCAAAATAATGACTGCTCAAGGTAATCTTGTCTTCCATTCTTTATTCACAGAACTGCAGCAGTATCCATTGTAAAGGATGGCGGAAAAAGGCACTGGGCCAGTTTTACAATGGCAGATGTAATTAAATAAAATGTGAGGAGTCAAAAGCTAAGAACCACACAGGAGACTAATGGCAGTGAGTTCAGGGAGTTGAGAGCATTCCACATATAAAATACATTTACTTAAAATGTTCAAAGAATACAAGTACAGAAAACATGGAAAAACAAACAAACAAAAAATGACCCTTTGCTGTGTTTTACACTAACAACAGGGATTAGTAACAAATTGTATCTTCGGAAGGAAGGTACAATCTGTTTACTGCATCCTCTCCTTTTGTGACATGAGAGGAGTCGGGGGTATGGCTCTTCTCTACTATGTGAGTTAGTGGACATTGAATTACAAAAAAATAATTATGTAATAAAGTAAATTCTCTATGATAGTTTATACGTAGCTGCTGTCACAACAACCACACTGTGGCTGTTAAATAAATATCAACCACAATCCAAGGGCAAACATATAAAAGAAATATATATATACACACACAACATATTGTTACATAATCAATTAGGGACGGGACAAAACTCTGACCACGTTAAATTTTGTGGATTGTTGGCTTTTTTTGGTTTGTTTTTTGCTTTTTTAGAGAAAAATTCTCATGAATTTTTCACTAGTCGATATTCACATGATTAACTGTTGAAAAGAACACATTTGTATCTAAATTCCTTTGGTATGTACATAAAACCTCTGTAAGTTGACAAAAAGCTAAAGGTAATATTTGTACTTTTTTTTGCTATGTTCACAAAACATGAAACAGGTTAAAAATCACGGCAACATTTCTTCTGAACATAAAACGAAGGCTCAATGTTAATGTTAAAGCATTTTGCATTATATTAATTTAAATTAATACTTCCATAAATGTGTTGGGACCAGTTATAAGTTCCCTGCAGCCTACTTCAACCATCACTTCACCATAGTGTCATTAATATACCTTCTCCAGGACCAGGTAAATCCTTTGTCATCAAGGTAGTTTAGACATGTTATTGGTCCTGTATGGTTTAAAAAATTCATATTTGGGAAAAAAACACAACTAAATGTATCATCACAGCAAGATATTTGCCATATAAAAGAGCACTTCTTCTATATCTCTGTAAATCACATTTTACCATAAAAATAAATTATTACATGCAGGCAGAATCCTAGCAGGGAAGGCAGGAGTTCCTATTATCGCATGGGGATTTTGTTTTAATTATTTGTAAAAAAACTTTAGAAAAATTCCTACTAAATCTGAATGGGTGAATTTCTGCCCAGATTAGTTTTTTTTATACAGAAAATTACAGTTTGCCGATGAAAAAAAATCTTCTCCCTGCTTTCGGGGATTACAGAAGGAGAACATTGGTACTTAGAAAAAATTTAATAAATTAAAAATAAATACAACTTCAGTAGAACTTTATGTGTTGCTCCGTGAACCCCACACAGATAAGAACAGTGATAAATTGAGTTTTGGTTTGCATTTAAAGTCCGAGTTATATTTCCCACGTGGCATAAAATAGACATTTTTCAGTGGCTGTGTGGCTGAAACGTAGGCATGGTAACAGATAACCCAAACTGATTCAGTAAAATACCCCAACTCTTATGCATGCCTTATCTATAGTAATAGTTGTATTAAAGAAAAAAAAAATAAAGAAAAAAAATTGTCTTGAAGTTGAACTAAGGAGATCTGGGCAAAACATCTAGGCCTGGTTATTATAATTAGAAAGGTAGTTTATCTATGATTTTATTACAGAGCAGGGGATCAGTCATTGGTTATTTAGTTATATTAGAGGGAATATGGTTATTGATGATGCTTATGTTATATACCTGCTAACGGCAATCAGCCCTACTGCGGTAAATCTTAACAACATATGTTCAGCCAATCCTGTGTTGATAATATCTGTAGAGTATCCTCGACCAGCTTATAGGAACATGACTAAAGACCTGTTTGTTTTAGCACCATTGTGACCTTGGAAGCAAAATGTAGAAAGTTCCAAAGTGCAATTTTGTTTCAAAAATAATAATAGGAAGAAAAACTAAAAAATAATGACCGACCGGCAGTAATTGTAGGTTTCATCTGTTAAAAACAAGACAATATTGAAAGTGAATCACATCCCAATTATGGACTTCTGTAGTGTTGAAGAGGCCAACAAACATGTTTCATTTTGGTAGACTCTGCAAGATTGTAGGTTTTAAACCAGCATTAAATTCAAGTTTCAGAAATTAGTCCAATGGATCCGCTTAGGTTTTTAAATGTCATCTAAGGTCCTTTGACATTTCCAGGCCTAGACCCAAGACTTGCAAAGTAGGCACATTGTGATGGGTCACATTGTCCGTTGGGACCAGGGGGTCCTTGAGGTCCAACATGTCCAGGTAATCCTGGTTCACCTTGAGGTCCTGGGGTGCCTGGCAGTCCATCTTTAGCATACCCAGGTTCTCCTGGTTGACCTGTATAAAAAGATACAAGGCTGAAACATTTGTTTGTGATCAACAATCAAAACAGTAATGGATTAGATGACATCTATTTTTTTGCAAGATGTTTCCTTTTTTTATGTAGTATGTTTCTGCTCAAGTACTTAGGGTACTCATGTTTGGATTAACACGTCAAGATTCCTTCCATACTTGTTAAATAGCATGAGCTCACATTCACACACATTCCTCAGAGTACAACACAGTTCCAGATTTGTCCTGTGACCATAACAACTGTAATTTATACTTCTATTTTAACAGTATGAAGGCATAAGCCATAAGCTTGCATATGTGGTTTAGTATTAATAACATGTCCCAGTTTAAATTGGTTACAATACCTGAAGGACCAGGAGGTCCCATTTCACCTCTCTGTCCAACCCCATTTTCTCCTCTTTCTCCTTTGGATCCTCTGTCACCTAAGCAAGCCAGAAACAAACATAACTGAGATTCATAGCTTGGAAATATACAATGTTTAAAGTGATAACATATAAAGCTATATTATGCTATAATTTAACATTTTATAAAAAGGTTCTATACCACGCACATTAAACCCATAGTTACTATAGTCTCTAGTTATAAAGTGATGTGATGTAGATAAAGGACTAAAGTATTGAAGTTCTTATGTATTTACATCTCAGAAGATAATGATCGGTTATACATTTAGCAGTTAACAGTTGTATAGAGATATACTTTTTAACAGTATTAAAGTTATTATTATTATTGCCATTTATATAACACCAACAGATTCCATAGCGCTTTACAATATTATAAGATGGGGGATTTAACTATAAATAGGACAGTTACAAAACACTTAGAGGAACGATAGGTTGAATAGGACCCTGCTCAAACGAGGTTACAGTCTATAGGAAGTGGGGTATAAACCACATTAGGACAGGAAATAGCTATCAAATGAGGTGGGAGTGGAGCAGAGGTGGAGGAGAGAGTAGAGTGCTGCCCTTTAGGAGAGCAAGGGAGAGAGAGACAGGTATATAAGGTAGATGTTACTCTGGGAGGCCATACGCTTTCCTAAAGAGATGGGTTTTTAGGGCGCTTCTTAAAGGATTGAAGACTAGGGGAGAGTCTGATGGCAGTAGGCAGACTATTCCATAGGAAGGGAGCCACCAGCGAGAAGTCCTGCAAGCACGAGTTAGCCGTACGGGTGTGAGCAGCAGACAGGAGAAGGTCACAGGCAGAGTAGAGGGACCGAGGAGGGGCATATACTGTACTAGTGTATGTTTTTATAATTTCAAATAGAATACAGATATATCTTGATGTGAAATGATAATTTCAAGTAATACAAACATTTATGACTTTTTTTTTATATGATGCAATGGTTGTCTACAGGACATCGAATTAAACACATATATGGTTATATGGTTATCTACTAGAGTGGGAATTGGCAGGAATTCAGAAAGAATTCAAAGTGAATTTAACATTTTAGGCCAAAATACTGGAACGGATTGATGTATAACATCATTATAAACCCATTGTGGTTAATGTTGTTTTTAAATAGAATGTGAAATACTTCTAAAATGCTTGTGAATGTGTCATACAGTGTATATGAGTATATTTATAAAACATTCAGGGATATTTACTAAAGGAAGAATTCAAAGTGAATTTTAAATTTAAAGCCAGTATAGCTGAATGGAAAGTGTAGCTGACAATTTTTCCAGTTTATCTGTGTTGACTTTAAATGTTATAGTAGAGACGTACTGGATACTGCACTCACCAAATAACCCAGTTGCTCTGAAGCCAGGGCTGGCCAAGTCTCCCTTCCAAGATATGCAGAATAAATAGCGGTTCAGGCACTCTGGGATAACAAAAATAGCAGCTTTATTGTGGCAAAATCAGCAACGTTTTGACCCTACCGAGTCAAGCTTGATAAAGACCCGGAAGGGTTGAAATGTTGCTGCTTTTGCCCCAAAAAAGCTGCTATTTTTGTTATCCTGGAGTGCCAGAACCGTTATTTATTCTGCATATCTTAACTAATATAGTCACTTTGAATTCACCATTACTTCTTACTTTAGTGGATAATCCTGATAATTTCTGAAAGTTCAGGCCTCACATTTAGATCTTTATTCCACTTATCTCTTGTGATCTTCTAATAGACTTGGAAATGTTGCATTCTACAAACCTTTTGGACCCATTGGCCCTGATGGTCCTTCAGGTCCCATTTGTCCTGGTAATCCTGGTTCTCCTGGTGAACCTGGTCTACCATCATGTCCATCTTTTCCAGGAATTCCTGGTTGCCCAGGCCTGCCCTGTGCTGCTTTCACATGTGCCGGCTGCATCTGAGCCACGAGGTAGGCTAGTTTAGCTGTATGGGTCATATAGACAAAAAACTTTTAGACTAAGAAGTGTCAACTTTACATATATATCACATAACTTAATGAGTAAATCAAGGGTTCAAACAAAGAAACAGAACACTGGGTTCAAAAAACATGAATTACTAAGTATTACCGTCCACAAATGCTGGTCACAAATAGTCCATTTGTGATATAAAGCGTACTGCAACATCCGCATACGGGGTTATTCACTAAAGTGAGAATTTAAAGTGAATTTCAAATGTAAGAGCAAAGTAGCCAAACTGGAAAAATTATTTCAATCAGCTATGATTTCAGTATGTCTACTCTGGCCTGAAATTTGGAATTCACTTTGAAATTACATGTTAGTAAATAACCCTGTAACTCTGTACCTTGTTGCTCTAGGCATAGGACCACTGATTATTAACTTTATTCAACATTAGATCATCCGTTTCATAATTTTTATTCAGGGTCTTGTTAATTTCTGGATTACATTCTATTTAATTCCTTTTATCTTCTTCATTTTTCTTTTTTAAAACACCTCACTTCATGAAAGGAAACCTTTAGTCCTGAAAATAACAATAATTACTTTGGGACTATAGGTTCCCTTCTGTCCACCACCCTATGTCTACTCCCGTTTGGAATTAAAATATTAAAGTTAAAGAATTATTACTCACCTTCTTTCCACATTCACACATGAGCGGCAGGTTGGGGCCCAAAATTACAATAAGGGGGGGGACCTATTGTCATCTTCCCCAGCTGCCACACATGAATGGCCCATGGGGGCCCAAAATTATAGTAAGAGGGGTGACCTATTGTCTTCTGCCTGGCCCCCAACCCATGAGTGTGGGGTGGGGGCCCTAAATTACTATTAGGGGGGGACCTATTGCCCTTCCCCTGCTGTAAAAATACCCCCCCAAGTTGACTAGGAGTCCCCAAGACCCTAATCACCCCCCACCCAAATAAAATAAATGAAGCCCTACCTACACCCCTCACCCTAAAAATAGTGAGGGGGGAGACAATAAAACTAAATACCTGTAAATAAAATAAATAAAAACATACTTACCATTTGATGTCTTCCTTTTTCTAAAATCCTTCTTTTTTCAGCCCCCAAAAAGGACAAATAAAAAACCATAATACCCGTCGAAAAAAATAAAAACAGCCAAAAAAAAAAAAACTGAGCTCCGCAGGGCGGGGAAAGGCTTATAAAGCCTTCCCACGCACTGCAATTTTACTTAGAGCACTCTGATTGGTTGATTCCAAGCCAACCAATCAGAGTGCTCTGACAGGTAAAGGAAGAGTCTTTACATTTACCTGTCACAGCACTCTGGAATTTTGGTAGGAAGGAGGTAGGGCTTTATTTAATTATATTTGGGTGAGGGGTGACTAAGGTGGTAGGGGGTGGCTGCTTACTGTTTAGTATGCCGCGAGTAGGGGCATTTGGGAGATTTCAATCTCCCTTATTATTATGGGGGTCATATTGACCCCCATAGAGTGAGGGAGGACATGGGGGGCTTAGGGAGTGGTGGGGAGCACAGCTCCCTGCCCCTTCTATCTTTACATATTACAAGGAGGGAGCTGAACAAAGAATAATCGAACACCGATATTCATTGTTTGTTTGTTCTTCTGACATTTCTGTTCATTCATTCGTCTTTCTGATGAATGAATAGGGAAATTCCCGTCTATTTTTCGGACAATAGCGAATGCCCAAGTGTGCATGCGCAGAATTTCACAGCGATATCTAGTGTGGGCAGATGACATGTCCCACAGTGCTGCTTTAATCACGCAATAGTTATGTTAATATTCAAAGTGGACTGTTTACCTTCAAGCTGTTTTCCAAGCTCTTCTTGAATAAGTCTTCGTAATGTATCAAGTGATGGAGTGTCCCCCTGAAATTAAACGTGATAACACTGAGATTTACTACACAGTATCTTTAGTATATCTTTTTTAACAGTATTCCTTTAGAAAGACATGCTGATTAAATAAATATTGTCTGTTTAGCTGACTTCATATGGAGACTAATATTTATATAACCAGGGTATTTAGAAATCAAGTGAGAATTGAGTAATTGACTTGAGGTAAAACAGGAGGAACATTAAATAAGTCTATATGTATATCTAATAATGGTATTTATTAAATACAGGGTGTTTAAAAAAGATAGACCTGATTTGAAATCACTATATCTCCGCAACCACGATCTGCCATTGAATGAAACAAGCGTTTTCAATGTAGATCGTGACAGACGAGAACTTGCGATCTCTCATACAACTGTCTGGTGTGTTCTAAGGTGACGTTTAATCATGAAAGCTCAAAATGTTGCAGAACTTGCCCTTTCCGCAACTTAATTAATATTCAGATTACTTCATTTTTTTCAGCAAGATGGAGCATCGCCACAGTTGCACCTGCAGGTTCGACTGTTTTTAAATGACACACTGCCTCAACGATGGATAGGTCGCACGGGACCCCAATACTTGGCCCTACACTCTTGACTCTCAAGATCTCCAGAAATTACACCATACAATTTTTTTTTTGGTGGGGATACATCAAAGAACCTTAGGGACTAATCTGGATGGCCTTAAAATCAGAATCACAGCAACAGTGACTTCAGTGGAAGAAGGCACTTTGAGATGCGTTTTGGACAAATTAAACTATTGTCTTGATGTTGTCCGTTCAACATGTGGAGGACATATAGAGCATTTATAAAATTGTTAGTAAACCTTTTTGCCTTTTTTAAGCACCTCTTGGATTTATACTCCTGATTCAGTTTCTGAATTAACATGTGGCTGGGCTAAACCAAATTCCTGCCAAATTTCAGGTGTAGAAATTTGATTTGTTTGTGAAAATGCAATAGGCATGAATTATTTCTGCAATACATGGCTATTTCCATGCTTTTATTACCGGGCAACACAATCCCATAATAAGCTTCTCGTTCTGATAACGACATTTCAGGACACTCAGCTAATGCATACAATTCATACAGGTTTTTGTTCTGCACAGTTTGCTTGTTTTACTCAACATGTAGTGTCTTTTTATACAACAGATATTGTTTTGGTAATTTGTCATGTAGGAGTTTCAGTGTTTGAAAAGCAACCAAGAGTGTATTGGGAATAGACATGTGCATTTGTATTTTGAGGAATGGCAAAATGACCGACATTTTTTTTTTTTGTAATTTAGTCAGAAAAAGCATATGAAATTGATGTTGACCAAATTATAGAATGTGTGAATAGCTCACTGACCGAATGTCATTCTGTTCATTCAGCCATTAAAGAAAAAATACCCTATTAAAAAAAAAAAAACCTAACCCCCATCCACCATAATAATAGTGAGTTGGGGCTAATAAAACTGACACTTTTAAAAAAATGTTTTTAAAAAACATACTTACCATCAGATGTTTTCAGTCCCCCAAAACTACAACAGAATAAGTTATTCCATGTGAAGCCTCAGCTAAGAATAAGCTTACAAGGTGGGAGAACGATGCTGACCATGCTGTACAAGCTCAGTCCGAGTACTCTGACTGATATTTTTTACATTTTATTGTGGCAGTTGTCTAGCAAGCACTGGTCAGTTGCCACGTGGGTGATGGTCATACCGCCCAGAGTTATTTAAATATCTGCCTGCTGGCTATTAGTGCTGCCAGTGGGCCATATACTATAACAGGCAGTGGGCCATAGACAATAACAGGCAGCCGACATTCCATAAGTAAACAATATGTTTACTGAATTCCGGCCAAGCTGCATCGATAGGTTACCTAATGTTGGAAGAACTAAAAATAAAAAAATATATAACTAAAATACTTACTGAAAAGAACTTTAAATTCTTGCAGTGTACATCTCAAATTGTGAATAAAAATTTTACAACATTAAAAAGCAGAACGGCAAGTACATTTCTATGCAAAGGGAATAACTATATCACTCATCGTATTTTTGTGATCTGTCTTATTTCTATACATTATAATGAGAAATAAGATACTAGCTTTCCTTGGTCCTCCTGGTGCCTTTTGTGGTCAGTCTTACTAGCACCTACACATACTAACTGTAAAATGAATATATCCAGAGTTCATAGATTAAAAATAACTCTGACATTGAGGATCCATAGGAAATAATAGTTTTGTTTAATGCTATATATATTATTATAATATTTTAAGATCTCTTGTAACACACATTAAAAAAATCTCCCTTTTCCTCAAGTACTTGTTCAAAACCTTAATGCACCCTTTTATCGTTAGCATCAAAGGGCTATAAGAATACAATACAAGTGTCTAACATGTAAAGGGACATCACAAGCCACCAAGATATCAGAACACATTTGATCTGACAGTGCGTCCTTCCAACTGCTTCTTTCTCGTAATCTTCTTATCATAAAATGCATTTTTCTTTTGATAAAACTGCAAACTACCTCTTTCCCCTGAGTACTAGCAACTTCCACTAAATTGTTCTTGTGCTTTCCATTCATTTTTCAACACATGATACAACTTTTGTGGAGACTTGGGGATTAGTGTAGCTGTTGATTTGTTATTTATGAGAAATAAGGTAACACACGAGGTTGTGACATCATACATACTCACTAATTTTTCCATTCAAGCAAGTGGGAGTTCATTGATTGATCGGGAGATCTAATCTGGGGAAATATATATTTTTTGTCTTCTACAAGAAGCTCTAGATGTATTTAAAAGCTGTGTTTGAGAAAAACACAATTTTAAAAAAGTTCAAGAAGACTCGGGATACACACAGTGCTGCTTGAGTAGCAGTAATTGTCTGAAGCGAAGAAGTAATATCATTTTATTACAAAGGTTCTAATCACTTCTGAGTAATCATACCATTTGGCTTCGATCTCTTATATCATAGGACATAAAATCACGGATCACCATGAAATCACACGGTGTGTAAAAGTACAGGAAACATCATGATTAGCTTGAGATACACATATTTTGAAAAGTTCTTATAATATATTACCCTTGGGCCAGTCGATCCAGGAGGTCCTGGTGGACCTGGATTACCAAATCCTCCTCTTTCACCAGTTGGTCCAGGAGGCCCCATTAATCCAGTATGGCCCTTATGTCCCGGTTTACCAGGTTCTCCAGGTTGACCCTTTTCTCCTTGCATTCCTTTGTCTCCTTTATTACCAGGATCCCCCTATTAAATGACACAGAAAAACTCATTATGTACCATGGCCTAGCAGAGAGAAAAATCAGATATTATCTCAGCCAAGGTGGTAAAGAATCACACAAAAAGAATAGATTTTTTTAAAGTTTCATGATGAAATATTAAAACTCAACAGAGAGCTGTTCTAATAACAAAGTTATTAGCTGAGACTCAGCAAAAGGAGATTTCACCTGCAGAACTGTAAAGGAAATAAAGATATGGAAGGAAGGCAATATTCAGTGGATTTTTTTTTGTCTTAAAGAGACTGTCACATCCTCAATTTTGGTATAACCTAATTTCTAAAAGGTTGGGTGTGTTTGTGCGGGCACATGCATGCCTGAGACATCAAAGGATGGCAATTTTGATGCAATGCAGAAGTCCAATTGAAGTAAAAAAAAAATTTTTCTTACCTCCACTGCTCTGTTCAAACCAATTAACATTTCTGTTAGCTCTGCTATAAACCTCCAATGGGGTTATTTACTAAAGTGAGATTTCAAAGTGAATTTAAAATTAAAGACTAACGATGCCGAAATGAAAGCATGGCTGAGTTAGACAATTCTTCCAATTCAGCTATTTCAACCTTAAATTTGAAATTCACTTTGAATTCACTTCTGAATTCTCACATTATCTCAAGTAAAGAGCATACACCATTTAGTATTTAGTGATTTTGGTCCAAGAACACATAATAAAAATACATATTAATTGTAAAATCGATTATATAAAGTACTTACCCGGTCTCCTTTAGGTCCTAGATCACCTGGCTTTCCAGCGGGCCCCTTTAAAAAATGTGTATTATTTCCTAGGTTAGTTAATCATTTTTAATGCAGTTAAAACAACAACATACTTGTGTAATCAGGTTTAGCCTCTTAGGGATCCATTTAAAGGCAGCAAATGACCATTAGCTAGAACTGGACTGAAGGGGATTCATAATGTATAATGGGGACTGGGTAGGGTATAAGAAGATCAAGAATATATGACAAACTGAAGCAATTCTTAGGTAAAACAGAATGGCCAGGGTAAGATTTATACCTAAATTGTGAATACCTATTATTGCTAACGTAATTATCTCTATAACAGTATTGATCTGTACACTTATTGCAGAGCTTAAAAATATCAATAACATTTTACCTCTTTGCCCGGTGGTCCACTCACTCCAGGCTCTCCCTAAAATAGACACATTTATTATTAATTTTTTTTCTAAATAGCCAAGATATAATAAAGCTTAAACAATTATTTTCAAAAGTATTGGTGGGTTCTTAATGCACTTAGAGATTATTTTGTCCAAACTGCAATTCGGACAAATTTCAGTGTTCGGTAGAATTCTAAAACTCCCATCTGAATTCTACCCGAATTATGGACCAATTGAAATGTCAATGCCAAACATGTTCGGGTTGGCTTGTGGTTCTGGATTTTGCCCATGGCACCAGAAAACGAGATGATTGATTGGAAAAAAAAAAAAAATGATCGATGACTAGGTGACAATCACTGATGATTTTATTTACCAATCAAGTGAGAATTGACCAACAGGAGGAGCATTATAAAAAGATAGTATATCTTTAATAAATATATTATAAATAATTCTAGATTATTATTTTTTGCTGCTGCTCCTCCGGTTTTACCCTCTATTGATTATTTTATATCACTGAATCAGATGGCGACAAAATGCTCGTATCAATGTACTTCAAAATAGATACATATTATTATATTATGTACATGATTGGTCTGTTTTTGTGATTTTTCTTTTGTTCTTTTGACTCTATCCAGGAATTCTGCTGTACCAAACCGACATTTGCCTGAAATTCATGTATCCTGAAAATGTTTTTACTTTTGGGAAAAATGGTTCATCAAATCGGAAAATGTTCTCATCAGCCCCAAGTCTAATATTTGACGTTAAAACACTGGAGCTGTAACTTGGACCTACGGTTATTAACATTTTCCAGCTTTGATTGAACTTGTTGTTCATCTTTAAAGAAATAGAATGTGACTATTAAGCTTAGAGAGCTCAGATGCTTTGTTAAGGAAAATTTCTGTATTTGAATGCTTTCATAATTTAACATGTCTTCAAAGGACTGAAGATAAAAACATTGAAAACAAAAAAGGTTCCGACACACATATTTCTTTCCAGTGATCAGCACTCCAATTTATTGGGTAAGAGGACAAAAAAGTTGCCCTTGTTTTGTGTGCTGTTATCCAATAAATTGGAATACTGAACATTGGAAAGAAATAGATATGCTAGAACCTTTTTTTATTTAGGAAAATCATGGGTTTATTTTGCACCCTGAATTAGAGGAGGGTATCTCTTTTGGTTCTGTAAGTGAGTGTAGGCTACTTTTATTTATTTTTTATATACTCTGAAGATGAATACATAGCTGGGTGTATGGGTTAATTTATTAATATTGCTCTTTTAAATGCATAGAAACATTGGATGATCAAAATTCAAGAAAACATATCAAATATTTATAAACCAAGCATGAAAACATATGCAATATAGATAAAGAAAATAACTATTGCGATTCCGTGGGACAAGTCATATATTGTAAATCAATATATTCATATACAGTTGGTTTATGTTCCTTGATGTCAATCTTAGTGCTACTTAATAACAGGCTGACGTTAGGTAAGCCCACCTGCCTTGAAATGGCAGGTGGGCTTACACCTAAAGGCCATTAGAGTGAAACAAAAAAAACAAAAAAATCGATTTGACTAAATATGCGTAGGGATTTGGGGTAGTGCTCGGGTAACTCTTTTCTTTGTTTTTATTATAAAAGGCTGTACTTACCATAGGGCCCTTGTGTCCTTGAAACCCAGGAGCTCCAACACTGCCAGTATCACCTTTGCTACCTTTGGGGCCCTTGGATAAAATTCAGAACCATTAATAAATATGTATTAATATCATCACCTCACTTTAACATGTGATAATTATTGACTAAAACAGCTTTTACTGACTATTTAAACTTCTACGCATTAAATGAGGTGTTTTAATCAGTTAATGGATACAGTAGGAAAGGGGCTCCTGCTCCATTCTCGTTATTGTGGAATCCATAGACAGGTTCCGCTCACTGACTGTAAATTAGGTGAGTGGTAAGAAGGACCAGTCACACAGATCTTTCTCCATTTCGTGTTTTGGCATGGTTGATGCCATAGTGTTCTATCCCACTTCTTCAGTTTTATTTATTGATGTGCCACATGTGTGTTCGTAGGGTAAACATACACCAAGGGCCTCGCTAAAAGAAAAAGAACCACTTGACATTTCATGCTCTCCTCTATGTTCTGCACATCAGATGGAGAAGAGACAGAACTAGCCTGCTCACTGTTTGACCAAATATGCGCACTGCTTTGACCCGACCCCTTTGCTAGCCACTCCACGTGGGCTCATACATTCCTCATTCATGAAAGCTGGTTGTTTCTGGTAGTTAAGTCATTAGAGCCAGTTTAAAAAAAACATATTGCTGATTGGTTATCATTGATCTGCTGTTTGTCTCATATTCCCAGAATATATGTGTGTCAATATTTATATATATATATATTTATTTTTTATCCATACTTACAACTGCACCAGGATTGCCAGGGTTGCCGGAAGGACCAGGTTGTCCATTTTTGCCCTGGTGTGAAATAAATAGCGAAGATTTTAAACAAATTGAAATAATATCTTCTATATACATTCATCCAAGGACTAATTTAATCAGTGATCTATTTTCTACTTTGTGAAGACATTTCGACAATGTAAGTTTTCAGTTGGCTAAAGCCCAGGCATCTATGATTTATGAGGCAACAGCTTTTACAAAATAAATGCTAGCTACACTAATCCTACAATATTACATAAAAACACTAGAAAATGAGAACACAATGCCACAGACCTTTTCAAAGGACAAAAGGTATAATGTAAAGGAAATGAGATTCGACTTGGAAGTGCTGACGTCTGTTTGAGCTAACGTACTGCAAAGGTTATGACAGCTCAGCCCTTGTGACGTCTTTTAATGGTAATTGAAGCCATAAAGGCAGATGCAGAGTTTGTGAACTGTATTATTGGGCAAACTACATGTTACAATTTCCAAAAGTCACATTTCTTTCTGTGAATTTGTGAGTCTTTTTGATGAGCGTGTTCTGTTACAACTGCAATTGTGGGGCTACTCTGGTGATTGTGTAAATGAAAAAAAAAAATATTTCATATAAATAATTTTGGGGCAATTGAAACGGACAAAAAAATATTTCATAAAAATAATTTTGAACTTGAGACTAGTTCATTTATATAATTAAGGAGGTACAGCAAGTCCATCAACATCTGGGGTAAGGTTACATAGGAATTCTGAAGATATCTATGTATACATCTATAGGTGGATGTCACGGGGCTGATTTTTGTTTTTACTTCAAAACAGTGTTATTATTTTATTAAGCACAATCAAACTATTCAAAGCTAAGAACCTAGACAGACATGAACAAACAAATAGTATGTTTTCAAAATTGTGCCCATAAGTTCACAGTTGACATCTGATTTATATTAGACTCGTGTCATAGAGCAAACTATGAGAAACGCTATATTGTTACAGGACAATGAAGGCAAGACTAGTTAAGACATTAGTTTATATAAAGCTTTTGAATATGAATAATGTCACTTTGGAGATTACGTGGTGGTAAGTTCTCAAGATGTGGAACAGAAAAAGTCTTGTTGAGGAAAGGAACGAAGAGCTTTGGGTCGTGAGCAAAGTGGAAAACCAGATTGGGGGAGAGTTTTGTAAGAAAGACAGAATCAATGTTTGCAGCATAAAATGGGTGCTGGATGAGGAACATGAGCTATGTAACAACATTTTGCTTCACTAGAATCTATGGTACTGCCAGACGTCTTGTACTGAAAGTACCCACGTATTACTGTCACATTATCATATACCATATGGTATACATAGTATCCATTGAAATGACTCAATATCATTTAGTAATTTGCAAGGTTTAAACGGATCTATCGATTAAAGCTGCAGACTGCTATGCCACTTAAATTCCTCTGAGGCCATTTTGATGATCATTGTAAATAATTTGATGATTCTATCATGTTCATTGAAACACATTGTTGATCAATTCACTAAAAGTTATGTTTTTTCATATTATTTCCACATAAATAATGCAATATTTCCATGATACATTTTTGAAAAAGGAGATATTTTACAATTTTTAGAATTTGATTTAACGTGTTTGCATTTTATTCTCAGTTTGAAATGTATGATAATATCCAAATGTGCTCAGTTTGAAAAAAAGCATATTAGGTTTAATATTTGACAAATCTCTTTTTACATAGATATAGTGACACTTTTAAGTACTACAATTTAAATACCGACAATTTCAGCGGAGACAGTTTCAGCGCATAATTGCGATGGAATATATTTTATTATAAAAAATAGTCTACAAGATATGCAAAAACTAAAACTATGGATAACGGCTAGGAGTTTACAAGATTAATATAGTTGCTTTGATAGGGATACCTATTTAAATGCCATATTACTTATTTTGCTAAATGTTTATAGTTATGTTGCTGAAATTCTTACTGTATAAAACCTTATTCCTGCAATGTGAATGGTTGTTAATACAGTGTAAAGCTTTGTTACCTACTGCACTCCCAGATAACATGTTAAAAAAGTATTCTACGTGTGATAATGCACATCGTGAAATAAAAATATGTAGATTCACACACAGATTTGTATTTCACCAAATGACTGACTAGATCCTCCATGAAACATCTGTTACAAAATAATAGAATGACCATATCGTCCTCAATATACATTGGTTCATAATTTATGTTTATGATTAATAAGAATTGGCAGCAAAATTATTGAATATATTGAGGGGTTTTTGTTTTTTTGTTTTTTTTTATTGTGCAAAAAGCAGATCGTAGATTGATACAGTAGTAGCCACTAAGTAAACACTAATGAAGACCCAAATGTTTCATCAATCGAGGAGATTAGCTTTCTATATAATAAGAGCATTTATTTTTTTGCTTATTTTAGATTTGCTTTTATTTTTTTAAAATCACTTGGCAAATAGCTCCGGCTAAATTGCCAGGGACCCATAGCAATTGATAAGTAAAGTGAAACTTGCAAAGCCTTCTCTGAGCGCAGATGATGGTTACAATGACGATGAGTTACAACATGTTGCAAAAAGTATCATACTCCTTTTCCAACTTGTCTATTTAACCTTGAATGTATTAAATAATTTATTAAAGGGTCACTCCACTGCCCACCCACCCCCCCCACCCCCCAAAAAAAAAAAACACACAAAATCACTGGTAAGTAGATATACCACCATTGAGTACATGCATGCATTTAATTGTGCATTCTTTCCATTGGCGGTCTATATAAAACAGATCTCTTGTCTGCAGCCATTACAAGCTCTCCCCTGCTAACCCCGTCCAGACATTCTGTGGCTGTGGAATCACAGACTTCCCAATGCAGGTCAATGAGAAATCTTTGCAAGGTAAGTGCTCTGGGCAATTGCTCCCTTTTGTGTTTAGTGCCACTGAGCTAAACAAACCAGGAAGTAACATGACCGGTTGTCTGATTGATAAATGGGGGAATAGGGGAAAGGGGGGGGGGGGTTATCGGTTCATTTATAAAAGTGCCAATTGCTGTTGAAATGTGAAGTTTTTGAAAATGAAAAAAAGCACACGCTTCACACATGATGCACTTCAGCAAGATAAAGTGATTTACGTGTCAAAATTACTTTGTTAGTAAATAAATCCCAAAGAGTTTGAAATTTAAAGTATTTTTCATTATAATTATGATCAAAGAGAAAACGTACAGGTGGTCCTCGTATCCCTCGTGGTCCTTGATGTCCAGGCGGTCCTGGGTCACCCTAGAGGAATATGAAGAAAAAGATATCATGAAAATTGCACATTTTCCTTGTCAGCACTGGTACTGCTAAGGCTCAACAGAATATCATAGATGTTTTGATGCCTCATAACTCAAACAAACAATGCAAAAGCAAGTAATTAATATGTTCATTGTCTTTACAAAATGTTCAGTGACACACCACAGAGGATTTCCTGTAAATGTTTAAAACATTTTTTCTTAATGTTTGATAACTCAAAGGCTCCCTAAGCTCTGTGTCTCTCTATCTTCCTTCTTTTCTGAACTTTTCATTGTTCTTATCTTTGTTTCTTTCTCCAATTTGTGTCAATTTTGTGAGCAATATCTAGATCCAAAATGCAGAAAATAAAATTTTATTGGCATCTTTATACAATCGTACCATGTGTCTTGCTCATGCTGATGTCTGTTTCCTTTGGCTCGTAAGTGACAATTTGCGTTTTATTTTGTGTGTTCCTTTGTCTTGTATACTACTTAAAACAAACTAATAAAATGTATATATGGCAAAATGTTCAGTGACTTTAGCATGGGCATCTGTTTAGCAATAAGATTCTTCACTGGATTTGAGATGAAAAAGTCTCATCAAATCTAATTAACAGACACTTGCAAAGAAGACAGGCTTAAATTGGCAGTGAGGTTACTGAGGTGAGACAATCTAACAAACTTATACAATATAGTTGTAGTAGGAGTATGTAGCTCAGCTATAGTTGGTTTTGAAGCTCATTTATGTTCATATGTGCCATGTATAATACCTTTCCATAACAGGAGATTGTAGCAGAATGATAGGATATTGAAAAAAACATCCAACTAAGCTTTGAAACCAGCTAATTATCTCCTGGCACTTCTCAGTTTAGTGAATGAAACACACACAAAAAAAAAATAGCCCGGTGCTCAACAAAATTTTATTGATTCCATTACTCACACCGAGAACAACTTGGCCTTTATCAAACCAAATGCTCAGTGGAGAATCTAAAGATTGCCGGCTTGATGGATGGCTTGAATTAAAATGTATTGAGCACTGAACACGTGAACACAAGAACGTTTGTCTTTACTTGGATTGCTGAGCAATTGTGAGGCTTGCTGCACCCTCTATAGATACTCTTGTAGATGGTGCTGGTCCTCTTTTTATATTTCCCTTTTATATTTTCCAACCAGTGTGTTGCTGCACTGGTAACTCTTTGTGCCAGATCTGATTTCAGTCTCTGAGGTTACCCGAACAATACCGTATTCCCCTGTTGTGGAACCGAACAGTACTTGTGTGGTCCACCTAATTATTGACTTAGAACACCGACCAACCCTGGTTGTTAACCACAATTAAAGGATTAAAATGAGTGCTGTCCCTGACTGTCCGCCTTTTGTATACCGAACGCACGTGGTCCAGTGCATGGCGACCATTTTGTCTCCCGAAGAAAGGCAGCGGTAATTGGTTGTCGAGTGCGAGGAACTAATTTCAGCTTCACGTTCTTGTAAACCCCAGTCAAGATGGTATGGCTCTCTGTATATTTTCCCGACCAACTAGATGAACCACGTTCTGGAGATAGGATTTACCAACTGGAGGGAGCATTCACTACCTAAGAGTCAGGGGGAGCGTTTGTTGGTGTTTGTGCAGGTCAGAACCTCTCCCGAATAGCAATCCTGTTCCACAGAACCAATCTGAGTGCTTTTCAGATATGTTGTGCGCTTAAAGACCCAATACTATGTAGCTGTGCATAAAAAGCCATGTGTGGGCTAATAAAAATCAGTTGACTTCCAGAATTGTGTATCGTCCAGTTAATAGGGAATGGTTTATATTCACTAAACAGTGCTTCCCTTCCAGCTTCAGAAGATTCCAGCTCCACTACATCTTTAATTAGAATTCTCAGTTTTCAACACCTTGTACATACTTTGCATACTATTCACAACTACTGTGTTGTCCAAAAGGCAACAAATATTAACACGCCATAGACAGGGATGTATTTAATATTGTAAAATTACTGGATAATTCAAAAATATTTATTTCATAGCATTTATAGCTTTGCAATGCATCTGACTCCTCTGGGAAGGGAACTATTAGGCAACATGAGGTACACTGTAAGGTACAATGTAATCTAAAAGCTTTCAATAACCTGCTGTTCATGAAATAAATGACATACTTCCCAACATTCAACAAGCCAAGGAAAATAACTCATGTTTTAGGGGCTGCTGGTGAAGGGGATGGATGATTCCAAAACATTTTGGATGATTACTTTTTGGGTAAAATTCGTATTATGGACAAACGGTTTATTAGTTGACCTGAAGACAAATAGTTTTTTTAGTAACAGTAATTGTTTTCAGAATTGTACCTGTTTTTTCTTTGATACATTTTGTGTATCTATCTAGCATTACTAATTCAATCGATGCTGTACTATAAAACAAGTCACAGATTACATTTACTTGCTACACCTCTATTGCAGACACTTACATCCTTCCCTGTGCTCCCTTCCCGTCCTGGGGGACCTGCTATACCCGGTTCGCCCTGTAGAAAGAAGAAGAATACAGCCGTGTTATCTTAACATGATTTGAGGTTTTGCAGAATCTGTGCAGCAAAGCATAAATCAGTAGAGGGGACACATACCAGATAACAAATAAGGTGATTCAGTAAAGAACATAACAGGCAAAATTATATTGTGATTCAAGAGTAGTATTGTGTCATCATTAAAATTATTATAGCATCAAAATATATTATGTAATATTACTTACTCGGGCACCTGGAAGACCTGCATCTCCTCTGTGTCCTTTGAAACCCTAAAAAATAATATATGTGAGTATCACATCAGATCTGCTAGTCCAATACTATCTGCTAGTCCGTTACTCATTGCCGTTTCTTAATCTGTTGTGTAAGTCTCTGATATTCAAATCTCAAACCTCTATTTTGTAACAAACTACAATTCCCATGAAGCTATGCCAGAAACCTTTGCTCATTGGAATGTATATAGTAGACAGTAGATACTTGGTAAATATATATATTCCTGCTGTAGACTACAATCAATGTCTGTTAAAATGGGGGAAAACAATTTATATGTGTAAGTGCAATCGCTACTTAGGAGCCAGAGGATCAGTTCGGTATTTCATTTGGTTTTGGACTCCGAAAGGGACCGACCACTACCACTTTTCTTATGGAACTATTTTGGGCTGAAGCCATGTGTGCGGTCGGTCAAAGGTTTACCTCGATGGGAAATCCAAACAACTGAATCAAGTGCTTTTTGTTTATGATAGGCACTCAGTTAAGGGCTATCCGGGAATGTGACTCTTGAGGGGTTCCATGGATTTTGGGGGTACTTTTGGTGTGTTTAAAAATGGTTATACTTTTCTGTACCTGGGGATAATTGAGTTTGTTCAGTTCCTGACTCAATTATCTCTTAGGCACAGTGGAGGAGTTTACTGTGTGTATAAATTGAGAGTGTTTGCCTGAATAAAACAGATCTACTCCCAGCATTCAGTCTCAGCTAATGTGAGGGGGGAATGCTATAACAGCTATATTAATTACTACACAGCTATACTCTCTGCAGGAGAGCTTTGATCACTGGAAGCTGGATCCAGGACCCTGTTCCAGGATGTGAAACGACGGCGTGACCACCTGGCCAAGCTGCGGTGACTAGGGGTTGAAGTGCTGATGGTGTCCCGGCAATAGCTAGGGAATGTGTTTGGCGGAGGTACCAGGCCGTCCACCACATTGTAGATAAGAAATTATCTACATTTTCTTTTCTTACAATAATTAGTATTTTCAGCTTACAGGAGCTAAATATTACTAACAAATTAGTCTATTAAGCAAATAAATACAAAGAAAAGCAAGTCTTGTGGAAAACGCTTTATTTGATTTATCTACTTTTTCACAGATTTTACCTGTGGGATTTTTCAAATAACATTTAGATATTTTTATTTGTTATTCTATGAAGGGGTATAATGTATATCAAAGCTATAATTAATCACTTCTGCAAATTATTTTCCCAGCATTGTGCAAATTCTGCAATTACACCAACAAAAAAAAAAAAATAACTACTAACTAGAGTTTTCAATGCCAACTACTAAATCAAGCTGTATGTTAGGAGACAGTATATTGGTACTAATACTATCAGGGAACTGGATGCTCCTGCTGCTGTATTTTAGTAGCATTGAACAAATAAAACACAGAGTTATGAAATGTTTGTCTCATATTTCATAGTAGAAAGAGCTGGAGGCTGGGTTGCACAGAGAGTGAACGAACGGGATAAATGCCCATCTATTTCACAGGCCATCTTTTTTTTTTTTTTTTTTTTGTAGGAAGGGGGTTCCCAGGCAGGAGCATGGATCTTCATTTAACATATACTGTTACAGATTTTATTGTAATTAAAGGGATTGGAAGCATAAAGAGATGAAGCCGTTTTGCAGGAGATTTTTCATTACCCTAGTAAATCATTCTAGCATTGATTGTTTTTTATCTCTACTTTCTATGTAAATCTAGTCCCAATGTGTTACAAACCCCAATCCGTCACCTATTTGTTTCCTTCTGTTCTAAGCGTACACTTCTCTTTATAATTCAATGTCAAGTGATCCAATTTTCTGTTATTTTCTCCTAAACTGCTATCTCATCTATCACTATTAGTTTTCCTAAGAAACTTTAAAATGAAAACTTCTTTTCCCCTAGGCAGGCATTCTTGTGAGAAAGTCTATAAAAAAATAACAAAATGAAACAACAAACTAATTGCTGTTCTATTCGGTTTATTACTCCCATTGATTATGTAGACAAATGCCTGGCAACGGAACCCTCAATCTCCATAAAAAATGCTCATTGCTAAATGTTACAATGTATAACTGAAAGAACTGTAACAAAGGAAAAGCATTTTTCTACATTCAGGTTTTTGCCTTTCATATAAAATGTGCTTTATAGACGACAATTTATCAATGTTTCCTTAAGGGGAACTAGTGAAAAGTAACGGAATATTTATCAAAATTAAAAAAACGAAAAAAAACACAACATTAGAAAGTCAGGGGATATCATGAAGAATTGTTTATAAATCTTCTATGAGCTTTTTTTTCTCATTATTTTCTAAGTACTTAGAGTTATAGATGATACCATTCCGTGTTACGTGAGATGGATGGTATAAGTAAAGCTGTGTTCCTGAAACATGCGAACTGCGTGGGTATAAAACATCCTTCTTAGCAGGGTAAGGTAACCTTTGGCCCTACAGATGTTGTTGTACATCTACCCTGATGTTTTGCCAACATTCTGACTGTCCAATAAAGCATTATTGGAAACGTACCCTACAACACCTGGAATAACGAAGGTTGCCTACCCCTGTGCTAAAGTAATAAACCCACAAGCAAGTAATACCCTATGGGGGATGCATAAATGGAGCTAAATAGTGTAAAAATAAAATGAGCTAAAAAACTAAGTGAATACATTTTTTTTATCCTTTTTTATCTTTCCTCTAAGTTAGGTTTTGTGCGTAAGCACCAGTTTCTTATGTATGTAAGAAATAGTACAGTCACTGTTTTTCCACACGTTATACACCGTGGACAGGGTTTTTCCTTTTCAATAGTGTGCCAGAATAATTTATCTTTCTCATAAATTTATTTCATTTTGTCTATTTTTGTTTCTTTTTTTTAGAATTGATTAGTCTGTAATAAGTAAAGAGACTGTAAACTTGCTGATTTTACCAAAAAACAACAACAACAACAAAAAAACCACAAACAAATACAAATTGAGAAAAATTAGATAATAAAAGAGTAAGGTCATAATGTAAAGAAAAATTTATTTTTTTCCCATATATTAACCAAAAAAACCCAAATAAGCTGTTTCACAGAATGTGTATCACAGAAACCTCGACAATCAGAAAGTGGTAAAATAATTGTTGGAGAGTAGAGTGGGGGCGGGGGATTAAGGGTTAAAAATCTATAGCTTACTAATTGTAATCTTGTATATGAACTGTGATTTGTAATTAAAAATGCAAATGCAAATCAGATGTATAGTGAACAATGAATGGAATTCTAGAACCCCAATGAGCCCAAGGTAAAGTGAAGAGTCTATGAAAATCTTATATTTAGATTTTTTTAATCATCATAATGCATAGACGCTATTAGGCAGAGTGATCTCATATGTGCAGTCTTTTTTGCTATGCCGATGGCTTTTAAATATTATCCATTTGGACAAATCCCTAAAATATTTTAATTATTAAAATATATTTTTTTATATTCTACTATCTTAATCATTGGGCAATTGTGTGATATCTCTGATAGATTTATCAAATAAATAGCCACACACAACAATCTCACACATACAGCATACAGTTAGAACAACAGAAAAGTGCTAATGTAACTTCAATTTTGAAATGTTGATCAAGGCTGTACATATTGTGCCTGGAGTTGGCAATGGTTTTATTTTACCCCTTTGCAATACGCTTTATTTGGGGGTTTAATTTGCGTTCTTCTACACCTACATGTATAGGATCTAAGAGAAAGACATAAGGTCAACCTGTGCAATTGAATTATTAACTATTAGAGTATTGTTAATAATATTTGTATAATTAATTCATTTCTAGACTAAACAATTAGGAACTCCAACACACAAAAATAGAATTAATAATTCCTAAACGTAGGAATTTCCATTGTTTATATAAGAGCCACATGATATTAACTTATTGTGTTTGCATTCGATATACAGTACTTGTTATTCTTACCGGCAATCCTCGTGGTCCTTCTCTGCCCGGAGGCCCAAGATCTCCAGGTTTTCCCTACATAAAAACAAACAAACAGGAAAACGCTCAATATATTAACAAAACCAGCTAAGGAGGTACCTGTGATTATGTTTAATTATTTTATCTCACAATTGCTATACACATAAAACAGATTCCAATATATTTCCGATACATTTTGAAATAACAATTATTTCTTGAGTATAAATCACTAAATGTCCCAGTAACTAAAAAAAAACCAACAAAAACAAAAGAAAAAACCTGAAATGTAACTTTTTCATGAAACAAAAAAAAATGTGATGAAACTGGTAAATGGGTGGTAAGCTAATGATGATTTTTTCTGATTTCAAATAATATCAAAGATCTTGAGACGTGTGTCAGTTATGTTTCACGGCAGAAAAACACCTGTAGGATTATTTACTAAAGAGCAAATTCAAAGCGAATTTCAAATTCATGATGAAAATTGCCAAACGGAAAGCATAACTGACTTAGATCATTTTTCCAGTTCAACAATTTTTACCTTTAATTTGAAATTCACTTTGAATCCTAATTTACATATATAACCATGTCACCTTGATAACAATAGACTGATGACAAAATTGTTATTTGATGAACTACATTGATTCTAAAACCCTATTGTAGTGGAATGGATGCTCTTTATATACTTTTATCCCCTGTTCAGCTGTCCGTACACCCCTGTTTGTTTACCAAATCCCCATCTGTGTGGTCCTCTTGTTCGCACCCCTGGCTGTTAACCACAAATTGCCCATTAAAGAAAGTGTTTCCCATGTATGGCCGCCGTTCGCATAGCTGAATGCACGTGTGCAAACAAATTGCGGCCATTTTGTCTTCCTTGAGGTTATGCAAAGGGATCACTACCTGCAACTGCTGCGATTCCTTCATTTTAATGATAACTCACTCTGCCCCCTTAGAAATTACCCATTGTTTGACAGGCTCTATAAAATTCGGACCTTTATCCAACTCCTGCTAGACAAATGTTCTGAAAATTATATCCCCGAAAAAAATATTTCAATTGATGAAATTCAAAGGTAGACTGCTCTTTAAACAATATATAACACCTAAGCGGTCCCGATATGGCGTTAAATTTTATAAATTATGCAACTCCTGTACTGGTTACACATGGGCATTTCGCATTTACCAGGGGAAGGATAGCCATCTTGACCCACCAGGATGCCCTAATTCTGTGGGTACAAGTAGCAAGATTGTTTGGGATCTAATTCTTCCCATGTTAAATAAGGGATACAGGCTATGGGTTGACAATTACTATACCAGTATAGAATTATTAAAAAATGTATATTGCTTTGAAACCCTAGCCTGTGGCACAAAACCCTGGCAAGAGGCAGAAGCAGTTGAGGTTCCTCTTCAGCTCTCCGCCAGGATGAGTTGCTTGCTTTTCGCTTCAGAGATAGGAAGGATGTATACATGCTGTCTACGATGCACAACGAAAGTACAGTGCTAGTGTCTATGAGAGGTAGCACTGAGCATCTGGAAAAGCTGAAGTGCATTGTAGACTACAGCAAGTTTATGGGGGGGAGTAGACTTGGCTGACCAATGCATACAGCCCTACCTGGTGAACCGAAACTAGGACCTGGTACAAGAAAATTGCAATCTACGTGAGCCAGATTGCAATTTTCAATGCCTATGTCCTATATAAAAAAGAGGTCACAGGTAAGCCCTGCCCTTTCCTTGAATTCATGCTAAGCATTTTATCCCATTTGCTATTTACGCAGTCCTCCAATCCCACTTTGGAATCAGGAGATTTCCAAAGACGTTGTGGCAAACACTTCCCTTCCCGAATCCCCCCCGCCCCCCTGTAAAAAAGCTCCCTAAAGAATGCCATGTTTGCTACAAGAAAGGAGTCCGAAAGGATTTCTGACCTCGGCTTGTCCTGACTATGCTTTGTTAGCTACCTGTACCAACCTATTGGCGTGTTTTACTGACTACTCTGAATTCCCCTGACCTTGGCCTGTCCCTGTTTACGCCAGCCATTCTTAAGTGGCTACACCAAACAACTCAAATAACTACATATGCAGTACTGGAAATGTGACTTTCCAAAAAAACTATAATCACAGGGTTATTGCTGTGATTAGCACAAAAAGGGTTCAGAAAATCGCTATTTATTTTTTTTAACTTCTCAAACTTTTCACACAGTAACTCTCTGTGTGAGATCAAAGATCTCTTTGCGTCTCTCTGTCTTCAGCTCAAAGTGTATTTAGGGGTACTGTTCTATTCCTATGATATAATAAAAACCTGGAAAAATGGTACATGCGGGTATTGTTATATTCAAAAGACAGTGTTAAATCAAAATACTGATATTGCTCTAACTAATATCAGGATTATGACATTTCCAGTGAAAATGCAATTCATGTGTGTAAAAAGGGAAGAATAAAAGTAGAGATCGCTACATGGGCCTTGCATTTCTGTTAAAATGGCTAGACCAAACATCTCAAATTATGCCATTTGGAATACTCTGGGTTGCCTACTTTTGAAAATGGTATGCCATAATGGTGGAAATGTTATTACCCAGGCTGCCATACTCTCTCAAAAGCCACATAGGCCGAGAAAATCACTTTGTCAAACTTACAAGCTGAAAGGGCATCTAATATATTTCGCCCTGTGAAAATTCTGAAATAGTGGTACATGGGGGTACTGTTATATTTGTGAAACAATGTGTAATCAAAATACAGAGGCTCTATTGCACAAACTCATATCAGAAATGTGAAAAGTCCTGTGAAAATTAAGTTTGTGTGTGTGAAAAAGCACAAATAAAACTATAGCCGCAATATGGGCCCTGAATTTCTGATAGTGTGGTTAGACCAAACAGCTCAAATTATGCCATTTGAATTACTCTGGGTTGCCTGCTTTTGAAAATCGTATGCCATAACAGTGGAAATGTTATTACCCAGGCTGCCATACTCTCTCAAAGGCGAGATAGGCCCACTTTGCCAAATATCCAACTTTGAAATGGACATCTAATATTTTTGTCCCTGTGACTTCTCCCAGAAACAGAAGATCTGGTACATGGGAAAACTGTTATATTCAGGAGACAATGTTAAATAAAAATAGTGAGGTTTTGTTGCAATAACTCATATCAGGAATATGAAATGTCCTGTGAAAAGTTCATCAGTGTGGAAAAGCACAAATAACGTGGGCCCTTCATTTCTGATAAAGTGGTTAGACTAAACCTATCAAATACACCATTTGCAATACTCTAGGTTGTCTACTTTTAAAAATGGTATGCCATAATGGTGGAATTATTCCCCAGGCTGCCACTTTCAAAGGCGAGATAGGCCCAGAAAATCACTTAATAAAATTTCAATGTGTAAAAACATAAATGGATAAGCCGTATATATGACCCTGTAACTTTCCTAAACCCCATAAAACCTATACATGGGGGGTACCGTGGCGCTTGTGAGACATCACTGAACAGAACTAGGAGTGTTTCAGGGCAGTAAACTATATACTGACAATATTATCAGCAAAAGTACAGTTTTATATGTGAAAAATGCAAAAAAATCTGAAGACTAACTTTGGCTAGCATTTGTGCCAAGCAGAACTTGAAAAATACAATTTCTTAATTTCTCAAACTGTTTTAGATTTTATTCATATAAAATGGAATTCCTTATATGGATGTTTGATATGAAATGAAAGTTCTGTTTCTCCTCAACAAAATGATATATAATAGGTGTGGGTGCACTTAGTATGAAAGAGGTAAATTATTGTTGAACAGACATATAGTCAAATTCTGTGGTTTGTTTACATTTTGTTTTGATCACAACTTGTACATTTGGCTCAGTCCTTAAGGGGTTAAAATTAATTCTGTAGGAATTATTCAACAAGGTTCTTTTCTAGTTTCCAAAGAAGAGAGGGGAATTTGATGTGATATTTATGTTAGATCCTAAAGAGAATTTTACAATCAATATATGTTTGTGTTCAGTTTGCGTTCAGTTTTACCGTTTCAATATTATTTAGTTTTCATCTTAGTTTGTTATACAGTTTTATGCTCATAATAAAAATCAATTTATTCTTAGTGACCATGTATGCATTGTCCAGTGGTATACAGAGTGTACATTCGCCTGTGATATATAGTAAGCATTTTATAGTAGAATACAGTGTGCATTCTCCATTGGAATTGTCCAGTGCTATACAGAGTGTGTGTTCTCCTGTGGTATATAGTATGCATTCTATAGTGGAATACAGTGTGCAGACTCTATTGGAATACAGTCTGCATTACCCAGTGGTATACAGAGTGTGTGTTCTCCTGTGGTATATAGTATGCATTCTATAGTGTAATACAGTCTGCATTGCCTAGTGGTATACAGAGTGTGCATTCTCCTGTGATATACAGTGTGTGTTTTCATGTGGAATGTAGTGCTTTACATGGTAAGTATTAAAACCTCATTAAAACCATTAATGGCATGGTGCTGGAAGACAGGTTTCTTGGGGAGAGAGCAAGGTTAGACTGCTGAAAAAGAGACTACAGGTGGTAAGCTGAAAGGTTTTCAATAAAGGAAAATATAGCACTTCAGATTGGTGCAAAATTCCCAAAAAGCTGCCATGTTCCTATAGCCATTTCTGTCAATGAAGTCATACCGGCTCTCCTGGTGTGCCTGGTTTTCCATCCTTGCCATCTTTCCCTTCTATTCCCTGAAATATAGTAAAAAAAACAATATTTTAAAAAGCAGACAATGACATGTTCATTAATACATTCTCACAGATTTATCCTGCTATAGGGTGCGGGTAAATAAGTCAATTTGACAAAACATCTGACTTCCATATGTGTCAGTTTGTGTAGATGTAAATTAAAAGATTACTTCATGTACCATGACAACTTCAGTAATAGTCATGGTGCCTGGCATAGTTGTTGTTGCAAGGGGACAATCTCCCCTCTCTAGATTATGAGGTGTGTGTCCCCCACACTTAAATGCAATGACTTTAAGCCACTTGGCTTTTCCTCGTGTAGATAAAGACCTGGAAGCTTGATTTCCCCCCATTTCTTTCTTAGTCTCCTAGAGGGGGCCCTGTGTGTAAAATGAGGGAGAGAGGAGTGGCATCATGAGCCTTCCTCTCTATACACATGCTGAAGGCTACCACCATGTGTGTCATATGTGCAGGGCAGAGAGTGAACAGATAAACGATCTGCTCCCACTACACCCTATATTACCCCCAAGAGCCCCTATCTCCCCTGCAATCCCTAGAGCCCCTATAACATCCCTGCAACCACCAAAGCCTATATTACCTAATATAATATTCCCCTGCATCCGCTGCAGCCCCTATTATCACAGCCCGCATTACCCTCTGTAACTTCTCTAGTCTATATTCTCCACTATAGCCCCCACCTCCCCTGCACCCACTGTATCCCTGATCTCCAATACAACCATTACAGCCTCTATAACCCCTGTACCCACTACATCCCAGATGACTTCTATAGTCACTACAGTCACCTGCACCCAGTACAGCATATATCCCAACCTTGAACAGACTAAGACCACTGCACCCACTAAAGGCGCTGACCCTCCTCTATACCCATTAGTGCCCTGAAACCAATACTAATATGCTATAGTGGAGGAAATTATTAGTGCCCCCAGTTCCACTACTAATATGCTGTAGTGGAGGAAATTATTAGTGCCCCCAGTTTTGACTGTGGTAGCTCTGTCCCCCCTCTATGTATTGTTTCTAGCATCACCACTGGTGCCTGGAGTCTGTATGTATATTGTTTCTCTAAGAAATGCAGCACAGAGATTAGTCCTCCACCTCTGGCTGCATCATACAGATTTATTTAGCCTGTGTGTGATGATCCTCTCTCTCTCTGTCTGTCTCGTAATAATTCTTCTGAGATCATCTAACCTCACTTCCTGCTACGGAATGCTCATGGCACGTTAATTTGATTCTAAGCAATATGGTTGCTATCAAACATTAGGTCATCACATCACGCCTCTAACAACAGTTCCATCCTGTTCCATTACTTTTTCAGATGTATGAGCTCTGGGAACTCAGTTTGCTTTTACAGTCAGAAAAAATCTAGATCTGTTTTTTCCTGAACTGTCTGGATAACAAGGCATGGGAATTGTCTTTCCTTTCCCTTCCTGAAAATAAAATGACCATATGCAGGACATGTGCCACATATCTAGCAAGTATTGATATGTTCCTGGAAGAAGTAAAATATTGAATGACTCTCTGCTTTTTGTGGTATATGTACCTAACAGGGATCATCTGAATGTTCAAGGGGTGTATCAGTGTAATCTTTTACAAAAATCAAGGGTTCTGGCAAATAGTGGTAATAAATGTCTAGAGTCTCTAGACTGATCCTATAATAACTGACATGAAGTTGACCTTGTCACAAATACATATGTAGTTTACAGGTTCAATGATTGAATTCCATAAATTAATTTTTTTTTTATCTCACGGTTTACCCTGGCTTTTACTAACAAGTACCTCAAATCTCCAAAAACTTGTATATTTCATTGTACTTACCGTTATTCCTGGTAATCCAGGGGGACCCTGAGGTCCTGGTGGACCTTCTTTACCCTTTAAAAAAAAATAAAGAAACAAATATATCTTAAGTTGTTTAGTGATAACATGGATGTTCATCATCAGAATTAGAAGACAAAGTGGACAAATTAAGCACCAGAAATTGCACACTGTAGAAATGTTCCACATTACTCCAATAAAGAAGACACATGAAAAGTATTTTTTTCAAGGCTATTATATATTTATCTCTCACTATCAATATCAATAAAAATCATTAGATGAAACTTGTAGACTTTTCAAGTAACCCAAAAGCATTAGAATTTTTTAATTCAATGTTTGTCCCAAGGTTTTTGTAAAATAAACAGAATTTATTAAATATACGCTAGTGTTCCTATATGGCTTTTCTAGACATCTCACATATCATGAAGATGCAGAGGGAAAGATAAGGGGACCAAGCGTGGAGCTAAAAGCTTTATCTAAATCTCTGCCAAAGACAGTCCTGACAAAGGTTGAAGAAGAGCAACGAGGCTCTTGAATAATTATTATTATTAATTACTTTAATTTAAAGCACTATTAACCATATCAACTTATCAATACAAAAGACACATGGATGAGATACAACCTGATGTTAGCACACCTCTCAAATCTGAGAGGATTCCAAGAGAGTGGGTGTAGGACAATAGGATCATCAAAAGTGGCTGTGACAGTCAACTAAGGCACCATGGAACCAGTCACATAAGTAAAACACTCCACATATTCTTAGTACATTCTATAACACTCTTGTATGTGTAGTTTTTAACAGTTTAACTGGATTTTCTTTAGAGTTCCAGAGATGCACTCTGATATTCCAAAATATACATTCACCTTATTCACAATAAACTGCATTAATCTAGTGATTAAAAGACAGCTTACATTATAAAAGTATGTTGTGCTACCACATACAGATTCTATAAATTCCAGTCACTCAGTACAAGTAAGTGTGAACTGTTTAAATACTAAAGCCTGCAGAGTCCTAGAAAGTTATGCAAATAAAACATATGTGACATGCTTTGCAACATTTCGAAATATATAAATAGGGTCACTTTTTATTTTAGGGGTATGGGTGTTGGTCTGGTCAGCGGCGGGGAAATTTCATGTGACTTACTAATTGCAATTTCTGCAACTAAAATTTAATGTAGAGAGCAATGTATCTTACTTACACATTTCTAAAGACATTTTTGGTAGTTTAAATTGTGCCACCAAAATAAACTGCAGTACATCTATATAGCTCCCAATGTCTGAGCACTGTAGTCTTCATAAGACTATTTTTCCTTGTATACAGAAGTCGAGATGACATTAGTTGACAATGAGCGGGACTTAAAGCAAGGTTCGGTTTCAGCTTCCAATAAAATTTACCCACAATCTATCAGTAAAATCAATCCCACTGAAGTTCAATTTGTGGATATCACGGCAAATGAGGACAAAATGGCTGCTCCCAGGTATTGAGAAAATAACATTATAAATATAAATAAAGGCAAATGGCATGGAGGGGAGCAAAATCATTAAGATACATCATACCAGGAGGATTAGGAAGGGAAAACTAAAAGAAAATATAAATAAAAATGCCAGGGCCACTTTAGTGACACCTTATTGCGAATACCATTGCTGTGGAGCTCTGTTAGATACAACAAAAATATAGAGCTCCTAGAAAAGAGGGAAAGAGGGGGCTGGGTGCAAATAAATAGGGACACTTGGGAGGTATGTTGTGATCTAAGCTCTTTGCTTGAAATATCATAACACTTTGTGAATGTGATCTCATGGGTAGTTACCGTGTTAACGAGACAAAGCATCCAAATCCACAATGTCACATCCTGATATACTCTGCGTTACGCCGAGGATCAAAAGTGAGACATAAAAGGTTAAAAGTAACCTGCCTGAGCCTCACTGTAATATTTGTTTTGCTAGTCAATGGTTATTTTTTCTCACAGCATAAATATATGTATGTTTTTGGCATTTTATTAAGCATCATATTGAGGAAACATATTTTTATTTCAAATCAAATTATTTAATTAGATTTGTCATTTTTCTATGACCCTTAGGTTGAAGCAATTATTCAGGACAAACAGATGCATTAAAGCAAATGGAAAATGATAATCAGTTTGCTTTAGATTCAAACTCATTTGCATAAATATAGCTGAAACTGTCCACCAGTCACCTTGGGATTATTTAGTCGATCACTAACTTGCTAACATGCTGCTTTTCTCCTGTTTGAGAGAGCTGAGGGATTTTTTCCAGGCTCATACAATATATCAGCAGCAAAAAGCAATAGTTATCATTTTTTCAAGCATGTATCATGTAAACAAATACATATGTGTGCGAGGTTTTTAAGAGGAACTATAATGAAAAATTAACGTTTGGTACCCCATTGTACCCCATGAAAAGGACAGTCTAAGCAGAATAACTGCTGCATGCTGTTGGACTGGTTATGCTGCTTGCAGGTTGGCATCCCTCCATTGTGGGGCAAACTATTTTGGAATGGTTTCATCAAAACTAGGGGTCTTCAAGTTACTTGTAGCCCATTCCCATCGGTGACAGCAGCCTAATAGCCACTGCTCGATCACTGACAATGGAGAGGCTAGAGTGGGGAATAAAACCACAATATATTTTACACTAAAGGGCTGTTACACGCAGCACCGGCCTAATGCCTTTAGGCACCCCGTGAGAAAAATCTTCACAGGGCCTCCTTCCTGGTCACACACACTTATCCATCTACACCAAATAAAGGTGTAGTTTTCATATAGGGATTTTATTAAATTAATAATATTATTAATATTTTAAGGGAAAAAAACACATTAATTCTCCCCTCAATACTGTTACCTTGCAGGGATGGCATGCTGATCTCTATTGGTACAGTCACACACACACAGTTAGAGACAGACATTCACACACACACAGTTACAGGCAGACAGTCACACACACACAGTTACAGGCAGGCAGTCACAGACAGTTACAAGTAGACACACACAGACACACACTTAATTACCTCTTTCATTTATGGGCAGGGAGGGAGAGAGTGAAGGCACTGCAGTCCCTGGTGTCTAGGTGTTGGGGAAGCAGGGACTCCTTCCTGCCTCCACATCCCCCCTTGGGCAGCAGTAGCCGAGCAGTGGCTTCAAGCAACATTTAGCTCTCCCCCGCTGCATATTTAGCTCTGTCCATGGCATATTTAGCTCCACAATGCCTCCTTTACTTGTGGACAGCTTTTGAAACTCTGCCCCTGTGTGTGTGTGCTATGTTGGTCGCATATCTATCATGGTGCCCTGTGTGGCCACACAACTCGCACACCCCTGAGGCCTGCCCTGATTACGATATATAGAACATATTAATATATGGTCCAATATTAAAAAAAAAAAAAAATAGTCGGTAATGCATGAACTTCACTCTGCCACCCTGTACACAGTCAATAAGAACGTGCTTTTTGATGTGTTCAGTCTGACCAAACTATGGCCTCGATTTTAATAATGTTGGGTAATATTTTCAAATTATTTAATATTAATGTTGAAACTTTTTTTTTCAAAATATTAAAATATAAAAAAAATATTAAATATTTAAAATATCAAAATGTTACAAAATGTAAATAATTCTTTTATGATATTAAATCATTTTAAAAGTTTATCTAAAAATATTAAATCATTTAAAAAGCTTATTTAACAATATTAAATTGAGGCCAATATTACTCTGACTCCAGGAGTATCATTATTGGCACCATCTCATGGACCAAATGCGTTCAGCCTTGGCCCTACAGTAGTTAATGGGCTATAATTGTCGGCCTCTTCAGATGGTTCAGAATGCTCTCAACAAGTGCTCTAATACAGGTAATGATTTATGAATTTAATAAAATAGTATGCACCATAAACCAATCCGGATTGATATCTGGTGACAACATATATGAACTTTTAAGTCAAACAGATTGCGGCACAGTCAGCAAACCGTTAAATAAGAAGACATACACTGAAACAATGTGAATGACCTCAAAATGTAATATAACAAATATCTGATTCCCATGCTACCATGACTAGAATTTTTACGGAAAACCAGTGACTAATAATTACACTTTTATAAAGAATGAACTCTATACAGTGTCACAGTGACAGGTATTTTGTATAAATTGTCACAGTGACTAGTATTACATATACAATATCACATTGACCGGTACTCGACTGTACAGAAGGCATTTTACATACAGTGACTCAGTGACATACAGTGACTTTGTGTTATTGTGACTATGATTCCACATTGTGTCATCCTGTCCTCTTGTCTGTATGAAACAACTTTCTCTAAAGCCTTACAGAGATAACTAATCTTTACTGGTGTTTTATATAATGTATAGGACAGACTAATAATAACACTTAGTTCATGTTGTGTAAGTGTAAATGAAAGATATAATCAAGCTATTTAACTTACAGGTTCTCCCGTGGGACCTTGTGGACCCATAACTCCAGGCGGGCCGTCTGCACCCTGTGAATTATGAGATTTTTTTTTTAGCAGTTAATGTTAAAGTTAAGCATATTTTTAATAGTTTCATTGAAGTTGCTATGGTATTTGAATATTTATTAAAACAAGTGAAAACAGTACATAAACCATATAATATATCAGGGACCATGACAAGAAGCTGAAAGTACATACACTATGCTATGGAAATGCTGACATAAACCAATATACAGAACATATGAGCACTGTAACGTATTGTTACTGCTTCATCTCGTTAAAGTGGTTATAGTGTCTGGAGTCCCCTGTTGCCATCATTCCATTCAGTTTTAAATGTTTTAATGCTAAATTAAAGTCCACAGCAGCCCACCCCTTCGGTGCCGCTCGGGCTAATAAGGAAACACTAGAATAAGCAGCAAAGGGTGGCTGTGATTGGCTGAGAATGTCAGCTGACTGATTTTAGCCTATCACAGAACCCATTGCTTTATGAATTTGTATGGCTAGAAGGATGTGTGGGGAGCTCTGTAATAGCCATATTTCCGGTGGCGGTGTGGCAGTGGGAAGCCAGAAAGGGTTTAACACTGCACGGTGGGACAGCACTAGAGGACTCCAACCATTATAACCATTTCAGGCCTCAATTTAATATTTCTGAATAAGATTTTAAAATGAGTTTTCAATTAAAAGGCTCTAGTACCTAAAGTGTCCCTTTAATTAATGTCAGCATCAGCACCTCTAGTACCTAAAGTGTCCCTTTAATTAATGTCAGCAACAGTTTGAAGCACTTCCAATTTTGCAACAAACTAGGAAGAAAATTCCTTCTTGACCCCAAAATAGCAGTCAGATGTCTCCTTGTCAGCAATGTAACATTATATAACAAAACACTATACTTACAGGAGGTCCAGAACTACCAGGAGATCCCATAAAACCAGGCATTCCGGGACTACCCTGAAATACAGAAGAACAGTCAATGTGCGTACAGGTCCTTTACTGAGGGATGACAGGATAATTGATGGTATGCTTCATTTCCTTTTATTACATAGTGTACTTATCAAGGATTCTTCCTAAAGATTAATCAGAAAACTTACTGAGCACAATCAAATTTAAGACAGAATTAACAGCACATAACTAACAAATCATTAAAACTACAATATTAAGACAATTAATAGCACACTAGTTTAATATAAGCTTTATAAAACATATTTAGGTATATATTGAGCATTTTGATATTTTATAATAATAGATACAAATATCTGTACTTTACATATTTTATCACAATAAACGTGTATATATATATATGTGTATGAATGGGTTTAAAATGGAACGCAATGAACCATAACCACTACAGCTAATTGTAGTGATTATGGTGCACAGAGTCGTCAAAGAGTATTGTTTTTTTGTTGTTTTTTTTCTCAGTTTTTAAAAACCCTTTTCAATGATTTACTCAGTATACTTATTTCTGTTTACACTGATGTTTTTATATTTTACCTGTTCACCTTTTTGTCCAGACTCTCCATGTGCACCTCGGTCTCCCTTACTGCCCTGGAGAGACAAAACATTAAAGAAACACCTAACTAAATGGTTATCTCTTTATCTTTGTATTGTTAAAATAATAACAGTGATAATAACAATTAGGTAAAAAAAAATCAGCATTTGCATACAATATTATAAAATAGAAGGCTGCATTAGCATATAAACGGTTTTGCTATAAATTAACTGTCTACAAACATCCACATACCATGTTGCTCTGTTGGGGCATTGTCACATTATTTTTCCCTGGATTGCACCCATTATGACTTTTAAAAAGAAAGATAGCTGCTTTATGTTGGCTAAGGCACATTTTGTTTATTGTTACAGTCACAGAAAGTACAAAGTCAATCTTGACTTAGTTTTCTGGTTTGATATCAGGTAGGAGAAGACAGAGATTATAATTTACAAACATAGAGTATATAATTAAAAACGATTATATTTCCTTTAGAAATTTCGCTTGTTAGACCACGACTCTCATCACGTAGAGTTTGTGTATGGCTCAGTGGGTTTACTATCAATACATTATAAATAAGAGCAATAATAGTTGGGATTGCCCAAAGACGATATACATATAATATACAATATATAGCTAAAAAAATGGTTGCGTTTTTCTAGAAAAGTGCAAATTAAGTATCATATTCAAAATATGTGATTTTGATTTATATGATTTGGGTTATATTTTAACCTTGTATCCTGAACAATTATTGGCCACTTGTCTCTTCATGGGCCAATTTTTGTTTTTGGACGCAGCTTGGAATACGCTTTACAATCGCTAGCACAGGCCAAGCTGATTCCATGTTGAATTTAACGAGGATTTTTTAGATTGTTGGAACTAGGCAGCAAACATGTAAATTACATCTTGATGCATAATTCAGCAGTACACAACATAAACAACACTGAATTCTGCAAGGATCCATTTGCCAAGGAGTCATGTCATGGAAAAGATCTCAATGATGTTGTCTGGGAACAGTGGTTCTCTCATTGTAATGCTGCAATGTTAAACATTGTGGTTTTGTCAAAAATGCAATGTTTACAATGCATGGCTAAATATACCTCTAAGTAATAGTCTTCCTGCTTCTTCCCCCAGGATCGAGTTTCACTCGGTCCTGGAATCGAATGCTGATAGCAGCATTTGATTGGAGGAGTGCAGAGTTTGGCTATACATGCCTATTTCTATGAGAAGAATTGGAGGCAATTGTGAGTGATGTCAGCTTGGATTGGAAGCAGTTTATTCCCAGCACTGAAGATGAGGTGAATGGTCTTTATTTTACTTGGATTTCTTCATTCCAAAGGGGATGGACAAAAGGGAACTTATAGTCCCGGAATAACAATTTTTGTAAAAATGTTTTATTTTTTGGGACTATAGGTTCCCCTTAATACCATTATCATCTAATCAAGAGCAGATTTTGTGCACCTAAAAATTTTTTTAAAATATGCAATCTAATGAGAGAGCATTTTTTTCCAAAGACATGAATTTATATAATAGTTCAATTCATTAGCATATCCAACCTTTATTCCATCCAAGCCTGTTGGCCCAGGAGGACCTGCAGGACCCATCTCCCCCTGCAGGATAAAGAAATATGGAAAGTTAAAATAATAAATCCCATTAGAACCTTGATCTTAATCACTTTATATAAAAAAGCATTGACATATAAGTAGTTTTGCTGTTATATAATTCTATATCATGAAATACTAATTAATTGACAAGCATTGTTAAAATATATATCTTTATTTGTATTTTTTTGCCCCTCAAAATAACTTTATTCAACAATAGTGTAAATGCATTTTGATTGTACAGCATACGTCTGATAAGGTAACACGACTTTTCAAGGTAAGTTAAAATGTAATCATGTCTTCTAATATCACAATAAGTATGGAAAATTATTAGTATTCATTCTTAAAATATAAAATTTTACCATAAAACTACACAATTTATGCGAGAAAAGTTTAATATTTCCTATATTATTTTTTTTAAATAAATATAAGAAAATTTTGCCGTGCATACTTAAAAAATAGTGATAGGACAATCTGTAAAATATATTAAAAAAATTTAATATTGAATAGGCTGAATTAACTAAAAATCAAACACTGTTCAATTATTTCTCAACAGATGGCTTAAACTAGTATAACTACAAGTAAACACATGAGTGTAAAGCAAAAAAAAAAAAAAAAAAAAGATAAGAATGATCATGCTGTATTACTTTGAATCTCAACCAGAATAAAACCATAGTGAAATAATTGAAGTATTGTGATGAATAGTTGATTACAAAGAGTATGGGGGATATCACATTAAAGTAGTAATGATATAATAAACCAATACAGTATATGGTGTGAATTTAGAATGAGGTTAGAGAAGTGCTACGGAATTTGTTGGCGCTATATAAATGGCGATAATAAATAAATAAATAAATAATGTGGTAGACTCTAGAATATAGTAAAAAATAATAATACCTTTTTCCCATCAATTCCATCTCTTCCTTGAGATCCCCGAAGCCCTTTATCGCCTTTAAATCCTGGAATTCCAGGAAGTCCTTGTGGTCCAGGTGGGCAATCTTGGCAAACATCCTTTCAGAGTAATAGAAAAATTGAAACCAGTCATACATTTCCATGAAGTAATATCAGTCTTGTTAGCTCATTACTTATAAAGGTAAGAAAGATAAATGTATTTACTCTTTGTTCCGTATGTCTCTCAAAATGTCGGTCTGTCTCTATGTCTATTATTTTGCCCATCCACCTACCCATCCATCTATCCATATTTTGCAATGTTAAATTACATAACGTGTCAAAACTGTATTTTTTTGCTGATAAATGACTCACACATAGTTATGTTAATTACATCACTTTACTGGTTCCCACACTGTAGATTTGTTCTGGTAATAGTCATGGTAGTAACTGTGGTCCTCTGGTTTGGCAAGAACTCAACATGACTTTATCATGACATGGTTGTCTAACAGACATAGAAGAAGATCTATACATCAATTTCACAGATCTCAGTTCTCAGATCCATATTTAGCTTAGGCTAGACAAAGGGTGATTGACTATGGCAGGAAAGTAACTTGTGTGAAAGATAGAGAAATATCTACACATACATTACATTCACCCTCTCTACCTTCACATTATCCTTTGGATCAACAGTCTTCAGTGAAAGGTTCATAAACTATGCATAAATAACCCCCATTGGCTTGTTCTGTGTAGATCTAGGTGTACAGGTAATGAGTATAGCATACATGTAAACACAGAACAGGATGAAATTATAATCAAAGATGTTGAAGTTAGATTATATTTCTTTTGTGTCATTATTATATATTGCAAACATAATCTTAAGAGTGTTGTTTAAAGTGGACCTATCGTGGACACCTTTCACAATAGACGCCATGCATCTATAAAGAATCTGAGTACATATTATAAAACATATATGTTCTTACTTTAACCAAGAAACTGACTTCTCCTGGAGAAAGAACTGAAGCTGGACCCTTCAAAAAAAAAAAAATAAAAAAAAATGTATCAATGCTCTTTATGTAAATTGGAAAGTATATATCAATGTATGAGTTTAATACATGCACCTTACTATTATGTATAGTTAAAGTTTAACAATATAATTTGGGAAACAAATTCCTAAACAAAGTAATCACAGGCAAACATGAATGTGTTCTATAGCCAACATAATTATATGATTTGTAACAAAACAGTGATAGTTTGAGAACTTTGAAAGTGTGCAGTGTTGTACAATTATTGAAAATAATGCACTCATATGTTCAATGACTAAAGGTCCCTAGGCATGGTATATGATGACCGAATGTCCCCCACACAATGTATGCAGGATATGTAGGTCTCTAAACAGCAGTGTATACAATCCCTAAAGGTTTCATTGTAACAATACCAGGATTATGTGTATACATGCATATCTGTTAATGCTCCAACTAAGTTAATTTTTATATATACACATCCTGTAGCTGTACTGTTTTTATCATACTGTAAATATTCATTGGCCAATAGAGCAATAGAAATTAGAAAAAATATCAGATATCACCAATAAATCATATCACATCATATAAAATGCACCCACTGACAGTTTTATAAAACACAATTTTAAATAAAGATAAAGTAAACCAAAATAAACAAAAATAACATAAATAAGGTTTTATAAATAGATAAATACAAATTAAAAATGAGAAATCTATTTATGTACACTTTTACAGTTATATTTTTTTTCTTTGCAATTTCGATTTAAAATATTTGTATTTTTTTTTAGTAGATCTAATTACCCTTTAATCTATACATCTTTATGATGGTAGATTGCTCAATCTCCAGAAAAGACAGAGTGAGATATAACTCTGTAACGACCTCTCAGATTAGTAAATAAAACCTCAGTGTAAACAACTGCTTTACCAAAATGCCTAGGGCAGTGGTTAATAACACAGTCCTTAAGTACCCCTAAAAGTCCAAGATTTAGGGATTACCCAATTGTGTCTAGGGTGTTTCTAGAAAAAAAAAGCACTTTAGACACAACAAGATAATCCCTAAATCTGGGACTGGTGGGGGGGTACTTGAGGGCTGGGTTGGGATTTAGGGGATTTATATAGGGTTTATTAAAGTTTAAAGAGAGGATTAAGGAACGTTTAAAGAGAGGATTAAGGAGCACGTTAGGTCCCCAAGAAATCGCCTGGAGACGCCAATTTCCAGACACCTCAAGGAACACCATCATGGTGATTCAAATAACTTGAGATTTTGTGGTTTGGAATTAGTCAAAAGGGATGTAAGATGTGGAAATTATGATAGGATCCTTAGACAACACGAATCTAAATTGATCTATCAACTCAAGACACTCCAACCTTTGGGCCTAAATGAAGGGTTTTCCTTTGCTCCATTCATATGAGAATCCTCCTGTCCTTCAGGGGACTATTCATATAGGAACTGAAGTTTCTTTATGCGGTTTATACATTGATTGTGCATAATATTAGGGATTGCTAGGCTTTCCCCTCTCACTTTTTTCTATAATTGAACACAGAGGACTGAGAGGCCTATTCAGGATCCTTATATAACCAACTATACGTTTTCTGATCTGAATTTAGTAGGAATCCCTATTCATTGACGCTGATATTAACACTGCAGTTTTCACTCATTTTTCAATATGTGATACTTGCATTTAGTTTTTACCTTTACCACTATCCTTATTTCAGCATATAATATTTTTAGGGCACCCCCCCCTCCCCTGAATTTCTCCACTTAGGACGATGGGTTATTCTATCTATCCCACTTCAGCCCAACAAGAGAGGGATCAGATTTTTTAAGTATGGACTATTGGGTTATGAAGACCAGTCCTCAGGTAATTAAAATAGGACGCTTTTTGGATAGACCATTGAGGATACAATGTACATTTCTCATTAGTCTGTAAGAAAATCCTTTAAGTCCCCTGACATGCGCACCTGATCGGGTTGTATCTAGGGACGCTCTACGATAGTTTCGGGACATGCACACTGAAAGCCTGAACTGCCGTGAGCGATTGAAATCTCCCGACATGTGCCGCATACAAAATTTGGCCAAGTGACGCCCTCTAAACCTGATTGGACCTATGAACCTGGAACTGACCAATCCATGTGGAGGGGAGGGTAATTAACCTTATTTAATAGTGGCGGAATAAGGGGGGATACCTATTTGATTGATTTTTTTGCCCTTGAGAAAGGCGGGTGTACCGCCAAAACGCGCGTCGTGCTACCGATGCACACTTTTTGTTTTGGTCTTAATTTTGTAGAACATGTGATTTATCTGGTCCATTATTAGTATGGGGGATTTGGGAGCCGGCTAAATCCCCCCTACAGTTTTTTATCCTAGATAGACGTGGGCTCTCTCCTTTGGAGTTGTCACAATAGAATCCAGATCTCCCTTTGCATATACTCTTATCCTCTTTTTTTTCCCTCTACTCTTGTCTCCCTATCCTTTCGATTTATATTCCTTTTTTATGGTTACTACGGATGGAGTTTACATCTACATATATTCCTTCTGTTTTGAGTTGTTTCTGTTTAGCCACGATCAGTTACATTTTAGAGTGGACCCTTTCTGTCTTTTGTAGAAGGGTCCGCTCGAGTGAGTACTTTATGGAGGATATGGTTCGTATGAGTTAGGGATCTCTGTATATATTATTTTAGGGTTACCTTAATAACCCTTATGTTTAGAAGGAGCAGGCACCTTATAATAACTTAAACCCTGGTTTATTAGTCCAGTATTGGCACCCGTCTACTGCCTGTACCCTATAGTCGTTGAAGTTAGGCACCAAAGTCACGTTGATAGAGGGCTAATTTCTCATTTAGAGATAAGGAGCCCCACGTGTCATTTACAGTGCTGACGTTTTTATTTGATTCATGGGCTGTGCGGAGATGTGGGATCCATTCTGGAACTCTACCTACGAGCCGACTTTCCTGGGCTATTTTCTTATATCTAACGTTATAATTTGTTATTAAGCACCGACTAGATCTAAGAGGATCAGATATAGGGAGATCTTATATTCATGGACATATACTAGACCCAGTCTATTTCTAGGTTATAATGGACCATCCGACAGTAGGTTGACGCTTATATATTGTGCCTTACTGACATGTTTATATTAACGGGGTTTTCTATAACTCAATGAATGGCTATTTTGTTGCAGTCCGATACTACTGACACTTTTAGTTCGTGTTTGAAGCTACATATTTGTAACTTTGTTGTCATACTGTGACAGGGCTGTTACCTCTATCATAAGCATCTACACCTGCTGTAGTTTATTTTATTTTACCTTACTCTTTTTTTCATTTATGTTCTACATTAACACCACATAGGGTGGGTGTGTGTTCACTAATAATATTTGTCTATGTTTAGATTTTAGTTTTGATGACTAATAAAGTTTATTTGTTTTTTTGCAAGTTTTTTATATTGACTTATAATTTCTTATAATTTATACGAGGTCTCAGTATTGAGGAGACGGCTTCTCTCTAGCTAGGGAGCCTGCCTTCCTCTACTTTTTTTTTTTCCCTTTCTGATCTCCGTAACCCTTTTAATACTCCCTGTCTAGGATGGTCTCCAGCAGGGGGTATATATATTTTTCAGTTTATTAAAGTAAGTAGTCTAGTAATTCAAATAAACATGTCGTAAAAGTTAAACTTGTATAACAAAGCTTACAGGTTCACCGGGAGGTCCTCTTTCCCCAGGGTTCCCTGGAAAACCCTGTAGACAAGTAAAAATGAATAGATCAATGAAAATCACACTGAGAAAAATTCAGATCCCATCAAATGAATTATTTATATCTTTCATACGTAAATTAAAGCTTTCCTTATTAGGTCGGTAACAACATGGAACAATTTAAAATCGACTTTAGAAATGAACTTCATGAATTATTTTGCTGCAGAAAAGAATACTTTCTGACAAATATTTTCTGCTTGTTCTATATCATTAGTCAAGACATCGTGGCAACGGATGATGTGACTATGTAGTTCACAGAATATATTAAAGAACAAAAAGGCTGTCTGGGGTTATTTTTAGCTTCCGTTAAATAAATCTATATTCATTAGTAATTAAAATGTCTCTTACTTAAAGTAGGACACTTCAAATTATTATTCAGAAACAGCTATTGGTGAGAAAATTATTATATTCTGATTTACTAAAACAAAAATCAAAAGAAACATAAAAATAATGAGATTGCACCCAAGAACTAAAGAAGCAGCCATATCTTTTATTATGAAACTAAAGTCATCCTTGACAACCAATTAGCTTTTAAAAAAAAATAAAACATGTTTTTTTTTCTTACTCTTTGGAACAACAACCATAAGTTAATTCAGTGTAAGTTTTAAATCTTCTTTGGGATCAACAGCACCAACAAAGTGTGTAAAGGTTAATGAGTCAATGTATTTATTTAATCTAGTTGGACGTAGATAGTTTTTCTACCCAATTTACTTCGGAACTATATTTTTAATGAGGTGTGTTTTGGACTTTTTTTTTTACAAGATCTTTCATTGGGGTAAATTAAAAAAGAGAAAGCAATTCCTGTTTCTTTCTAAAATAGGGGTCCTCAAACTCCGGCCCCCCAGATGTTGCTGAACTACAACTCTCAGGATTCTCTGGCTATCTATGTAATTGAAAGAATCATGGGAGTTGTAGTTCAGCAACATCTGAAGACCCCTGATCTAAAACATACTGAGTACATCCAATGAGAATAATGAAAGGCCAATCTGTCATTTTGGATGCACCTTGATCAGTCTGCCTAACATCTTCACACAGGTATCTTCAGGAATACCAAAAAATTTTCAAGTAAGTTATGTGCATACACACTCCAACACAGTTTAAAGTGAATGTTATTAGGATAAGAATAAAGATAATATTAACCTAATGCACAAAACCCTTACTTACATCCTGTCCGGAAGGGCCAGAGGGACCTGGTGGTCCAATAAGTCCTCTGGAACCCTGTAGGAAAATAAATAATGAAATATTTAAAATTAAACATTTAATTCCTTCATGACAATAGCATAACTCAACATTTCACATAGACAAAGAGGGGCACTTTCATTTTATGGGTGCGAGTGGTGTAAATTATACAACTAATTTAGAACAAGAACAATGTATCTTATTGACACAGACTGATTTCTAAACACATTTATTGTAGTTTAAAGACACATTACTGGGAGTATTATTACTGTGGAGCTCTGTTATACACTCAAACACATTACTGGGAGTATTATTACTGTGGAGCTCTGTTATACACTCAGACACATTACTGGGAGTATTATCATTGTGGAGCTCTGTTATACACTCAGACACATTACTGGGAGTATTATTGCTATGGAGCTCTGTTATACACTCAGACACATTACTGGGAGTATTATTACTGTGGAGCTCTGTTATATGCTCAGACACATTACTGGGAGTATTATTACTGTGGAGCTCTATTATACACTCAGACACATTACTGGGAGTATTATCGTTGTGGAGCTCTGTTATACACTCAAACTCATCAATGATGTGGGAAAGAGGGACATTAGGAGAGAAAATATTGACAGATAGTAGGTGTGCAATAGGATTCCCTTTATATCTTGAACACATTAACATGTTTCTGACACAGGTGGTAAGTTATTAATAACAATTATTAGGTATTAATAACTGTTACATCACCCAATATCACTCCTGGCATTGAACATGGATCTCTTAGTATCCACTAAGAATGATATTATCATATAAAACTATGTTAACATTTTGTTCTGTTTAATCCACAGTCTGAAAGAGATGGCACAATCTAGATACAGCAATGACTGGGCAAGATACAGAATACATGGTTTTAAGGTCATACAGACATCAAGATGAGGCTGATTCAGCAACTGCTACTCTGCTTAATTAAGTGAGACTGCAGTAAACTTGTCTAATCCTTTATTCTTTGCACCTAAAATATCTTCATCTATTTGGAGCTGGAACTGCACAGTTACCAATCATTTAGGGGATATTTCTATATAGAATTAGTGCATTCCCTAGCTGCATGTACGCTCATCTGAACAATATGTATATTTATGTATATGAACATTTCAACACAGTTAGATTATATAGATATTATATTAATCAGTCACTGACCAGCCAACTATGCCAGGGAGCTTAAATTAACTCTGCCAGGGTTTTACAGAAAACTGAGACAGTACAAATAATTACAGATTTTCACAACTGCATTAAGACTGCAGAGAATTGTCAACCTGAATCCATATGGATTCAGGTTGACAATTCTCTGCAGGTAAGTTTATACCAAGCACTGAAAGAAGAACTAGAAAGGATATGGAAAGTGAAGGTAGTAGTAGTCCCAGTTGTGATAGGAGCACTCAGGGCTGTGACTCCCAAGTTAGGGGAGTGACTTCAACAGATTGCAGGTGGGACATCTCAGATCGCTGTCCAGAAGAGTGTAGTTCTAGGAACAGCTAAGATACTGCGCAGACCCCTCAAACTCCCAGGCCCGAGAATGAGGAATAAACATACCACCCAGGATGGGTGAGAAAATCAATTTTATAATATATATATATATATATATATATATATATGTTTTTATTGTTTTTTTTTTTTAATAGTACCTGTTCTCCCTTCTCTCCGGGAGGTCCTATTGTTCCCTGTAAGAGAAAAAAATGTAAAATCACCAGAAAGCTTTCAATGTCATTTGATCTGAGCTACATTTGGAAATGTCAGTAATTTTTAAGCTTTGAAAGAAAGTTTTTGTATGAGCACACAAGAAGACAAAACTCGGCTATAAGGCTATAGTAAAGATTAGCATTGAAGTGAGCAAGTGACATAACTCCTCAAACATCTGATAGATTTTCATATCAGAACAAATACTTGTAAGGATAAGAGCTAACAGATCATTTGGTTTAGCTGTCTATCTACTTCTTTCATCTCATGTCTTATCTAAGTTTCGGAGAGTTGGAAAACAAACACATTTTTAAAGTATGGTTTCAAGATAAAAATATGAAAAAGACTTTTCAGTAAGAAATATGTAAACGAAATTGTACAAAACCAATTCTAATTATTGATTTGTTACCTAAGGAGTCTCACCTTTGAGATCTGCTGGAATAAATAAACTGTTAACTAATAAATCTAAAGCAATTTGTTCACCGGTCACGGGGGACTGAAATAGGTATTGAGCTGACCCCAGAAGATTTAAACCTAATAAGGAAACGAACTAAGCAGTAGACACATTTCTTTATCTATAAGATTCTTAAAGCAGTGTGATTAATGTGATTAACAGGAACCGTCTTTATATAAAATTGGTTTCCGTACTATGTCCTAATAAGGCCAAAGTTAGAGAATGGATTTTATTCACTTATCGTATAAGGCTTAAAAAAAAATTAAACTTCTAAAATTAAACTTATCCCAATCATACAATATAATGGATTGTAGAGCATTTGTTAATGCTAGTAACTGTATTAGAGATGTATTCTTCAACATTTGTAGTTCAGTGGCTAACTAGTAGTTGTGAGTTTTTAAGTCAATTTGTTATTTATGGTGACAAAGTCATGTTACGGTTTACCATCTCTGCCAGAAGAAAACCAAATTTACTCATAGTAGGGGAATTTTTGCTGGACAAAAAATGCAGTAACAAATTGTTCTATAGATCACTCACTGGAGTTCCATCGATTCCTACTCCCGGAGGTCCTCTGCTTCCCGGCTGGCCTGGAAGACCAGGTGCTCCTCTTTCACCCTACAATTAAAATGATTGAAATAAGGACACTACCATGTAACAATATTTGAAACATTTCTCATTTTATCACATCACCAAAGAACATCTGGCACAATAATTCCCAATTCTGCACAGAGATTAAAATAGGGGTTTGGTGAGATTAAAAAGGCCTTTTTAGTGGCTTTAAGATATATATTGCACAATGGTTATTCTTTAAAAGCAGAGTTACAGTGATAATATTTAGGGTAAGTTGGGTTCCCTTTATTGTACTATTTTCAAGCAGCACAGTTTTATTAATGTGTCCAAATAAAGAATGTTGCATGACACTATAGACTGAAAAAACACTCCATTCCTTTAGGTTCATGCTTCCACACATATCTGTTCCTGCATCCTAAAAGTAAATGTTTAGCCACACATTAAGAAAACAAAATCCTTCAATAGTGGAGCATGGTTTCCTCACTTCTCCTTGGATCAACAAGCTGAAAAAAAATGATAATTCACAGCCATCCCCTCCCCAAGAATATTTTGCCAAAAAACTATGACACCCATATGTCAGGACTAGACAACAGACTGTGATGTCAGGAATTCCCAAAGGAACTGCAATTTTCCCATCCAAATATTGGAAACTAAAATGTGACACTGTCTGGTGAATTCCTGAAAAGTCACAGTTAGGTGAATAACTCTGTTAATAATGTAAGTTTATCTTGCCTCCCTTGCCATCATACAATATGAAGAAGTAAGAAAACCTACTCATCTTTGACACTTAGTGGACACATCTACACTGGGAATCAGGCAAGTAGAGGTAATTTGCATGAAACTATTTGTGTTGATTTCCAAACAGTTCTTGGCATGGAGGTAAGTTATTAATTTATCTAAGCAGTATTTTTCACCCCATGATAATAAATATAATGTACAATGTTTTTAGATTTATTGTTCTCCAATGCTTCACTTATCATTTCTTCAAAACATTAACTCTCCTTATAGTTAACATTCTAAAACCCACAAAAAAAAAAAAATCATAAAGAAAAAATAAAACAGTCAAACACCCTTGAAACTCTTTGTTCAGGTTCAATAAGATTCCTAATTAATATTATATTCACTTTGTGGCACTTTGTTCAATTAAATAATAATGAATCCCTGAGCCTGAGGCAAGCCACCAGCTGTTTTACTGAAAACAAAATGGTTCAAGTGCCCCATGTTTAAGACCTATTGGATAATTACGCTTCTAGAATAGGAATACCATAGCGGAGCTAAACCGGAAATGTATTTGTCATAGAAATACTGTCTATGACTCAATAAGAATGAAACAAGATTTGCACCATGCTGCATTTTCTTATAAACATTCAGGGAACTGGTTGCTTTCTGGTTGTTGCTATTAAGACAGTGCTTCAAGGAACATTTCTGGATGTCCTCTTCCAACTTGACAAAGTCAAGTTGAGTTCCACAATATCTGTCACAGTGACAGTATAACCAAAAGCATCTGGTCAAAACCTGGAATATTCTTTGTAGATGAACCCATATTGAAATTACATTTAATTAAAGTTAATAGGCACTCAACTCGAACACCGTCAACATATTATTGGACTCCCATCTCTTTGCCATACTATTGACAATGCAATGAAGCTATAATATAGCACATAGCATCCAGCCATTAAACAGCCATATATTTTGGCGAGATTAACACCTATCAATTTATCGACACCTAGACTGATTCAAAATCAGTGGATATTAAACTAAAATCAGAAGATCGCCTTCATTATGCATGGGCTGTAACACACAGACTTTAATGGGAATTCAAGACCTCCAAAAATGGCTCATTTTAGCCTTGTCAGGAAGACCGAATTTCAACTCCATGGATGTTTTGAAGCTTGAAATAAGCCAGTGGAACAAAAACAATAGTAGCAGGTGTCACGGGAGTCGTAGCCCAACATGCAGGAAAGGTGGATCCAAAAGACGTATTACCGAGCCTTAGAATGGGTGGAATTAACGTATTAATACAACAAGAAACCGGGCTAAGATAAATCAAGGTCAAGACAAGCCAGATCAGGATACCAGAAATCACGAGTAAGATACGAAGCCGGGCTCAGGATACTAGAAATCACAAGTCAAATACGAAGCCAAGGTCAAACACAGGAAATCACAAGGGAATTACTAGGAGCACTAAACAAGGGTTTGAACAGAATCCACTATAACGTAATAAATAGGGGCTACAACAAGCCTTAAATAGGCTTACCTAATTTCTGACATGTCCATGTCATCACTGTGATCCAAAACAGATTAAGACCACAATGATAACGTGGTCACTTTAAGAGTGACATCACATCCATATCTATTTATAGAAGTCCTGCTGCGTGGCCGTGTAGTTTGGCAGGAGGGGGTCTGCACGGCTCGAGGGAGGTGAGTCCCCCTCAATGTTGGAGGTAAGTAGTGCCACAATACCCCCCCAGGAGGATACGCCCACCAGGCGTGAAGGACCAGGTGATGGCGATTAAAGGAATGGACCAACCGAAGAGCATGCATATCAGTCCGAGGGACCCATGAACATTCCTCAGGACCATACCCCTTCCAATGGTCCAGATACAGGAGACTACCCCTCTAGAGCTAGAGTCAAGGACAGCAGCAACTTCATATTTCCCATCAACCGATACAGGAGGTGGAGAAGTGTGAGGTCCAGTGAATCGATTACATATCAAAGGTTTCAACAGGAAGTTATGGAAGACATAGAGATAGTCATATGCATGGAATGAGGCAATTCTAGAGCATACGATACCAGGTTCACTTTGTGTAGGATACGGAAATGACCTATAAAACAAGGAGCGTACTTCATGGAGGGCACACAGAGACAGATATTTTTGGTAGAGAGCCAAACCTTATCCCCCACCACATAGCAAGGAGCTGCACAATGATGCCTATCTGCCTATATCTTCTGTCTCTGAGCAGCCTTAGCCAATAGTTGTTGAACTTGCTTCCAAGAACTATGCAAACCAGTCATGTGTTCATCCAGAGCTGGCATTCCCTGTGAAGTGAATGCAGTCGGAAGAACAACAAGATGCAGGCCATAGACTATGTAAAAAGTGATGAACCCAGAGGATCTGTGAGCGGCGTTATTGCGAGCAACCTCAGCCCAATCATCTTGGTGATGTAAAACAAAACAACGGATATACTGCTCAAGAGACTGGTTGGCATGTTCGGCAGCTCCATTAGTCTGAGGATGGTAAGAGGAGGAAAAGGACAATTTAACCATTTGTTCGGACCATCTCCGAGCAAAGGCCCTCCAGAAGCAAGAAACAAATTGACTACCCCTGTCAGATACAATTTGTTCTGTTATGCCATGTAGATGGAATACCTCTCTGGTGAAAATCCTAGCTAATTCTGCTGAGGCGAGTTTCCTCAGGGGTATAAAATGAGCCATCTTAGAAAACCTATCTACGACCATGAGTATGAATGTATGTCCATTGGAAGAGGGAAGTTCTACTATAAAATTAATAGACAAGTTGTACCAGGATTTAGTGGGTATGGGTAAAGGTTGGAACAATCCACATGGCACCCGGTGAATGGTCTTGTTGGCTGCAAACTTGTCACAAGCAAGCGCATAGTCCTTAATATCCCTCTTTAGGGAAAGCCACCAAAAGTCATGAGTTACAAGATTGGTGGTCTTGGTTATACCTGGAAGTCCGGCGGGTTTGCTGTCATGACATAAAGACATAACTTTCTGTCTGATAGTAGGGGTAACAAATAGTTTATCACTAGGCTTGTCTTCAGGGGACTCAGATCGAGTAGCTATGATGCGCCTTAACAATGACGAGGATACAGAAACGGAAATTACCATTGTGGCTACGATTCTTTCTGGGGGAATGATAAAACTTAATCTGCCCTCTCCTCTTCACTCACATCGACTTGCCTGGACAAAGCATCCGCTTTGGCATTGTGTTGCCCAGGTCTATAAGTAATTATAAAATTAAATCTGGACAGGAAGAGACACCATCTCGCCTGCCTGGAATTTAGCTGTTTAGCTTCTCCAAGGTACAAGAGGTTCTTTTGATCGGTCAATACCATGATAGGATCTTGGGAACCCTCTAGGAGATGTCTTAACTCCTTCAAGGCTACGATAATGGCCAATAGTTCTCTATTGCCGATATCATAGTTCCATTACGTCTGTGAGAGTTTCCTAGAGAAGAAACCACACACATGCAAAGGTTGATCTGGGGACAAAGTTAAGACAGAATAACTCCTACTTCCTACCTCATAAGCATCTACCTCCAATACAAAAGGAAGTGAGGGGTCAGGATGTCTGAGGATAGGAGGTGTAGTAAAAGCTATTTTCAGGCTCACAAAGATGTAGTGGTTCACAACCTTCTAAGTGAAGTTCGTGATAGGGGAAATAATGGTAGAAAAATGCTTTATGAACCACCTATAGTAGTTTGTGAACCCTATGGACCTCTGGACAGGTTTTAATCCCTGAGGTAAAGGCCACTCAACAACAGCTGACAACTTCTTGGGATGCATAATGAATCCAGAGGCCAAGATGACATAACCCATGCCACAGCAGGGTAGCTGAGGCATCATGAACTCCTCCCCAGAATTACATTAATTGGAATGTGAAGGGAGCTGTCTATATCTACTTTAAATTGTGCCTGTTACAGCTTCTTCTTGAGGCAATGTGACAACCAACTGAAGTCATGTCTGGTGTCAGAATCCATTGTGTTGCCAATCAATATGACAATCAGGGGAGGGTTGTCAACTTTTGGCCCTGGAAGAGTGGTTATGTGCCAATGAACAATATTTTTGGCATATGTAATCCAGGGATCTCTGGCCAGGTTATTCACTAAACTCTGAACTTTAGTGAACAAAGTCCAAATGGCAAAATTAGAGTGGTCCAGAGGGCATTGACCTCCCTGCCCCCTATGCCATCCCTCCCAAAATACCAGGCACATCGCACAGAAGTTAACCCTGGGAAAAGGTGCACAGATATGCTACCGAAAATCTTACTCCTAAATTTTATAACATTTTAGAATATTTTAAGCATATGTTGCTGGACCAAAATGAATTAATTCAATAAGTGTTGCTCTTAGATATGTCCATTTGGATTCTTAATTCTACATATTTATTCATAAAATATTTTACCAGGTATATATGGTTGTAGTAAACATTTTTCCATTATTTACAGTAGAGTAGACATTGACAATTAACTAAGCCTTGTAAAACCATGTTTTAAGATAGTATATTAATTAAAATTTTAGCTACATCTTGGACACAGTCTTGTGCAAAAGTTAGTTAATCAGTATTCCTTAGCTTCATTCTTAAATGCTTCATTTTTCAAACTTGACTTTACATGATAAACACTTAAAAGAAGAGATTTTGCTATATTACCTCAATCCGATGTTAAAAATAGAAATAACTGTGTAGTGCGCAGTAAAGATAACATTTGTGACAAAGTGGAATAAAGTGCAGCTTTTTACTACAAAGTTGCTTGTACACATGAAAAATTAGGTCAGATTCAAAAAAGACATAAAATTATACATGTGCAGTATTTCTGCTATATGAATAAATGGGATCAACTTGTGCAACTACTGTGCATCCAAGAGGGTTCCACTTACTTTCATTCAAGTAAACAGAAACACTAATGCTTTCAAATAAATCAATATGGGTAAGTACATTTATGCATGGACATTGAATGCGCACATACTGATCAGCCACAACATTAAAACCACTGACAGGTGAAGTGAATAACATTGATTATATAATTACAATGGCACCTGTCAGGGTATATTAGGCAGTAAGTAAACAGTCCGTTCTTGAATTTCATGTGTTGGAAGAAGGAAGAATGGTCACGTGAAAAGAGTGCCTTTGACAAGGACCAAATAGTGATGGCTAGATGACTGGGTGAAAGTATCTAAAGCATGTCAAGTTTTGTGGGGCGTTCTCAGTACCTACCACTGCTGAAAACACCTTCAATTGGACATTATCATCACAGCTGGATCATGAAGCAATGGAAGAAAGTTGCCTGGTCTGATGAATGGCTTTTTCTTTTAGATGAGGTGGATGGCCAGGTGCATGTGCATCCTATCTTTCCGAATGCTCATTCAGTAGTTTCTAAATGCTCATTCATTACTCTGGTGCCACCTCCTCCTCACTGCCTATATCAGTTGGTGTTCCAACTCTATTCTTGGTCCTCTTTTGTGCTCTATCTACACTGCTTCTCTTGGTACCCTTATTAGCTCATTTGGATTTCAGTACCATATATATGCTGATGATACACAGCTTTACCTCTCTTCCCCTGATCTTTCTCCTGCTCTCCTGAATCATGTCACAAATTTCCATCTCTAGCTATTTGTCTACCTGTTTCCGATAACTTAATCTTTCTAAAACTGAGCTTCACATCTTTCCTCCCTCAAATATTCTTTTTTCATCAATCTTTCTGCAAGTCAATGGCACACCTATCACCCAACCCCACAAGATCACTGCATTTGTGTTATTTTCCACTTTGTGTCTTTTCCTCACATCTGGTCTGTCTCTAAATTCAGTAACTACCACCTCAAAACATTGTCCATATTTGCTCTTATACCTTAAGATACAATTATGACATTTGTTCGTGCATTCATAATTTCTCAAGTTGATAATTGCAACTCAATACACATTGGACTTCCATATAAAAGCCTTGCCCCTCTTCAGTCTGTAATGAATGCTGCAGCCAGGCTAATTTTCCTGACTGGAGCTACTCCCACACCTAAGCCCTTTACCAATCATTACATTGGCTTTCTCCACCCTTCCAACTTCATTTCAAACTGCTAACACTAACCTACAAAGCCCTCACTAACTCCACTACATGTCCTCTTTACTCAGTAAACATATCCCTTTTTATTTCTTGCACTCTGTAAATGAGATTCTCCTGAAATCTGCTCGTTCCCGCATTGCCAACTCTCATCTGCAGGATTTTTCAATGGCTGTCCCATTTCTTTGGAATTCACTAACTTGTGCCATCAGATTCTCATCTAGCAGCCAGACCTTTCAGAAGTCACTGAAAACTCACCACTTCAGGAAAGCTTACCATTTTCCTGGGTGACGCTTATCTCATTACACCACCCTCATCACTTCCCTCACTTCCATTGCCCAGCTTACTCTCTCTTCTGCCACTGCTTGGTTTTACACACACCACGTTTACCAGCTTACTTCAACATAGGCATCTGATCTATCAACCTCTACTCTCTCTGACATGCTGTTACTGCTCTTGTGTGTCATAGATTGTAAGCTTGTTTGAGCAGGTCCTTCTTCACCTCTTGTCTCTGCTTTATTACATATGGAAGACTTGTTGTCAAATATCCCCATTTTTTAATTGTAAAGGTGCTACAGAATATGTTAGCGCTATATAAATAATGATAATAATATTAATATTAGAAAGGTGGTTTTATTGTTGTGACTTATCAGTGTATGTGCAGTGCTTCTCCAGCATCGTTAAAGGGAGGTGACATCTCAAGCACCACCTGGTTAAACCAGACATCAACAGCTTCATGAGAATTTGCTCCAGTAAATATGCATTTTTTTCTAATATTATTTGTATATAATATTTTAAAAGTTTGACTTTAAAATCATGTTTTGTTTTTATTATATCATCTACAAGACTTGCACAAAAACCTCTTAACCCAATTAATTGAATGCCTTTGAGTCTTTGGAAGAATCGATTAATTCATCCATATATTACAAAGCATTTAATTAATCTATTACATACTGAATGTGATAGTAGTCCCCTAATGTCTGCAAATCCTCAAATGTACACAGACGACACAGTAATCTATGCGAGAAAATCTACCAATCTACCGCAGCTTGAGGCTGTGCTCCAAGACCAGTTTACAGAGGTAGAAAGGTGGATCACAAAAAACAAACTCTTCCTAAACACTGACGAATCTGTCACAATGATCCAAATTACACAAATTACACAATTCCTACCTATCCATCAAAACAAATTCAAATAGCACCCTGACCGCAGTCCACTCTTTCAAATACTTGGGTATGTTGTTGGCCCCCAATCTATATTTTGGCTTCTACATAGAAAAACTTCCATCTAAACTTTATCCAAAACTAGGTGCCCTATACAGAAACAAATTCTGCCTAAGTCCTACAGTAAAGGAAAAGATTGTACAGCAAATGCTGATGCCATTCATTAATTATGGGAATGTAGTATATGCACCTGCACCGCAAACCCACCTTAATAAACGTAATACATTGTATAACGCGTTCTGCCGCTTTGTGCTGCAATGTAATTACATGACCCACCTTTGTGACATGCTAAAAGAACTAAACTGGTTGTCGCTGGAATCCAGATGCACCCTTCATCTTTCCAGCCTTGTGTTTAAGAGCTTCTCTGAGAAGCTTCCACTCTTCCTCTCGCCGGCTGTTCAAACCTCCTTTAACCTCCGATCCAGTACCAGCACTTTATTTAGTCTACCTCAATACAAAAAGAAAGTGGCTCGATCCTCTTTCTCCTACAAAGCACCGCAATTATGGAACAACCTCCAGCACAATTTAAAATCTTCCCCAGGCCTAAAGTCTTTTAAGAGACCCCTCTCTACATACCTCAAAACAGAATGCACCTGTCATGGTTGATTATATATGCCCTACCTGTTCTATGTTAATTTTTTTATATATTGTATATTAATATTGTTTTTGTATTTTATTGTACCATAATGTATCAACGCAATGTTTTGTGGACCCAGGACATACTTAAAAACGAGAGAAATCTCAATGTATCTTTCCTGGTAAAATATTTTCATAAGCCACCCTTATCCACCCTTATATCAGACGTGTGAAAGTATGTTACTATTTCCACGGGCACCAAACTAGAACAGAAAGCAAAACACTTACTAACTCAGTATTAGACTGAGTGCGTAATGAGGTAAAAGAAAATGGCTGCTTTATTACCCATTGTTTATTGCTTACCTTCATCCCTGGATGCCCTGCGGGACCCGTTAAGCCACGTTCCCCCTAGACAAAATGAAAAAGATAAATAGAATTGTAAATGATTTTGTTCTTCACTGGTAGCAGGAAACTGGCACATTCCAGCAATTTCCTAAAAAATATCTGCAGCTAAAGATTGATAAATAGAAATACAGATATATAGAGAGACAGACAGACATACAGACAGGCAAACATACAGAAAGAAAACATATACAGTGCATTAAAAAGCATAAACTAAACATATAAATGTAAACGATGCACAGAATAAAGAAACTCACTGGCTGACCATCTCTCCCTTTGCCTGGTAGTCCTGGTAGTCCGGCTAGGCCCATTTCTCCCGGAGGTCCAGTAAATCCCACCTTTCCTTCTCTGCCGGGTTCACCCTAAAGTTTTTTTTTTAAATAAAGTTAATGCAATATAAATGTAAAATTGTTCAATGTTCCATGACTGAATATTGCAATTTTACAAAATATATAAACATAATAAAAAGAAAACATTTTGAAATTGGAAATTGTCAGGTGTAAATGAAAGGATTTAGATGTTTCCAGTATAATAGTTACAATGTGCTTTCCCTTTACTAAAATTGTATTAGTGATTACGTATGGACTACATTCTCTGATATATACAGTCAGGTCCATAAATATTGGGACATCGACACAATTCTAATCTTTTTGGCTCTATACACCACCACAATGGATTTGAAATTAAATGATCAAGATTTGCTTTAACTGCAGACTTTCAGCTTTAATTTGAGGGTATTTACATCCAAATCAGGTGAACGGTGGAGGAATTACAACAGTTTGTATATGTGCCTCCCACTTTTCAAGGGATCAAAAGTAATGGGACAATTGGCTGCTCAGCTGTTCCGTGGCCAGGTGTGTGTTATTCCCTCATTATCCCATTTACAAGGAGCAGATAAAAGGTCCAAAGTTAATTTCAAGTGTGCTATTTGCATTTGGAATCTGTTGCTGTCAACTCTCAATATGAGATCCAAAGAGCTGTCACTATCAGTGAAGCAAGCCATCATTAGGCTGAAAAAACTAAACAAACCCATCAGAGAGATAGCAAAAACATTAGGTGTGGCCAAATCAACTGTTTGGAACATCCTTAAAAAGAAAGAACGCACCAGTGAGCTCAGCAACACCAAAAGACCCGGAAGACCACGGAAAACAACTGTGGTGGATGACCGAACTGTGGTGGATGACCGAAGAATTCTTTCCCTGGTGAAGAAAACACCCTTCACAACAGTTGGCTAGATCAAGAACACTCTCCAGGAGGTAGGTGTGTATGTGTCAAAGTCAACAATCAAGAGAAGACTTCACCAGAGTGAATACAGAGGGTTCACCACAAGATGTAAACCATTGGTGAGCCTCAAAAACAGAAAGGCCAGATTAGAGTTTGCCAAACAACATCTAAAAAAGCCTTCACAGTTGTGGAACAACATCCTATGGACAGATGAGACCAAGATCAACTTGTACCAGAGTGATGGGAAGAGAAGAGTATGGAGAAGGAAAGGAACTGCTCATGATCCAAAGCATACCACCTCATCAGTGAAGCATGGTGGTGGTAGTGTCAAGCAGCAGGATGAATTCTTAAGTGTTTCGGGCAATATTATCTGCTCATATTCAGCTTAATGCTTCAGAACTCATTGGACGGCGCTTCACAGTGCAGATGGACAATGACCCGAAGCATACTGCAAAAGCAACCAAAAAGTTTTTTAAGGGAAAGAAGTGGAATGTTATGCAATGGCCAAGTCAATCACTTGACCTGAATACCATTGAGTATGCATTTCACTTGATGAAGACAAAACTGAAGGGAAAATGCCCCAAGAACAAGCAGGAACTGAAGACAGTTGCAGTAAAGGCCTGGCAGAGCATCACCAGGGATGAAACCCAGCGTCTGGTGATGTCTATGCATTCCAGACTTCAGGCTGTAATTGACTGCAACGGATTTGCAACCATGTATTAAAAAGTGAAAGTTTGATTTATGACTGTTAATCTGTCCCATTACTTTTGGTCCCTTAAAAAGTGGGAGGCACATATACAAACTGTTGTAATTCCTACACCGTTCACCTGATTTGGATGTAAATACCCTCAAATAAAAGCTGAAAGTCTGCAGTTAAATCACATCTTGTTTGTTTCATTTCAAACCCATTGTGTTGGTGTATAGAGCCAAAAAGATTAGAATTGTGTCAATGTCCCAATATTTATGGACCTGACTGTAGCTATCAAATAAAGGCTTTAAGTACAGAAGACTTGCAGGTTCACTTACTAAAGTGAGAATTAAAGTGAACTTCAAATTTAAGGCAAAAATCGCTGAATTAGAAACATTTGTCAGCTTTGCTTGCAGCTCAGAACACTTTGAATGCTCACTTTATAATCCTGCTAGAGTTTTCATTAAGTGCCACAAATTGCATAATGGTTGACAGTGCAGCTGACAGTTGTTTGTCACAATCAGTCCAATAACATTGTGCATTACATATTCCCAAATGAGTGATAAGTTGCGATTATATGGTAGTGCCAGAAACCAGGGCACTTCACATCAAGGCATCTCAAGGCAAAACCTTGCAGTAAGGTGAATTGTTAATCTTATTATTATTATTACTGGTATTTATATAGCACCAGCATATTCCGTAGTGCTTTACAATATTATCAAAGGGGGGGATTTAACAATAAATGAGACAATTACAAGCACTTACAGGAAAGATAGGTTGAAGAGGGCCCTGCTCAAACAAGCTTACAGTCTATAGGAGGTGGGGCATAAAACACAACAGGACAGGAGGTAGCAATCAAACAAGGTGGAGTGATGCAAAGCTTGAGGAAGAAATAGTGGTGACCGTTAGGAGAGAGCAAGGGACAGGTAGATGCTACTCTGGGAGGCCATAAGCTTTCCTAAAGAGATGGGGTTTGAGGCACTTTTTAAATTATTGAAGACTTGATGGTCGTAGGAAGGCTATTCCAAAGGAAAGGAGCCATCCGTGAAAAGTCCTGCAAGTATAAGTTGGTCGTATGTTTGCAGGCAGCGAACAGAAGAAGGTCATGGGCAGAGCGGAGAGACCGAGAAGGGCATACCTATGGATCTGTGAAAAGATATAGGAGGGGCTAGAATTAGTCAGTGCTTTATAGTTGTGGATTAGTACCTTGAATTGACTCCTATAGGATACAGGAGGCCAATGTAAGGACTGGCAGGGGGGAGAGGCGTGAGAGGAGCGACAGGAGAGGAAAATCAGTCTAGCTGCTGCATTCATTACAGACTGTAGTGGGGTAATACGACTTGTGGGAAGACCTATTAGGAGAGAGTTACAATAATCCATGCGAGAGATTACTAGAGCGTGGACAAACTCCTTAGTAGCATCTTGTGTAAGAAAGGGGCGGATGCGGGCTATGTTTTTAAGGTGAAATCAACAGGATTTGGTAGCAGACTTGATGTGAGGCTCAAATGTGAGGCCAGAATTACGTATAATGCCAAGACAGCACGCTTGCAAGGATGGACTGATGTGGGTACCACTAACTTGAAGGGAGAGTGAAGGAGGAGGATCAGTATTAGAAGGAGGAAAAACAAGGAGATCAGTTTTAGAGAGATTGAGTTTCAAAAAGCGGGAGGTTTACCAGTCAGTGATGGAAGAAAGGCAAGCAATGACAAATTGCAGGGAGAGGTCTGGGGAGGAACGGTATATCTGAGTGACATCAGCGTACAGGTGGTATTTGAATCCAAATTAGGTAATACGTTTGCCAAGAGAGGCAGTATAGAGAAAATATAAGGGGACCAAGTACAGGGCCTTGGGGGACTTCAACAGAGAAAGGACAAAGTGAGGCATTATCATTAGAAAAGGAGACACTGAATGAGTGTTGGGAGAGATAGGAGGAAAACCAAGAGAGGACATTGTCTCCGAAACTGAGTAATTGACACTGTTGACCATGTTCTCCTTCTCCAAACTCTTCAAAGTCAGAAGAGAGGTCAAGAAGAATTAGTATGTAGTAGTGCCCTTTGGATTTAGCTGGGATTAGGTCATTAGTGACTCAGTAGAGTGGAGGGGGCAGAAGCCAGGCTGAAGAGGGTCAAGGAGAGAGTTGGAATTGAGGAAACAAGTCAGACGGGTAAAGACCAGTGTTTCCAGAAGCTTTGAGGAAAAAGGGAGCAGGGATATGGGACGATAGTTAGAAGGGGAGGACGGGTCAAGAATTTTTTTTTTTTTTAAGATGGGTACTACAGTAGCATGTTTAAGGGCAGCAGGGACAACACCAGAAGAGAGCGAGCAGTTGAAGATGTGTGTTAAGGAAGGCACAAGACAGAAGGAGAGAGATCTGATAAGGTGAGACGGGACAGGATCAAGCGGACAAGTGGTGGGGCAAGAGTAAAGGAGAAGCGCAGCCATCTCTTGTTCAGTAGCCTGGGAGAAAGTCTGAAGGGTAGGAAAGGCATGATCAGGTGTGGTTGAGAAATAGAGGAGCAAGGTGGTGAGAATTCTTTAGCTGTTCAATCTTGTCGGTAAAGTAGCAGGCAAAGCTATTGGCTATAAGGTTAGTTTGGGGAATGTCAATAGCAAGGCAAATAAGGGAGTTAAAGATATTAAAAAGATGCCTGGGATTGCGGAAGCATGAGCTAATGAGGGAGGAAAAGTATGACTGTTTGGCAAGGACGGTGCTGTATAAACACAACATGAATTTGTAGTGGAGGAAGTCCGAATGGGTGCGTGACTTCCAGGGCCGGACTGGCCCACCGGGATACCGGGAAATTTCCCGGTGGGCCGTCGGCACCTGGGGCCGGGCAGACAGCCGGCTCACCTGTGGCCGCAGAGGGAGCCCGGAGCTCCCTTGGCAGCCGCAGGGTTTGCTGGCTGTTTTGGCGGCCGCAGGGGGAGCTGGCTGTTCTGCCTCTGCTCCCCCTCCCCAGCGCGCTAGAAAGAGACCGGGGCCGGGATATGACGTCATATTCCGGCTCCGGTCTCAGTAAGCAGTGCGCTGGGGAGGGGGAGCAGAGGCAGAACAGCCAGCTCCCCCTGCGGCCGCCAAAACAGCCAGCAAACCCTGCGGCCGCCAAGGGAGCTCCCCACAGCCCCAGGTAGACATTGTGTGTGTCTGTATCATGGTGTGTGTGTGTGTGTGTGTGTGTCTGTGTCATGGTGTGTGTGTGTCATTGTGTGTGTCTGTCTGTGTCATGGTGTGTCTGTGTGTCATTGTGTGTGTCTGTGTGTCTCTGTCTGTCATGGTGTGTGCGTCTGTGTCATGGTGTGTGTCTGTGTGTCTCTGTCTGTCATGGTGTGTGCGTCTGTGTCATGGTGTGTGTCTGTGTGTCTCTGTCTGTCATGGTGTGTGCCTCTGTGTCATGGTGTGTGTGTGTCTGTGTCATGCAATGTGTGTCTCTGACTGTCATGGTGTGTGCGTCTGTCTGTGTCATTGTGTGTGTCTGTGTGTCTCTGTCTGTCATGGTGTGTGCATCTGTGTCATGGTGTGTGTGTGTCTGTCTGTGTCATGCAATGTGTGTCTCTGACTGTCATGGTGTGTGCGTCTGTCTGTGTCACGGTCTGTCTGTGTCATGGTGTGTGTGTGTTTGTCATGGTGTGTGTGTTTGTCATGGTGTGTGTCTGTCTCTGTCATGTAATGTGTGTGTGTGTGTCTGTGTCACGATCTTTCTGTGTCTGTCTGTGTCGTGTATGTGTCTGTGTCAAGGTCTGTGTTATGGTGTGTGTGTCAAGGTGTGTGTGTCTTTTTTAAGGTGTGTCTGTCATGGTATGTGTGTGTCTCTGTCATGTGTGTGTGTCTGTCTGTGTCATGGTGTGTCTGTCTGTCATGGTGTGTCTGTGTTTCTGTCTGTGTCACGGTGTGTGTCTGTCATGGTATGTGTGTGTGTATGTGTGTTTTTACTCACCTCCCCCCCCCCACGTCGTGCTGGTCTCCCCTCAACTGGCCCTGCCTCTACCGCTGAGATCATCAAGCTTGATGATCTCAGCCAATCCGCACTGACACAGGAAGCACCTCTAGTGACCGTCTGAGTGTCTGTCACTAGGAAGCAATGTAAACACTGCCTTTTCTCTAAAAAGTCAGTGTTTACATTGAAAAGCCTGCAGGGACAGGCTGTAGACACCAGAGCCACTACATTAAGCTGTGTGTGTGTGTGCGCGCCTGCTAGTGAGTGGGCTTGCTTGTGTGTGTGTGTGTGTGTGTGCCTGCTACTGAGTGAGCTTGTGTTTTTATTTTAATGACCTTATGTATATCAGTGAGATTGTTTGTCTATGAGGCTGTGTATCAATCAGCTTGTGTCAGTGAGATTGTCTGTGTCTGCATGTGAGTATGCTTACTATATAATTAAAGATTTTACTCTGAAAGGACCAATATTTTATATTGGAAAAATATATATATATATATATATATATATATATATATATATATATATCTCAATCATCTAGGGTGGCAAGACATAGCCTTACATATTACATGCAACAATACATGGCGCAATGACTTATGGGGCTGGCATAGATTTTTTTTCCAGGGCTGCTTTGGAATCCCCAGTCCGGCCCTGGTGACTTCCTCCAGCAGGATTCAGCAGAACATGAGCATCTCTGCAGGTAGCGTGTTGATTTAGTATGCCACTGTTGGGGGCGTGTTCTCCTCAAGGTGCATGTTTGAAGCACTGCTGCAGCGTCCAGGGCAGAGGTGAGGGTAGTGTTATATGAGGAGATAGCCAGTGAGGGACAGGAAAAAGTAGGGATGGATAGAAGTTGGGAATCAATATTAGCTGATAGCTGCTGGAGGTCAATACATTTCAGATTTCTTCTTAGTTGAGGGGGGGTTAGATTGAGGATCATGGGGTCGAGGGCTATTGAGAGGAAATGATAAGAAGTGGTGATCTGAGAGAGGAAATTAAGTTATGTAGAGATTAGAGATTGTACATGCATGAGAAAAAATAATAGAAACATAGAATGTGACGGCAGATAAGAACCATTCGGCCCATCTAGTCTGCCCTATAATATTAGAGGAGAGGAAGCAGGGAAGCCAAGGAGCAAAGTGGTCAAGGAAAAGGAGAGGGGAATCAGGGGGACGATAGATAACAGCAATGTTAGCACAGATGGGTTTGAAAAGGCAAATTGCATCACACTTTAACGGCCATTGGAGTAAAACTAAAAAAACTCTTTGAATGTACATAGGGATTTGGTAATTTATTTCTTTGGTTTTTATTGTTTGTATTGGGGCTGATCTGTGCTATGGTCATTGTATTGGTTAAAACCCCTTGAGTCACTTACCTGAATCCAGGTGATATAACTATATAGAACTAGTGGATACCAAAGTAACCAAAACTGTATAAAAATCTATTAAAACACATAAATCTCACATTTTGTCTTTTAAGGAAATTTGCTCATGAACAATCCTTGAAACTATTATGCAAACAGGTTTCATTCACGATGGCTAACTAAAATATTAGCTTATAGACAACACTCCAGGGTATGGTGGGACAGGAGCATGCATTATTTTAAATAGACTTGCACCAGCATGGAGTGATATCATTCTAACTCTGGTCATTCACTGCATTTCTCTACGGTAAAAAATCTATTTTAAGTTCAATTATACATCCTCCAAAAGGCACTATATTGTAATTTTTCACTACTTTCATTGCAACGGGCTGTAATGTAGAAAACTGTATGCCTAATAGAGCTGAACAAAATTGTTTAGCTCTAGAAATTGGCTGTGCTCTCCCCGAGACATTTCCAAGTCCTCATTATTTGTGCGAAACGCAGCGTAAGAGTTTATGAAAAGCTCCTTGTTCTCTTGAGGGTTGAGGCAACGAGGACACAGATTATATTGTTAAACCCTCATATTTTCAAAATGATGCAATCTGGATGAGTAGCCATTACATACTGCTTGGCTCATATCCATATATTATGCTAAAAGTGGTATTTTTTAATGATGGCCGCGGTAACAGGTTGTTTGACTCGGCAACAGGATAAAATGGGTCAACATGTTTCTAGATGATTATGCAAACACATTGCTGATTTGCCCAGTAATGACTCAAATGATGAGACAAAAAATTTATTTACCCATTTTTTGTATTAATTGTATTGTTTTAAAATAAAAACTACATAAGATGAGACATCCAATGTTTTTTTATGAAAAGAGGAAGCAGCTATTTTGTATTAGAAACATAAAATGTAGTTATTGTGACTGCAGTTATTTTTATCAAACAATATCACATGGAAAAAATTGTAGAAAATACTGGGATTTATTTATTAACCAAATTCCTATATAAAGCCAAAAAAAAAAAATAATAAAAAAATAACTCTCTAGCTCGTATCTTCATTGCTGGAAACGTAATCAACTCCAATACACTTGATTATCTTTATAATAAAATGCGCACATTGACAGTGTAAGAGAGTGTGCGAATCATGGATTACTACATTTGTATAGGTCCAGCATCTGTGTAAATATTCATTCGAGAGACTAAAACCTTCTCTGCATTCTCTCATCCTGGACTATATTTTATTATAACCTGGACTAGCTATACACATATATTTGTGGCTCCATCGACATTCAATTTATTTTGGTTTTTCCCTCTTTCCATTAATCTTTCCTTTACCTTGCAGTTATGATTGTCACTTCAAAATTTGATTTTGAATAAGAAAAAAAAGATAAAAATGACAAATAAAAAATAAAAAGGAAAAAGAAGAGATGAAGTGACCATAAAAATGATAAATTAAAAAAAAAGTATGAAATGCAAAAAAACACTAGGCAGAAATTAGCGTTATTAATTACATATATTAAGCAGTCCTGCACTGAAACATGTAATTAACAAATGATTCTCATATACAATTTACTGCTGATTATCAATGTTTGCACTTTTAGTTGTAATGATAGATTTTCATTTTCCTTCATTTTGCTGCTATTAAGAAACTATGTTTCTTTAAACTCATTCTAAAATAGAAAATAAGCACATTGCAAAAAATATGTTTTTGGGAAAAAAAAAAAAAATTTCTAACTCCATTATACTCACAGCTTGATTATTTTAGCCTTGTATTTTGCATTCCTTTAAATAATGATCAAATTATCTGTAGCAAGGTTCTGATTTCCTGTCCAGCTGTAGGGTCCCATCCATGGATTGATTTATGTGCTTGTCACAGTCAGGTGCTGATAAGTCAACATTTTCTAAAATGTCTGTAAAATTAGCGACTTTCACCTGTTTCCATGCTACAACATTTTACTGATAATGCCTTGTAAGTTATGGCCGTTATAAGTTTTCCATAAGTCTTCCACAAAGTCTAAAATCAGTCAATAAATGTTAACTCCATGCTTGATGGTAACATTGGGTTGGATAAAGTAACTAACTCATTACATTTTACATATAGTTTAGCAACATTTGAAAAAGTGGCTCTGGGGCATGTAGCCGGTCCATGAAGGCTGAGCATTGTAAATGCTGCCTTTTTCAGAGAGAAGGCAGTGTTTATACTGCTGCATACATACATCTCCAATAGATGCCAATAGATGGACTTCCTGGATGAGGTGCTCTAATCATTGCAGGACCCATGTTCAGCGTACTGAATGATCCTCATTGAGAAAATGTTGATTTACGCAATGTGGTGATTTCCCACGCATGTGCAATAGGCTCCCAATGATTCCTAATGGGATTGAAGATCTCTGCTAAGGTGGTGGAGTGGCGCATGGAGAGGTTGTGGTAAGGAATTGTTAAAAAGACTTGGTTTTAAATATTTTGTGTCTATCAATGTTGGCTGAGGTCATTAATGTGCAGATGTAAAAAAACATTAATGAACTATGGAGGACAGTTGTTTTTTTCAAGCCAGAAACTTTTTCCTGCTAAAAATGCTTAATGACTGTCCTTTAGCAACAAACATGGAAATAAGCCGAATATTTCCACCTGTGTGAAATCGCCACTAATTACCTGCTAACGAGTTCACCAACTCCTCTAGTGCCCACAACTGAAATTGCGCTTATATGATCACATCCGTACAATCCTTTTTTATTTCAGCATCTGTAATTGAATCCCTTTGTCTGAAAACCCCGATTTTTGAGTAATTGCTATATTTTTTAAAACACTATGGACAAAGGCACAATGTAATAACCATTCATTTATGTAGGTATACTCTGCAATTTGAAATAGTTTTCATGACTATATTCTTGGGTGTCACTTTAAACAGCATCAAATTGACTGTTTGCGTTGTGGTAGCCTAATCATATAGATGGAAAGTTAGTCGGCTGTACATAATTTTGACCTTACTACAATGCTATGTTCTAATAAAGAGTAAAAGCTCCAAACATCAAACATGCAGTCACTCTGTAAACACCTGGACACTATGGTGTGTGTATGTGCGTGAAGCAAACATTTTGATATATACTGTTGCAGATAATACCAAGAGGAATATAACCATGTCATTAACATGATTTGTGATTGACACTTTCATTTTGCAGAGCATTTCACGAGCTCCTGATACCGGGTTCTCCAGACCATACTGCCCTCACTGTTCAAGCTTGACTGCTTTTCATGCAGAGCAAAGGTTAGTGAGATACTCACAATAAAATTCCCACAATAATCAGGAAAACCGACAAAGAAATTAAAAAACACTTTACTGAATGTTTCAATCAAATATGAGCAGATCGAAGAAAGTGAGAGGGCAGAAAACATTTTATCTATTTGGTTTCAACTTCATGCACTGAGTGAGAAATAATATACTGTCTTTCAAAGTTTGTACTATAACATTTTATTCATAGAAATGCAATTTATCATTACCTTCTCTCCCCTTTGTCCATCTTTCCCTGGTGGGCCAGCATCTCCTGGAATTCCCTGTAAAGTAAACAATTGTAGTATAGATCATATTGTAATAGTGGGAACCACATTAACAAAATTATTCAGATTATTTAGAATTAAAGGAATTCACCTGCATTTACACATTTATCTCTTTCATGTTCACTATGAAAGCAACAACTCTTCTCCTAAACAAATACAGTGGTCTATGGCAATGATGAACGTACCACTGATTTTACTGTAATCGATGAATACATTAATTATTAAACATTAAATTAACAACATAAATTGTAATTTGGATTCATCCACAGAGCCCCAATCCTGGGATATGTTTATGTTCTGGGTTAAGAAAGCATATTTATTGACCTTTTGGTTGGTTGACATTTAATTAACTAGCACAGTCTTTGAATTATTTTTTCTTCAAAGACACAAATTACTAAAATTAAAATACAGAGACCTATGTTGTGTCTAGCGTCCATATTTACTTAATTTCATGTTCTGATTATTCATTGACATTCCTTATACAATATTATAATCAAGCGTAGATATATATTGGGTTTACAAACAAGAAACAAAGTATTCACTGCTGTATTTACTGTCTTTGTAAACAGGTTCTGATCCCTTTTTTTAGAATATTTTTACTGCAGAACATTTTCTTCAGAAAGGTAAAATAAATCACTAAATACTGCCTGCATATCACGGTTCCATAAAAATCTTTATCTGAAAACATAACACAGCAAAATGCAGATTTTACAACACTCACAGACCTTCAAGTATGGCGGTACTAGAGAGATGGGCAGCAGGCAAGTAACGATATGATGTAAACAAACATGAAATGTATTGCTTTGATGAATAATATATTTATAGCGTTAGGAGCTGTTTATTTGGTAAAGTAAATGTGTCTTGACAGGTATGCTTCAAGTGATTTAGTGAATTTTGTTTCATGTGAAAAATACACAAAAATAGCAGAAAAAGAATTGAATGAATAACTATCCTACTATTGATAACGTAGCCAGAATTCCACAGTTCCGTTCCACTCAGCTTTCCTGAATATTTAAAGGGACACTCTAAGCACCATGTCAGTCCATACTCATCGGATAGGTAATGATTCATAGAGTATCCCTGCCCAGAGAGTCTTATAACATCAGGAATTCACAAAAACCCTACCGTTCTAAGACTGTTCCTTCTGGCATTGTAAAGTCAATGCAAATACTGAAAGATAAAGGATACAATATTCCCATTGAAAGAAAAATGAAAATGAACTAGGTAGTGAAAAGGTTATTATCTCCTTCTATATCCTCTGCAGAACTTTGCTATAACCATCAGGGTGTGCGAAAAGTAAATAAATTATAAAAATCCCCAGAACAAATATCTCATTTTCAATTATATTTCTTACTAGAATGAATAAAAACAATGTAAATATTTGAACAGTTCTACCCATTGATTAAAACGAAGCATGACTCATTACAAAGCTTGGTGTTCTATAAATGGAATATATTATTTGACTGTAAAAAGCTTGTTGCCTAGATTATAAATATGTTAATCACCCAGTCACAAAGATCCACTTGCATTTTATAAATAAAGGTTTTGTCAAAGTTATAAAAAAGCTTAAACTGGAGAAACATAACATAGTTAGGCAACCTTCACTTTTCCATCACTGAAGGAAAGCACTGAATGTCTCCTATAATTGTTATGCTTGATTTTATTTAGATTGTAATCCAATTCGGGCATAGACAAGGCACACACTGCATTGGATTGGAAGGTAACCAATAACCTTCATATTAGATGCAAGCCATAGGGTGTTCTTTTTACTGAATGGCAAGCATAATGGATGTTGTTTGAGTGTTTGATTTTTCTTCTAATGACATCAATTTGTTTGGTTACGATGATTAACAGGAAGCCAAGATGGAAGCTCTCATTCCTAGGATACAGGTAAATAAATTAATGTGGATTCCCTACATTTTTTCTTAATTTTCAGGCCTCACAAATGCATATTCGCTGTTTACAAGATATATAGGGGTAATAATCATTAGGTTTATTCTATAAGACAATCATTTCTATGAATTTTTGTATGAACTGGTTATGAAAATATTTCCCATTTTTATTTTGTGTAACCGTTTAACAGTTGCATGTATTGTCAACATGTCAATCAAGCAAAACATGTTTTTATGTCAGCAGTACAAAACATGCATTTAGTTCTACGATATTCACTTACCACATTTCCCGGCAAGCCACGCAAACCTGGTGGGCCAACTGGACCTGGTGGACCCTATTAAAGTAAATGAAGACATATGTCAAGTTCAACAAATAGATACAATTCTACAAATCGTCTGCAGCTCAGACCGCTTCTGGAATGTCCGATCAACAAAGTTTTCTAATATTATAATGTTCTAGGGCTTTTAATCCCTTAAGGACACATGACATGTGTGACATGTCATGATTCCCTTTTATTCCAGAAGTTTGGTCCTTAAGGGGTTAAGTAACCTCAAGAGAAGGCCTTGAATATTTATGCTAAGAAGGTAGGAGACATTTTCAACTGGGAAACAAAGGTATATGAGATCAACATGCATTCAGCAGAGTACACTGATAGATGGTTCAAGAGATATTAATAAAAGTAAAAGCCTTCATGAGTAAAAACCCTGGACTATAACAATGTCTCCCAATCTGGCATACTGTCGAGTGAGCAGGTAAATTGACAGCTGTACTTTTTTCCAGAACACTTTGCATGGTTTACTCATACTGGACACAAAAGGATGAGGGACACTAAAATCACTAGAACCATTACAGCATAATGTAGGTGTTCTAGTGTCTATAGCCTGTCCCTGCAGTGTTAGCACTGTAAACACTGCTTTTTCAGGGAAAAGGCAGTGTTTACATTGCTACCCATCAACACCTCCAGTGACAGTCACTGAGACAGTGCATTACCTATGTTCCGACTCTCCACACTCTGCATGGAGACCCTTAACGCTCCCCATGGAGATGCATTGATTTAATTGATTTAGGAGGAGATGCTGATTGGTGCAGCATGTTTCTTTTTGGCGTGTATGATTAATAACCTACAGGAAATTTGCTGAGTTTATCAAGACTGATAATCTCAGCCATGGGGCGGGGTCAGCCGAGGCAAGCCCAGCGCAGCGGCATGAGAAAAGGTAAGTAAACTACCTTTAATCTCCAGACAGGAGGACTGGGTACCTGACAATGTATTCCAGAACTATGCTGTCCCTTTAATTAAAAATTAATAAAATAATAATATTTCAACCAAGAAGCAAAATCTGTGTAAAAATAGCAATGTTCCAATGTCAGCAAACTATTTTAAACTCTGCCTTTTTTAAACTAAATGTTGCAACTAGTTATTACAATGCCCCACGTACATGAAACGGGGTGAGTTGAGGTTAACCAAGAACCTTAAAATTGTTTCACCCATGGGTTCAGGAATTTGATTTTACATATTACATATGATATTAAAGCATAATTTACAAATCATCAAATACTGTAAACCCATTATTACGTACACTGTCTCCTTTAAATCCAAATTCTCCCTTCAGTCCTGCATCTCCTTTTGATCCCTGCAAAAAAGAAAATATTTACATCATTTATGTGACTTATATTGCCATCGTTATTTATATTTTAACTACAGAATCTTCTGCTTTGTAAGTAGTTACATTATTAAGACTGCCTATTTTCATTTTTTATCTCTTTCCCCCTCTCAGGATTATGAATATGAATTTGGTGCAACCAATACGTAAGAAAATTGTTTATAATTTATGTTTTCATTCTTAAAGTGTTTGTTAGGAGAGGGAGAAAGAGACATTATAAAAAACAAATAAATAAAGACTTATTAGCATTCGTATTTTAATGAGAGATGTGATGATTTAAGTACTGATAACTAATTTCAAGTATCAGACTGAAGTACTGATTACTAATTTCAAGCAGGTCAATGGATCCTGCATTTTCCTGTACATTGTAACCATGTCGTGAAATTGCGCAGTCAGACTTTTTTCCATTTCAAGTTTTATGAAGTGGTGATAGTTGAGAGATTGCAGGGCCCTCAATAGGTGTTGTGGGATGTACAGCCTCTGTTTGAGGTGATTGATTTCTTTATTAGAATGTCTTTGTAACCCATACATTATATTATTTTCATGTAACACACAGTTAATGTCATATGTAATGTGAATCTTTGGATATTAAGTAGAAAAAGTAAAAGTGAAATCCCTGGTATTTTCCTTCACTAAGTACAGCTCAAAACTCATATTACAGAATTCTGAAGAACAGAGATTTTCTATCCTGTAACCTCTTGGATCTGCCAGAGTTCCCCAGATCTGTAATGTACAAAGGAAATGTAGCTAGGTAAGGTGTTTACTCCCTATCTCTAAAGGCATGTTCATGTAAACACTGCATTTTCAGAGAAAAGGCAGTGTTTACATTACTGCTTAGGAACTGTCTACATTACTGCCTAGGAACACCCCTAGTGGCAGTCACTCAGATGGCCACTAGAGGTGCTTCCTGGGTCAGTGCTGCACAACATGCAGCACTGATGTTCAGCATCTCCATGCTCTGTATGGAGATGCTGGCTTTCCCCATAGATATGCATTGATTCAATGCATCTCTATGAGGAGATGCTGATTGACCAAGCCTCTCCCTACCCCCCTCCCCCCAACCTCCAGGCTGGGATCACCACAACTGACAATTAGTGATGTCCCTAACTGTTCGCGAACTGTTCGCCATGGTTCGCCACGAACGGTTCGCCACGAACTCCGGTCAGCAGACATATTCCAGCCAATCAGCAGCAGACCCTCCCTCCCAGACACTCCCAACTCCTGGACAGCATCCATTTTGAAGCTGCATTCTTAGTGAGCTGTCCAGGAGGTGGGAGGGTCTGGGAGGGAGGGTCTGCTGCTGATTGGCTGGAATGTGTCTGCTGACCGGAGTTCGTGCCGAACCGTTCGCGCCAAACCGTGGCGAACAGTTCGGCTAACCGTTCGGGACATCACTATTGACAATCTCAGCAAATACAATCCTTTTTTGGATTGGTTGAGATTGCCAATTTTGATTATCTCATCTAAGGAGGAGGATTTGGGGCGGGGCCAGCACTGACAAGACAAGTTTTTAACTTGTTTAAGGTGGGGCAAAGGACCTAAAGAGTATTTTTAACACTATAGGGTCAAGCATATATGTTTGTGTTTCTGACCCTACAGTGTTCATTAAAGATAAATATAACTGAAAATTCTAATTGGACAGTATAGTCCTTTTAAACATCTAAACAATGGTTAACTGGGGTATAATGCTTAATAATATGCTCTATAATTACATTACCAGAGTTGGAAGCTAATTCAGAGTTCAAGAAAGTTTATATCTGACATCATTATGTAACCATTTATGTGACTTACTACTCCTCATTAGAATTGTATACGAGGCTCTGTTATTGCGCCACACAATGAAACTCTTAAAGGAGATGAATTTTATTTGTTTTATGAAATAGATTTGTATTAATCTCTGTTGTAACATATTACTTTTTCCACTATTCAACTCAGGATCATTTTAAAATAATGCTGAAAACCACAGGGTAAAAAAAAAAGATGTTTATTTGAAAGTTGCCTTCTTTGGATAAGCTTAAAAGTAAATAAGATACACTAGGGAATGAAAGACAGGAGGATATAATCCTGCTTTCAAATTGGTAATAAATAAGTGAAGATGGATTGAACGTGGAGACTTGACAGGCCTCTTGCTTTTATTAATGCGGGGCTTATTAATTCACATCCCCAGAGTCCGTCGTGAGTCAGGCACCGCACTTAGAATACAAAGTCCTATAATTTAACGCTGTTTACAGCAACAGTCATGTATAATACTGCACAATACTGTTTCTCTCTCTCTCGCTCAAAAAAAATAAATATATTTATATATATATATATATATATAGTCAACACACTTTGTAAATTCCTATAGATTGCATGTTTCCATGTGACATTCTGCAGTGACGCACACAAGATCACTGAAGATCAAAAGAGTAAGTAGTGGAAGAGGTTTTGTCGAATTGCTTTTGTTTAATATAACTGTTACAATATTAGGGAAAAAATTAAACTGTATCTGTATATCTATCCATAGTTTGTCATCCCCTCACAATTTACATTTTAAAGTAATTTTACTTTAAATATACAACAGATCATGTTTAAAAGTGTCTCAGAAATATAATTGGAGTGCATTGGCTGAAATCACTTTTTCCTTGGTTACCGAAGGGTATTTATTTGCACTAAGCTGTGGTGTACAGTACAGCATTTACTACTCGAGTCATTTGGTTTATTAGATATCATGGCCAAATCTTAGCCCCAGCACAAAGATCTCCTGAACATAATGTCCTGTTACTAGGAGCGGTAGAAGTGTACTGAAAAATTACTGGCCACTTTGCAATGCCTGGGAGATTTGTAAACACAATCTGTCAGTTCATATTTTTAAACTTAGATGATCAGATCTCAAACAAATCTTTAAAGTAGACATGTTGACTAAGCTGCCATTCAAGGTCATGGTCTAAAGCTTAGGATTAAAAATGTTTCTTTTATTCTTATGTATATGTGACAAGGTTCTAAAAACCTGTCTTGAAAAATTACATTACCAGATATGTATCGCGTGTTATGCATTGCGAGATGCCATGCACATTGATTCATATATACAGTGCCACTCACATCCGTGTTTGGAAACATTTGGGTGAGTTATATGCACAGGGATGAGACATCAATCTGGCCCCGCCGTCACTGCAAGGTGCACATGGACAGCGTTGAGGAAGAGCGCAGTGAGTTCAGCAGCCCCCCGCTACCAGTCAGGAAGAGATGCTACTCCAGGTCTCCCAGGCGCAGATAGGGAGACTGTCTGAATCTCAAAAATACCCAAATTATAATAATATTTTGTGCATATGTGTGTATGTGTGTGTATGTGATAATATGTATGTATATTTATATTTGAGAATACATGTGTGTATGTGAGTGTGTGTGTTTGTGTGCGTGTTTGTGTATATCTTTAATAATATATTAATATTTGAGAATACATGTGTGTATGTGAGTGTGTGTTTGTGTGTGTGTGTTTGTGTATATATATTTAATAATATATTAATATTTGAGAATACATGTGTGCATGTGTGTATTATTATTATTATTTTTGGAGGCGGCAGAGGATGCTTCCCTACAGGTGCTTTAAAAGTAAATCCGGCCCTGTTTGATAGCCCTGTGGGTGTGGAAGTAACAGCTTTATGGCTCTAACAGAGTCGTTCTGGGTGCTGATAATGTGTGATGGGTCCCGGACCGCCACCCTGACACACGTCCTGTTCCATTCTGCGCAGATATCTGGCCTTGGCTTCTGATATCCAGTACTCTTTTTACAATTCTTGTTTAGTTTTTCTTGGCTTTTCTGGTTTTCTATTCTATGTCTGGTTTCCTTTATTCCTTTATTCCGTTCCTGGAATTCCCAGTCTCCTGCATTCCTTTAAATGTTTGTTTTTTGTTGCCACACCCATTCCTTTGCCATTTAATCCTTTTTGTTTCAGTCTGTTCCTGCTAGCAGTGGTCTCGTTTCCTCTGCTCCTTTCTCCTAAGTACTGTGTGTGTTTTATTGTTGTATATGGTCATGCATATCTAGGCAGTTAGGACCCACCATAATGTCTAAATCTCCAATGTTTATTACAAATAGTACTTAGTTATGTCTCATATCTCTTATCTTATGTTTTGCCTAGTATCTCTTGTCTTTTTTTATTTTGTCTTGTATTCTCAGTTCATGTACAGTTCTATCCTGTCCTGCCCTGTCCGTGTCCTGTTAATGTTTCCCTCATTTATTGTGTACATGTTCTGGGTTATGCTTCCTGTCCTGTTCTGTGTTTCTCTAGTCTTGTCTTTTCTTGTTTGGTGCCTATTCTAGTCTTGCCTTATTTTCTAGTACTGGATACATATCTGCATATTATCTAGCTCCTGGCATACACTAAGCTGCATCGGGGCTCTGGTATGTGGCAGCAAAAACCCTTGTGCTCAGCTCCAGGGGGAAGGTGGTTACCCTACACCAGACCCTGATTGTCCATTTCCAAGCTGAGACTCCTATCTTTATCATCATGCACACAGGGGTCCTGGTATTCGGACCATCACCCGTGACACCAGGACAGACATGTATAAGGGGATTTACCTTACTTCATGTTATTAAAGATTCCTATGTCATAAAATACATAATTGAGAACAAAGCTACATACCGTAGGACCTACAGGACCTTGGGGACCTTCTATTCCAGCTACTCCTTGTGGTCCCTAAAAGTAAAAAGAAAAATTGATTTTCATATATTGGTCTCAGATGTGAAAAAAGAATGTTATGAAAAACTCCCCAAGAGAGAAAATATAAACACTGTGTGCAATGCATATACTTAGTTTAGTGTAATAATCCAGAGAACAATATAAGTAGTGAGCCAGTTTTTAAACAATGGAGCAATTACCTTGGAAAATAAATAGAATGTCATCCACTATTGCTCTTTGTATAGTACTTTTTCTTACTTTGAAACTTTGAGTTTATATTAATACAATATTTCTTGCTGTCATATTTTTTTATCATTAGAAAATGTAATTTAACAAGTTAAGCTCACTCTTTCTCCCGTATCTCCTTGTTCTCCCTTTTCGCCTTTCTCACCCGGTAAGCCCTAAAATAAAATACATGGATGCTTTGTTAAACACAACAGACATCGGGATAAATCACATATTTCTCAAAACAAACAATAAGCAACGTTCACATTAATCGGGTTAAAACAATCAGTCCTACAGATTAGTGTGAGCACTAACTTTAAAATATTTATTTGTAATATTCACATAATAGTTTGACATGTGTTCGATGTCGTAGTGGCCATTTTGGAATTGTATCGCTATTAGTAAACCTCCTATCGAGGTCATGTTGTTAATGGTGGCTGAAGGAAAGCAGACACTTTGTATTGGTATTGTAGGAAAAAATGTGTTTCAAATGCCATGTGATGCAGATTGCCCACCGTATCTACATGATGTTCAAGCTAATATATTGTTTTTTTACCAATATATATATATAAAAAAAAAACTTAACAGATTAAAAACAATGGACACAAAGTAATGTCAGTGTTGAGTGCCCAGATATTTTAAAAGAAATTCAACTGTTCAAATAAAGTAAAAACTGCAAGTGTCTTGACTTTCGTTTAGTTGTGTTATATTATGTTATTTAAAAGTCTAATCTGTTGAGATATATTTCACAGAAGTGGAGCTTGTTCCACACTCTCGTGTTTTAGCCAGTACTGGCATCTAGCGGTCATCCATCACAATCCCAATGGAGACATTTCTCATCAGCTTGTATTTCATGTCATGACGGCACCATGTAGAATTTGACAATTCCGACTGTTGAATTCAGCCCTTCTTCTGAAACTGATATACTGGGATTCTCAGCAAACTGAAGCAGTGCGAGTCAGTCTCATCAGCTTCACACATGGTGTATGAGTAAGGGTACTGCTGCACTGAACTTTACCTCCCACCATTCTCAAGCACGTTGGGACAGAAATGTTCTGGTCCTGCCGTAATCTTAAATAAACCTTGGCACTAACCCTAACCTTTACCACTATGCCACAAATGCTAAAGAAGTCAGAAAAAAAATAAAACAAACATTATTTGTAGTTATACTTTTGATTTGCACAATGTGTAGATAATATTTAACTTGTGTATAAATAGTTTTGACCAAATTAAATTTTGGGGGAATTTTAGGCAATCATCTGATTGTATGAATTCTGTAACTCTTGATAGTGATATGACCGAATTACAAAGCAACCGAAACAGAAAATGGACAAGCAAGTTCTGTGTTTTGGTTTTACACCTGTGGCCACCAAAAATACGATTGATGGTTAGGTTACATCCACTAAATCAAATAAATAAATAAATAAATAAATAAACCAGTATCAGCAGGACCGCTACGTTGACAAAACTCAGTTGGACCGAATACATTTTGTTTTTCTGGACAAAATTATTTGACCATACCATATTTTTATATCGTCTAGATAATATTGTAATTAACATCCATGTCTTTTAAGTGTCTTTGAACTCCTACATTAATGGGGTAGGATAAGAAACCAGTTACTGTCCAAATTACTGCTTGACAGATGGAAAAATGTGAAATAGGAAGGTTGCATTTCCACTAATCATTCAAACGATTACAATATTATCTAAGTTGGTTGGCTAATGTAATATCGCTACACTTATGACACTATAATTTTTTCCTCTAGGACAATGTTTCTAAATAATTTCTGGTGAAAAAAATTTCCCTATTAGAATCCATTCATAAAATAGGATTTTAGGTATAAATTTTAACGCAAGCAGCTTCTTGCATTGGAGTGATACATAGTTATACATTCCCTTACATGATTAGAATCCCAGAGTGTGCTGCGTCTATTGACTATTCATTAGATTCTCAATAAAAGGTAGGAGAAGAAATATGTTCTTTCTTGTGCTGGAGACTGAGACGATATTACCTACATTTGCATGTACGGTGTGCGAAGATGAGGTTAGATGATTCAGAACTCCGAGGTACGTTTTCTCGATTAGAGACATGCATTGTATCCAAAAGATTAGGAATGAGAACCTGATTCTCTTGGAATTGATGGAATACATTAAAGTGTGACTCAGGTCCCACAATTTTAGTTTTCCAAGTCTGATTCTTTGGGCCATTGTACGGGTCTTGGTGCCCTAGGCATTAACAATTTTTTCACTTTTCTCATTTATGTTACAATGATGGAACATTTCTTTTTATTGGTCAAGCTAAAAACCTCTTGTTATTTGTGCTGTAGACTATTTACTTTGTAGTCCCAATCATCAATGGCACCAATCATTATCGTCATCCTTGTGGTAGGTTAATGATGATGATGAGGAAATGTTCGTGCTGGCTGTGTGCCACAAGAATATCACAAATATCAGAAATGTTGAGGGTAGCCAGCAATGCTTTATAAACACTTTACGTTTCTTAAATCTCACTAATGGTGGCCTTATTAATATAACACAATTAGCTTAAAGGACCACTATAGTGCCAGGAAAACAAACTTATTTTCCTGGTACTATAGGTTCCTTAGGTCCCCCCCACCCTCAGGGCCACCCTCCCGCTGGGCTGAAGGGGTTGAACCCCTTCAGCCACTTACCTTTCTCCAGCGCCGGACTCCCTCTGTGCTGGGGAACATTAGAAAACAAGTTGGAGTGGTTTCTCATTGTGGAAGCACCATCTAGTGGCTGTCAGTGTAACAGTCACTAGAGGCGTTTAGCCATGCAATTTAAATGTTACTATATTTCTAAAACTGCAATGTTTTGCATTTTGGGAGCAGGGGGAACTGCACACACAGACCAGTGAAATGAAATGGCTCCTAGTGTCCTTTTATAAACAGGAATCTCAATGCACAATATATATATATATATATATATATATATATACATATATATATATATATATATATATTTCTCTTTTACAATTTCAGCTTTGTTTTGTAATGTCACCCATATCAGAAATTTGAAACATATTAAAAAAGTGTGCTTTAACTATGGAATAGTTTTAGTAAACTGGGAATTGAAGGTAATTAAGGTAATTGCAATTTTTAGTCCAAAAATAACTGAACCAGAAAAAGCTTTGATATAAGATTTTCCAATTCAACTATTTGGGATTAAAATTTACAGCTCATTGCCAATTACAATGAGACTTAGTGAATAAGTATACAAAAACACAAAATTTGGATATATTCAGAATTTTAAAAAATGTGTTCAAGAGCTACGTGTTAATTTAAGCATTTTTACAGCGGCATCCTTCATTATTGCTTCAGATCTAGAAAAACTAGTTTATAATAATTGGCAACAAACAAACGACTTTACATTGTGATGTGGAGTACTGCAAAGTGAGCTGCTGTCACCATCTAGTGGTGAATATGAGAAGTAAACTTTAAAGAATAAAGACCATCCACTATTTCCTGGTCCGTTACATAGCATCGCCTGCCAAAGGCTGCTAACTTAATTACATTAAAACTCATCTCTGGTATTGATACAGCAAGCATAAATAATCGGAAAATGCTAAAAACAGTTTAATAATAGTAACTTCAAGACAGTAGAATGATTCATCTTTTCTTTTCTCAATTAGCAGAAATGTATCATCTAAAAGCAAACCAATCATTAATCATGCAAATCCCAATTCTTTGTGTGCAGTGTTAATTAAAAGAATACAATTAGTACTAATGTTTTTAAATAATTTAAAGCGAAATTGTTATTCATAGTCAACGTGGGAAACACTTTTATACACTGAATTGGAAAATATGTATAGACGAAGATGTATAGACAAAATGTATAGACATTTATCTAAAGCTCACTTCTTTCACTTCTAACACGGAATCCATGGTTAGTGACATTAAACCACTCAACAGAATTCCACGCGACTATGTAACATGGGGTGTGGAGAGATTGTGAATGTAATCACTTACATCACCCTTTAAACTAGCAGTGAGGCACAGGAAGTTCAGATAGATAAAATAATGGAATAATATGATTGCTAACAAATTGGTGAGTTATTTTTACAGAAGATGTTCTAGCTTCTTAAAAGTGATACCAGGTACGGTAGTCATTACCAGTCTATTTGCATCTAAATGTCATTTGTGGTCAAGAAATGTTAATTTTAATGTTAGGTGACTTAAAGGTAGGAATACAATGTAATGGAGCAGCAGGAAATGCTAGCAGAATGCTTGGTTGTATACAGGCCCGTCGCAACCAGGCAAGCAAACCAAGCAGGTAAGCAAACCAAGCAGGGAAAGCGCTTCCTAAAAGGCTGCAGCCACCTGAGCGCTCTATAGAGAGCCTCAGGCGGCTGCAGCACTGCCTCTCTCGTCACCTCCCCTTCCTTGTAGCGTGGCCAAGCTCCTCTTCCTCCTTTCAGTCCGGTACAGGAGATTCAGTTTCCTGTTCCCGGCCGGACTGACAGGAAGTGCACACTGAGTGCTCACTTCCTTTCAGTCCAGTCGGGAACAGAAAACTGAATATCCTGTTACTGCGCGGTACCCTGCCGGACTGACAGGAGGATGAGGAGCCTCGGCCATGCTACAGGGAAAGGGAGGTGAGAAGAACATGGGGTAGCAAAGAGAACATGGGGAGTAAAAAAAACATAGGGAGGGGAGTAAAAAAAACAGGGGGGGAGAGACATGGGGAGGGGAGTAAGAAGGACACAGGGAGGGGGAGGGAGCAAGAAGGACACAGGGGGTGGGAGGAGTAAGAAGGACACAGGGAGGGAGTAAGAAGAACATAGGGAGGAGTAGTAAGAAGAACATGGGGGGTAGTAAGAAGAACACAGGGAGGGGGGAGTAAGAAGAACACAGGAGAAGGGGGTGTAATGAGATGAGGAGAACACGGGGAGTGTGAGGAGAAGGAGATTAGGAGAACACAGGGAGGGGAGGGGGGAAGTGAGGAGAAGGGGAGATGAGGAGAACACAGGGAAGGGGGGGTGAGGTGAAGCGGAGATGAGGAGAACACGGGGGGGGTGAGGAGAATACAGGGGAGGTGAGAAGAGGCCAGTAGGGAAGGGTGGGGGGAGAGGAAAGACCACTAAGGGGCGGGGCAGGGCAGAGCTCTAAGGGTCAGGACAGAGAGCTCTTTCACACTACGCGCACAGCAGTTTTAGATAATTTGCACGTTTGTGAGAACTGAAAAATGTTAACGTGAGTGTGTGTGTTTTAAGTATGTTGGATTTAGTTATTGTGCACTTTTTTAATTTATATTTGATTTTATGGTACAGTGGTGTTTTTTGCAAATGTTCAATTGTTGAAAATGTTCAAATTTTATGCACATTATATGCAACAGCAGTATTTGCACTGTAAACCTTTTTTATTTATATAAAGTGTGGGTGAACTTAAACTGAATGGCTATGCTGTGGTTCCTGTAGGCTTTGCGTGCATGTGGAGGGGAGTTGGGGGGGTCTCCATGTCCATTTTGCTTGGGCCCCCAAATTCCTTCAAACGGCCCTGGTTGTATAGGGAGAGGTATTAGCAGTAGAAAGAGGGACATGGTCATGCCATTGTACAGAACACTGGTGAGACCTCGCTTGGAGTATTGTACGCAGTACTGGAGACCATATCTCAAGAAGGATATTGATACTTTAGAGAGAGTTTAGAGAAGGGCTACTAAACTGGTATATTGGATTGCAGGATAAAACTTACAAGGAAAGGTTAAAGGTAGAGATGAGCGAACCCAAACTATAAAGTTCGGTTTCGTACCGAACATTACGATTTTTTGACCCCCGAACCCGAGCCAGGACATTTCAGTAACAGTTCGGGTTCGAGTTCGGTGTTCGGCGATTTAATGGCGCGTTTTGAAAAGCTGCAGGGCAGCCAATCAACAAGCGTTTGACTCGTGTGCCCTTAGAAGCCATCACAGCCATGCCTACTAATGGCATGGCTGTGATTGGCCAGTGCAGCATGTGACCCAGCCTCTATATAAGCTGGAGTCACATGAGCTCTTATTAGTGTAGGGAGAGGATGCTGCAGCTGTGAGGGATAGATTAGAAAAGAATTCTGGTGTTGAATCTGCAAACTACAGCGATTATTTTTGTGGGTGCTATACTACATTTTTGTACCCTGCCCTGAGCCCAGTGCCATAGAGAAATAAGCAGTTAATCTGCTTGTTAGGTGGGCACTTGCAACTGCATGCCCCACAATTCCGTGCGGCCGGAAGTGACGTCGCGCTTATGACGCGCGTAACGTGATCCGGACGAAAATATGTAAATTCTTAATCAATAACGCTAGTTTTTATAAAAAAATTATGATAAAAGCATCAGATAAGCTATATCTATCCAATTATTACTATTAAATGCTGTTATGTATGTGCAAAAATTATCTGTTTTACTATTGGTTGTACAGTTTTGGCGCCAATTTTAAATTATCTCTATACCTATATAAACTTTAACTAGCCAGGTTAAAATGTTTGCTATCCATTGATAAAGCCTTATACTGCAGAAACGCTTTTGGATACTTTTACTGTTTTTATAAATTGTTAATAAAAAGATTTTGGTCATTTTATACGTTGAAACCATCATCTTTTACTATTACCTGGCTTTTTATATATTTTTTTATATACATTTTATACTGTATACTTTTTTATTATTTTTATTTCCTGGATATAATACTCCAAAGAATCCTAGGTGGGGATTATACCACCTACGCTGTTACATAGAGCAGTTAGCCTGCCCTATATATTGTGAGAATATTTTATTATTTTATTTTATCACCAAGATTTTATTGAGAGCACTATCGCTGTTTTATCTTCTCTCAGAGCTCCTGATATTCTCGTCAAGATCACTCATCCCATATCCCACAAGCGGGGATTATACCGCTGTACGCCTAACAAACTAGAGCTAGCTGAAGCTCTACCGAATGTGAGTGTATCTATTATATTTTATATCTTTTATCGCACATGTGGAACATACTGCACCATTATTGTTTCCTATTTTTATTTCCAACTTGGTTACCTGCCACTACATAGAAGAGGACACTTGCCGTATATCCTGTAAGCGGGGATAATACCGCTGTAAGCCATTCACACCAGAGCTGGATTAAGCTCTGTCAACTGTAAGTAAGAACTCTAAAAATTCTATTTTTACATATTTGGATTATTCTCCAAGTCATTGACATCTTCTGGATATCGTAAAAAGTAGAACTTTGGAAACAGCGATATAGATCCTATTGGACTTAATATTATTATCTATTGTGCACATTGGCGCAGACCCATCCCCCATTTTTTTGCCTTGTCTATTTATTTCCAGGGACATTAGAGGGAGTCCTTGTTTGGGACTGCTGCCTTCCTGATTAGCGCTGAATCTACCCTTTGTTTTGTTTAATCCTGTTCTGGTAGCTCAGTGGGCAACATCAAAGCCAGCTCCAAGGAGTTCCCTGGCGTGGCAGTTCTTCAGACAATGTGCTGACGACAAGACACAAGTGGTTTGCACGCTGTGCAATCAGAGCCTGAAGTGAGGCATAAAATTCTAAACCTGAGCACAACCTGCATGACCAGGCATCTACATGCAAAAACCAAGAAAGGTCTCAGGCTCCTCCTGCTTCCTCTTCTGCTACTGTCTCAGCCTCTTCCTTCACCTCTGGAGTGACAGTTCCACCTGCCACCCCACAAACAGAGGATGTGGTACGCCACCACGTCCACCACCATCCCCAAGCATCTCCACACTGTCCCATGGAAGCGTTCAGCTGTCCATCTCCCAAACACTGGAGAGAAAGAGGAAGTACCCCCCTACCCACCCACAATCCCTGGCCCTTAATGTCAGCATTTCAAAATTCCTAGCCTTTGAAATGCTGTCATTCCGTCTGGTGGAGACAGACAGTTTTAAAAACCTGATGGCGGTGGCTGTCCCACAGTACGTGGTTCTCAGCTGCCACTACTTTTCCATAACTTCCCTGCACAACCAATTGGTAGACAAAATCAGGTGTGCACTGCACAACGCCATCTGTGGCAAGGTCCACATAACCACTGATACATGGACCAGTAAGCACGGGCAGGGACGCTATATCTCCCTAACTGCACACTGGGCAAATGTAGTGGCAGCTGGGCCTAAAGGCGGATAGCAGTTTGGTGCATGTCCTTCCGCCACCGAGGATTGCAGGGCATTTCTCTTTACCTCTTTCTCCTCCTCCTACTCCGCTTCCTCCTCTTCTACCACCTCCTCATCCGGTCAGCGTAACACCTTCACCACCAACTTCAGCACAGCCAGGGGGAAACAACAGCAGGCTGTTTTAAAACTCATATGTTTGGGGGAAAAACCCCACACCATGCAGAAGCGGTGGATGGGTATGGAACAACAGACCGAAGAGTGGTTGTTGCCACTGGGCCTCAAGCCCAGCCTGGTGGTGTGCGATAATGGGCGAAATCTCGTAGATCTGGGCCTAGCCGGTTTGACGCACATCCCTTGCCTGGCGCATGTGCTGAATTTGGTGGTGCAGAAATTCCTGAAAAACTACCCAGATATATCACAGCTGCTGCAGAAAGTGCGGGCTGTCTGTGCGCGCTTTCGGCGTTCTCACCCTGCTGCTGCTCGCCACGTAACTTTGGCCTTCCCGCTCACAGCCTCATATGCTGGAGAGACTGTGCGAGCAGCAGGCGATAGTGGAGTTTCAAGGGCAGCACGCACGAGTCAGTCACTCTGCACCAGACTTGCCCTTCAATAGATCCTCGTTAAAGGATTTAAAGTGTACTCATTCCAATTGCAGAGCCTCAAAAGAGTCCTGTATTGTTATTTTTCGTCACTACCTCCCCGCGTTGGGAGTGGGTAATTTGCGCGCCTGCTGCCTTCCTTGGATGTCGTAGCCGTTTCTCAGGCTCCCTCTCCGGAAATGAACCCTTATTCCCCGTTACCCGTGGTCACCATGGTAGGCGCAGAAAGTACCATTGAAAGTTGATAGGGCTGACATCCGAATGCTTCGTCACCATCACGGGGATGTGTGATCGGCCTGAGGTTATCTAGAGTCACCAAAGTGCCTGCGCAACGACTGCCGAGTTGCCCACATTCTAACTTGTGCTGATTACTGGGTGGCCACCCTGCTGGATCCCCGTTACAAGGACAACGTGCCGTCCTTAATTCCCTCACTGGATCGTGATCGGAAGATGCACGACTGGTAGACGCACTGCTGGGGGCATTCCCAGCTGACACCGGGGGCTCAGTGGAAGCACAAGGCGAAGGCAGAGGTGGAGGAAGAGGTCGCCAACGCAGCTGGGGCACCGCCAGCACCTCAGAAGGCAGGGTTAGCATGGCCGAAATGTGGAAAAGCTTTGTTAGCACTCCACAACAACCAGCACCACCAGCTGATATGGAACGTCTTAGCAGAAGGCATTTCAGCAACATGGTGGAACAGTACGTGTGCACACGCCTACACGTACTGACTGATGGGTCTGCCCCATTCAACTTCTGGGTCTCCAAATTGGGCACATGGCCTGAGCTTGCCCTTTATGCCTTGGAGGTGCTGGCCTGCCCTGCAGCCAGTGTATTGTCTGAACGTGTGTTTAGCACAGCAGGGGGCGTTATCACAGACAAGCGCAGCCGTCTGTCCACAGCCAACGTGGACAAGCTCACATTTATTAAAATGAACCAGGCATGGATCCCACCAGATTTTCTGTACCTTGTGTAGAATAGACATTTATACCGGCCTCACCTAGCCATTGTTATACTCAAGTGCACTTATTCTTTGTTTTCTTTTTTTATATGTCCCAATATTTTGGGGGCTACCCCAATTGTTTGCAGGGCACTTGTCTTACTCTTACCCCCTTTTTACTTCCTTTTGCAGCCCTTTAGCCCTTTCCAGGACTTTTTTGCCTAAAGGTTTGGGTCCCCATTGACTTCAATGGGGTTCGGGTTCGGGGTCAAGTTCGAGGCCGAACTCAAACTTTTTGCCGATGGCAAACCCGAACATCCAGGTGTCCACTCAACTCTAGTTAAAGGAACTTAACATGTATAGCTTGGAGGAAAGACGAGACAGGGGGGATTTGATAGAAACATTTAAATACATAAAGGGAATCAACACAGTAAAGGAGGAGACTATATTTAAAAGAAGAAAAACTACCACAACAAGAGGACATAGTCTTAAATTAGAGGGGCGAAGGTTCAAAAATAATATCAGGGAGTATTACTTTACTGAGAGGGTAGTTGATGCATGGAATAGCCTTCCAGCTGAAGTGGTAGAAGTTAACACAGTGAAGGAGTTTAAGCATGTGTCGGATAGGCATAAGTCTATCCTAGCTATAAAATAAGGCCAGGGACCTAGTGAGAGTATTTAGAAAAATGGGAAGACTAGATGGGCTGGATGGTTATCTGCCATCCCATTCTATGTTTCTATGTAATTCCCACCATGACCCAGAACACTCCTTCTTGTCCAGACATCAATTTCCGACATTTTTTTTACACATCTTCTACTTTTAATGCTAAACTACAAGATGGACTGTAATAAGACATCCAATAAGTCTGATACGTCTAACTTGCCTAAATGGTTTAACAGCGGCAAAAATTACATTCCCTAAATGGATTTTAAGAGGATGCCCAGTTGCAGATAAATGTAAAATATAAAAAATCTTGGAAAGTCCTGGTAGATAACAGTACCATATCACTCATATTAGACAAGAAGCCGTGGTTATCATTTTTACATATGTCAGAAATAGGTCTGGAAATATTTGGACACTGACACAGTTTTCATAATTTTGGCTCTCTACGCCACCACAATACACTGTTCCCTTATTTCAAGGTCTTAAATGTAATTAGACAAATTAACACAATCATAAATAAAATGTTAATGTTTAATACTGTGTCAAGGAACCTTTACAGGCAATGACGGCCTGAAGTCTGGAACACATAGATATCACCACTGGGTATCACTGGGTATCCTTCTTTTTTATGCTTTGCTAGGCCTATTCTGCAGCTGTCTTTAGTTGTTGTTTGTTTGTTGGTCTTTCTACCTCAACTTTTGTTTTCAGCAGGTGAAATGTATGTTCAAATTGGGTTCAGATCAGGTGATTGAATCGACGATTGCAGAATATTGAACTTCTTTCACTTAAACTCCTGTGTTGCTTTCTCAGTATGTTTTGGGTCTTTGTCCATCTGTAAAGTGAAGAGCCGTCCAATCAAATTTTGGCTGAATCTGAGCAGACAATATATCCCTATACACTTCAGAATTTATCTGGTTGCTTTTGTCTTCTGTCTCATCATCAATAAACAATAGGGACCCAGTGCCATTGGATGACATGCATGCCCATGACATCACACTGCCTCCACCATGTTTTACAGATAATGTGGTATGCTTCAGACCACAAGCCATTCCAAGCCTTCTCCATACTTTTTTTCTTCCCATCATTCTGGTACAGGTTGATCTCAGTTTCATCTGTCCAAAAAATGCTGTTCCAGAACCGGGCTGGCTTTATTATAATTAATCTAGTCTGGCCTTTCTATTCTTTAAACATTTTAATGTTTGTGGTGAACCATCTATTTGTTCTTGTAAAGTCTTCTTGGATAATGATATGCCTCCCTCCTAGAGAGTGTTCTTCACTTGTCTGGATGTTGTAAAGGATTTTTTTTTTACCATGGAAAATATTCTATGATCATCCATCACTGTATGTTCCATAGACGTCCAGGATTTTTTGTGTTGCAGAGCTCTCTAGTGCTTCTTTGACCGCATGTTGTGGGTTGACAGCAACAGCTTCCAAATGCGAATGCTACACCTGGAATCAACTCCAAACCTTTTACCTGCTTAATTGAGGAAGAAATAATGAAGGAATAGCCCACACCTGTCCATGAAACAACTTTTGAGTCAATTGTCCAATTACTTTTGGTGAAGGGTTACATATTAAAGAGCTGTCATTTCTAAACCCTTCCACCAATTTGGGTGTGAATACCCTCAAATTTAAGCTGAGAGACTGCATTTTAAGCCCATATTCATTATTTAACTGTACCTTGAATTTATTTTGGTAAACAACCAAAATAACAAAACTTGTGTCAGTGCAGAGAGTGTGCTATCCTTCGACCAAATTGATGCAAATATTTCTGGACCTAGCTGTATATGTGAATACGGAACCTCATATATAGTGTGTGCACAAGAAGAACAAATTAATAGAGAATACCAGATAGCTTTCATGTACGCAAGGAGAAGGTGCAGGAAGTCACTGAAAATGTGATGAGGATGAGATATTGTACGTGTAACACTATGGTAGTGTAGTAGCAGCACACAGAGACTGCTTATTTGAGGAATAAAGCATCTCTACATCTTTTTAATTATCCACCGCTAATCGAGGCTGCCATGGATTTATTATTCTCTAAGCTACAGAAAAAATTATGGGATACAGTAAAATACAGGTCAATTGATTTAACTTACAAGTGGTCATTGGAAAGGCTTATTTAGAGCCAGCTTCATATATCCAGTGACTTAGGACATGAATTCTAAATAAATACTGTGTGTGTCACGTTCATCTAAAAGGAGATTTATATAGACTAATGCACAGGCAGGATTTTATTCCCATCTTTATTGCAGCGGGTCACATGTAAAGAAAAAACATCTTGTATTCACTAAATACTGAATTGCAGTGAAGTGAAAGGTGATTTGCAGCTTAAAGGCTAGTATAGTCAAGCCATGACAAGCACTGGATTTGAGATTTGCACTTAGTACTCTTAGTACTTCAGTTTTTAATGCCTTCACACCTCAGATGCCAATATTATGCATACCTGAGCAGCCAGGTGCCTTTAGTGGTGGTCGTTTATGGTATTTTTTAAAATCACTTTTTTGTGACAGGTACAATACGAGAGAATATTCTTGCATCAAAAATGAGCTGCAAGTCATATCAACTGTTTACATTCCTATAGTCGATCAACCAACACTATCCGAGGCTGCAGCGCAGAACATTGTCAAGAAGCGGCTCAAAATAAAGTACTCTCTCCTCTTAGTGGTACTGATGTATGAGCACTGACATCAGGTGTGTATCCAGGCTGGCTGTCACTGCTCCTTCCTATGTATTCTCCAAGTAAACAAGTCTTGTTAGTGGACCACTTGGATATGATGTCACATTCATTTCACTCTTGAAACAGACCTTACTTACTCAAAAAGGACTGTGCATTGCAAAGAGCAGTGCAAAATAAACGGATTACACACCAGATATTGTTGCTCCTGCACTAATACCATCAGTGAGAAGGGGTGATAGCTTGTGGACAACCTTCTTACATGAAGCTTAGAGACCTGGATGAACATGATGTGCAATGAGAAGAAAATATAGATGAAGCAGGAATGATGTGTAAGGTTTAGACTATATTTGTACATCACACAGTTCAACAGTAGACTTAAATGTTTGTTTCAGGCTGAACTGTAATTCAAATTAAATGGAAACACTGGATTCCTGCTCTGGAGAAAAGATAATGTCTCAATCCACGAGAAATAAGAGGGAAATGGAATCTTTATTAAAGTAACATGACGATGTAGGCTTACAATGAAGGAAAGAATCAATCCGACGCATTTCATGCCCACTACCAAAGTCAAAATAGCCGAATTGGAAAAAACTAAAAGTCAGCTAAGATTTTAGTTCAGCTACACTGGATTTAAATTAGAATTCTCACTTTAGTAAATAACCCTGACATAATCTAAACATGCTACACTTGGCATGGTGGATCCCAAGCTTCTGGCACAAACTGTGGCCATGGAGAGAGGTGAAATTATATCGGTAGACCAACAATACTGATTCCCAATGCAGATCAATAGATTGCTATGCAGACCATGTCAAAGCATCAGTTTTACGTAAGCAGAAAATGAATTGTCGTTTATTATCATATAGTTCATTTTCGTCTTGGTTGTCGGTTAATATTTTTGCAAAACAACTTTGTTAGTTATTGAACATATGGAATCATATTAAAACAATGAATAATTCTAAATTATGGAGCAACAGTTATGTTTTTAACAAGTTGATGAGAATATAGCGTTTCTGCACATCATCTTCCAAACCAGTCAGCTCCAGTTTAATTTAATTGTTTGTTTACCCCTTGCCTCATTGCAGCTCATTAAATACTGTAAGGATTGTCATATTGAACAGCAAAGACATCAGCATGTTAATAATCAGTAATGTATCGTCATGGCAACTGACTTCCAGGTTGCATCTGGTACAGATCATCCAGATTTTCAAGCAGCCTTGCATTTGATTATTTAGTATATAAGTTAGATCTTGGATTATTACATAGAATATTACATACTTCTTAAAGTTACTTACAGGGGTTCCAGGCTCTGCAACCACAGTCTCCACCTAGCAAGAAACTAAGCATTATTTTTAGACAATACAATAACAATTCTGCAAGGCAGAGGTTGGCAAGCGGTAGAGACCCCTATATTTTTAATATTGCAACTTCCTTGATACATGCTTTACATTCTAAAGGCTGGCAAAGCATTATGGTAGCTGTAGTTCAACATCATCGGGGTAACTACTTTTTATCCAACCTTGTGATATAGAATACACTGGATGAGATTTGTGTAATGTAATAAAATCTTAGTTAGTGTGCTATTCAGAAGAGGATGGGATTATTCACAAAGGTTGCCCAACATTAATTGTGATAAGAAAAAACTCACACGTTTTTATTTTTTCACAAAAAATATCGTTTGGACATTTAGTTAGTCCTGTAAGATGTCAGGGATCTCACTGAACATTTATGGACAGCTTTCTCAGTTAATGATGGATTCTAATAGCAACCGGAAGTCTGCAATTGGTTGCAATGTTTTTGGAATGGCCACTTGAACCAAATGTTTCTCATGACAACCTGTCACTTTCTCAAGCAGTAAACCAACAAATGACTGTTGCGGATGTCCACTGACCTTCCTACGCCATTATCACTAACAGAAGTCTTTACCTGGATGATTTAATTTCCTTGATCCACACATTTTAGTTTATATATTTTTTTTGTCACTTTGTCACATCAGTCTAGTTTTTATGTTTTGGATGGGGCATCTTCATTGTACCACATCCGTTTCTATGTGATATATTTTTTATGGACATGTATTTAGTATTTGAATAATTATCTTAATCAGAGTTTAGGATGAAGTTTATTTTAGACTGACATGTTACTTACATTTCCTGGAGTTCCAGGTGGGCCAGGTAATCCAAAGTCACCCTGCATGATGAAGCAAAGCATGTCAATAGTTAAACACGTGTAAGCATTTAGTAAACACAATATCCATCATTAATGCAATAGACCAGCATAGCTCATGGCAGATAGATCCAGGTGAAAGATTAGAACAATTTGCACCACCTACACTACTCTGACCATTCTATAATCTATCTAGAAAATGTATTTGCTTTTTGTGTTAATGCAGTGATCTCAAAGTATCAGTTTGCTGGCGTTTTTTAAGCCCTAAATAAATGTGTCTGACTCCTGGACATACTGCTCTATATTCTACATAGCTAGTGGCCTAGTGCCTAGTTCGTTTTAAGGGCTGCAGTAGGGCCCTTATTTAAAGGAATACAGATATGTTTCTCTGTCCAAATTACATCCCCCTCATGATGTAAAGGGTTAAAAAAACTATTTACTTACCTGATGCAGCACTTGGCATTTGCTGCTGGGTCTCACTCTACCTCTTACGACATTGGTCAACGGGGGACCTAATGTGCTGCAAGTGCACATGAGGCCTTTCCCTTGGGAAAGCATTGTGTCAGTGCTTTCATATGGGTCTTAGCTTGATGCTGGATGCCATCATGCAGAGTTTCAAACTCCATGAAGCGCCTCTAGCAGCTGTCTGGCAGTCTTAGCACAGCTCACCCATGTGTCTCATTAAATCCCCCACCAGCTCATTACCTCCCCCCCAGCTCATCCATGTGTCACATTACCTCCCCCCAAGCTCCTCCATGTGTCTCATCCCCCCAGCTCCTCCCCTTCCCCAAGCCCCTCCATGTGTCTTATCTCCCCAGCTCCTCCATGTGTCTCATTCCCTCTCCCCCCCAGCCCCTCCATTTGTCTCAGTCTCTCTCCCCGCCAACTCCTCCATGTGTCTCATTCACTCTCCTGCCAGCCCCTCCATTTGTCTCATTCCCTCTCTCCGCCAGCCCCTCCATTTTTCTTATTACCTCTTTCCCCACCCTAGCCCCTCCATTTGTCTTATTCCCTCTCTCGCCCCATCCATTTGTCTCATTCCCTCTCTCACCCCCCACATTTGTCTCATTCCCTCTCTAACCCCACTCAATTTGTCTCACTCCCTCTCTTACTCCTCCATTTGTCTCATTCCCTCTCACACTCCCCCCCTTATGTCTTATTCCCTCTCTCACCCCCTCTCCATTAGTCTCATTCCCTCTCTCCACCCCTCCTGTACCTTTGGACTATGTGTAGTGTGGCTGAGCGATACCTGGTCTGACAGGAAGTGCTCTCTCAGTGAGCACTTCCTGTCAGACTGCGGTGTTTGGCCATGCTACACATAGAGACCGACAGAAAACCAGTTTATGTCTATGACACACTCGTCTTTACCATTGACTTGGATAGATCCAGGACGTTAAGTGGTCATTCATGTATGAAACGCAGGGTGTACCCATAAAGAGGATAGGAGTTGCAACAGTAGCATCACAGGAGAGGGAATATAGATGATATGATATGGTCTCCTGTATTTTGGTCCCAACTTCTTGCTAGGACAAGACAACTTTAAGTGCTTTGTGAACAACCACACTTTTTGTCCGACTTGTTAGACTTTTGTTGGCATAATGTTTGTATTTGTTTTATGACTCTTCAAGAATAGTTCTTGCACTGTAAAATTATCTATAGAGGTTACTGGTGAATTGTTCCACTGCAGGCATTGGCCATGTAATGGGTTGATCAGAAAGCATTACTGGATGACTAACATGGAAAGAAGAAGAGGTGAACTGTGCATGTGAAAATTATAAGTAAATTTGGTTGCACTCCATAAATCATACCAATCGTTCTGTAGATGTCTAATGTAACAATGCAGGTATTGTGCAAGTGTCTGGTTGGTTCATTCGGTAAGACCATTTGTCTGTGGGTGGAAGGCAGTGGATAAACGGATCTGGATTTGCAGAAGGTCACAGAACTATTTCCAAAATCTAGATGTAAATTGAAGGCCTCTATCAGGTAGAATAATGTTTGAAACACAATGCAACGTGAATATAGGTTTATAAAATAACATAGCTGCCTGTTTGGCTGTGGGTGTTTCTTTTGCTGTTGGAAAATATACCTTTTTGGTTATTCTGTCAACCACCGCGATTATAATGATATGACTTTGGAAAGCAGGCTATTTAACAATGGAGTCTACCGTGATCTGTGGCCACGCACGGGAAGGACTAGGAAGAGGTTGTACCAATCCAGCTGGATGACTAAGGGGATATGTAGACCAGGATTTTCCTGAATCTTGCTCATCTTTCTGCATGGAACACCACCAAAATTATTGTTTTACTAAGTCATAGACCTGTCTCTGGCCTCCCTGAATCAACATCAAGGAATCATGGCACTGGTATAAGACTTCAGTTCTGTCTCCTTCCGGAACATATAGTACGTTCTTGGTTTGCATGTTTGCAGCAGGAAAGGGCACCGCGGTCTCTTGTGATCTTGTTCACAAGATCTATGGATTTTTTTCTATTGAAGATAATTGGGTTTCCATAAAATTTCCTTCGTGTAAGATTGTTTTAGTTGGGTTGACTGTAGAATCGACTCAACAGTGTAATTGTGACAAAGTGTCAGCTTACAATTTTTTGAAACTGGAAGGTAAGTGATGTGAAAAAAGGTCCACCTTGCTTGTCTTGAACAAAGTCGTCATGCTGATCTGGTTATAGGATTGTAGGTGCCTTACAGAAAATGTCTCCATTCTTCCAAGGCCTGTTTAATAGCTAGGAGTTCTTTATCACCAATGTCATAATTATCTTAAGCAGAACTTAATCCCTTGGAATAAAAGGCATCTGGATAAAGGTGGTAGTTGGTCTAACCTCTCTGTGACAGTATGACTCTTGTTGCTACTTCTGAGGCACAATCCTCTACATAATAGGGTTTTGAAGAATCAGGTAGGGTAAGGATTGGTGAATCGATGCTTGGATTTGTCAAATGCCCTTTGGGCATTTTCGGACCATCAGAACGTGGTATGACTCTTGGTGAGAGCGGTCAACAGGTGAACCACTTGTGAAAAATTACAGAAGAACTTTCAATAGAAGTTGGCAAATCCAAGAAATCATTATTGTTTTTTATTTATAGGTGTAGTCGAATTTGTGACAACTTTACAAGAATCCATCTCAAGGTATCCTGAAGTCAGGAAGTAACCCTAAAATTTAATTTGGGCAGTCTGAAGGATGCATTTTTTCCAGCTTTACATAGATTGTATTGATGTAGTCTGTCAAGAACCTTATACACACGATGACCTTGAGTCTCTATAATTGGGGAGAATATCAGAATATCGTCCAGATACATAACCATTTGGTCAAGCAAGTCCCTGAAGATGTCGTTGACAAAATGTTGGAAAGTGGAGTTACACAGCCCAAAAGGCAAGATACTCAAAATGGCCACAGAAAAAATGGGCAGAGCAACAAGGGAGCTGAAGTAAGTCATGACAGGGGATATTGATTAATAATATAAACTTAGGGTATATTTACCCCATTGACGGTGGGGTAGGATGTTTAGTAAATACGGGATTCTGAGCCCCAGTAACCATTGGTTTGTAAGTGATAGATTTGGGAATTTTGATCTACACAATCTATCCCCCATGTTGATGCTGTTCAAAGAAGCAGTTTCCATCAGATAGGCTGCTTGTAAATGTATACAATTTGGGATAAATTAAGACATTTCCCGGAATAATCAAGTTCCTGGCTACAAATTCAGTGCTTAATGAATATATATCTATGGGTGTTAATTGCTTTTCTACCTGTAGCTTTCATTTTGCATTTTATTTCAGATAATCCTACTATGGTAAATAAGACTAAATATACAGTTAATGTATCCTCTTCAAGAAGAACAAAATAACACATACCTTAATTCCCTTTTCTCCTTTATATCCAGACTGTCCAACATCTCCCTTTTCTCCCTGTAATTGAAAATGAATATTTATATATATATATCTTATAGATATCTGTCTATCATGTTTCCATGGCTTTCAAAACAGCAAGGTTTTTAATGTTTAAAATTATTTTAATATTTTCATTTAAGACTAAACAAACATTTGTACAAATTGGACATGTAAGGTTCTAGAATAAACACGTTATCTGTGGCCTATTTTTTTTATGATCATTGCACAAAATAAAACTTCAAAAATAACACATAGATTGCTCCATAAAGTATGCCCATGGTTATATTCATTATGTAATACCAAACAATAGACATATTTTTGTATCAAGGAATTTGTGGGTCTTCTGTAGTAGTCCAGACATATGTGGTTCTTTCGATAGTCTTTTATCAATGCAATCAAATCTTAAAATGGCAACAGAAGGTTTGGATCCGCTGTGTTCTGTGGATAACCCCGACACTTAAATATAATTTCAAATGTTGAAATGTGAATTGTAATTTGGACAATTCTGCTGGGTAAATGGGAACTTAAAGAAGAACATATTTGCAAAAATAAGCTTGGTAAGTGTATCTTTATGGAGTCAACCATGTTACCATCCAGAAGGTATTTATACAAACAGCTTGGAAAAGATCAGAAAAGGAGGCAAAGGAAATAAGATTAAATGGAAAGTAACCAAAATAGAACAGCAATCACATAGTAGAGAGGGGAAGACAAATCTATATTAATATAAAAAGAGACATAGGAGGCAGAGAGAAATATTATATTGGAAAGAGGAAACCAAAAAAAAATAAATGAGGTGCAAAACAATATAGGGAGAAGAGGATAAAACAAAACACAATAAGATGAAATGTAAAAGAACACATGAAAGATGTGAGGATATTTTACTGGCCCGCTGGGTTAAGTTCCTGTGATTAGAATACGACTTCCATACTCAAACTAAGTGAAAGAAGAGTTGAAAACACCAAGCCGAGAGGAACAAAATAATATAACTTGAGAGACGGAGTGGGGAGAGGAGTCACATAAAGAGGACAAAGCAACAATAAAAAAACAATAAAAAAATACAGAAAGTGACATCTCATATGGGAGTTGAACAGTATGGTATAATAAGGAAATTATAGTATGTACTGAGACCCAAACTTTCTGATACTGTACTCCTAACTGAGACGTACCCAAATCCTGGCCAACCTGTATCACACAATGCCGAACATGTTCAGCTAGGGTAACGATACTGGATTCTCCACATGGTGACAATGCCGAACATGTTCAGCTTGGGTCATGATACTGGCTTCTCCACATGGTGACAATGCCAAAACATGTTCAGCTAGGGTCATGATACTGGATTCTCCACATGGTGACAATACCAAAACATGTTCAGCTAGGGTCATGATACTGGATTCTCCACACGGTGACAATGCCGAACATGTTCAGCTAGGGTAACGATACTGGATTCTCCACATGGTGACAATACCAAAACATGTTCAGCTAGGGTCATGATACTGGATTCTCCACATGGTGACAATGCCGAACATGTTCAGCTTGGGTCATGATACTGGATTCTCCACATGGTCACAATGCCGAACATGTTCAGCTTGGGTCACGATACTGGATTCTCCACATGGTGACAATGCCGAACATGTTCAGCTAGGGTCACGATACTGGATTCTCCACATGGTGACAATGCCGAACATGTTCAGCTTGGGTCATGATACTGGATTCTCCACATGGTGACAATGCCGAACACGTTCAGCTAGGGTCATGATATTGGATTCTCCACATGGTGGCAATGCCGAACATGTTCAGCAATGGTAACGATACTGGATTCGCCACATGGTGACAATACCAAAACATGTTCAGCTAGGGTCATGATACTGGATTCTCCACATGGTGACAATGCCGAACATGTTCAGCTTGGGTCATGATATTGGATTCTCCACATGGTCACAATGCCGAACATGTTCAGCTTGGGTCACGATACTGGATTCTCCACATGGTGACAATGCCGAACATGTTCAGCTAGGGTCACGATACTGGATTCTCCACATGGTGACAATGCCGAACATGTTCAGCTTGGGTCATGATACTGGATTCTCCACATGGTGACAATGCCGAACATGTTCAGCTAGGGTCATGATATTGGATTCTCCACATGGTGACAATGCCGAACATGTTCAGCTAGGGTAACGATACTGGATTCTCCACATGGTGACAATGCCGAACATGTTCAGCTAGGGTAACGATACTGGATTCTCCACATGGTGACAATACCAAAACATGTTCAGCTAGGGTCATGATACTGGATTCTCCACATGGTGACAATGCCGAACATGTTCAGCTTGGGTCATGATACTGGATTCTCCACATGGTGACAATGCCGAACATGTTCAGCTAGGGTAACGATACTGGATTCTCCACATGGTGACAATGCCGAACATGTTCAGCTAGGGTAACGATACTGGATTCTCCACATGGTGACAATGCCGAACATGTTCAGCTAGGGTCATGATACTGGATTCTCCAAGAAATTAGACGATTGGGACAAAAGACGATTGATGTCTGATGGCTAGGGAACATAATTAAATATTGATTTTTTTCACAGATCAAGTAAGAATTGAGCAATAGAGGTAAAAAAACAGGAGCAGTACAAAATAAAATCTATATTTATATATTATATATTTACTAAACATATCAATATAGATTTTTGTTTACTGCGCCTCCTGTTTTTCCCACTATTGGTTACTTTTAATTAACTTGATCTGTCAACCAAAGAGCAGGAAAATGCTCCTCTAAGTGTACTGTAAAATATATACAAAATATTATAATATATTCTTTAGATTATAAACTCATGGGCTATCTAATGAAGCACTTTGTATAAAACAGTTTCAATAGCTAGATCTCAGCCCATGGGCAAGGTCCTCTTTACCATTTGTATTGGTCTGTGTATATTTTTAATTCTCCCCTAATTGTACAACACTGCCGAACATGTAATAAATAAATAAATAAATGTATAAATAAATATATTTTTCAGCACACCAATTGGCCCACTTTCACATCTTTTTTGTTCTCCTGGTTTGGTTCCCAAATTGGAGTCTCTGTTCTGGAATTCTGTCGAGCCGAACCAAAAGTCGGCTGAAATACAGGTGTCCTAAAAAGTTTTCTATTTTGAAAATAAATTATTTGACTGAACCACATTTTATTGCCATTCACAAGTCTAGTACACAGCAGCATATTCAGAAACAGACAGATGTACATGCACTTTACATTATTATCATTATTATTTTTACATTTTATTAAACATGTCCCGGTTTTAAAGTCACCTACCTGGTCTCCCTTATCTCCTTTAAGACCATCTGCACCAGACAACCCAGGTGGTCCTGCATCACCCTGAAAAGGAAGGCATCTATTCATTATTCCTAACCTTGAATAAGTTATTAATGTAGAAAATGCACAGGTGTCTGATGACAGTTCAGTCGACCTCATCAGAAGTTCTAAACACATTATTTATCAAACTATGGTTTTGTCCATGCCAGCTACATTGACACTTGGATTTATTAGAAGAGCCTTTACATTTTCTTTGCTCGCTGATACAAAGGATCTCTTTAATTGCCTTAATTCTTCCAAGACAAGAGTCCATGAAATTTTGTATCATAATGGCTTATGCAACAGTGCTATGTCTTCTTTTTTTGGGGGAGGGGGCATTTTTAATTTTTATATTAACTACTATATTATCATCTAGTATTGTAGCCAACAGAAATTAGCTTATTATTGATCTTGCAGGGAGCAAACCTTGTGTGGCAGTTTCTGCAGGTTACATTGAATAAGGCAACACTGTCTGAACATATTACTTCTCTGCTGAGAAGTTTGGATAAACTGAGGGACTTCTTTGGAAAATAATAGGTTACATATAAAGCAGAACAATGCGGCTTTGCATTTGAGTTGCAAAAATGAACTTACAATTAAAAACAACTCACTAAACACCACAATCATTACTGTTATTTGATGTGCAAAGACCTGCAGTCTCAGAAATGTAAGCATTGTCATTTGAGAGAAACATCACTGTTTATATTTGTCATTAAGGGTGCCTCTAGTCTAGTGGCTGTTAATCAAACATCAACAAGACTAATTGAAAGGCTTCATGCTCAGTATTGGACGCTCTGAATGACTCTCTTGTAGAGAAGCATTGAATTCACTGCTCCTCTATGAGAAGCATCAAGTTGTCTGAGCACAATGATTGAAGGGAAAAGGGTTTCAACATGGAGCGTCATTGCTGGGGAAGCCTGAAAAAGTATGTTTTGGAAATGTGAAATTGTGATGTGTTTATGAGCTTATTCTCATATTTAGCATGCCACTCAGACATCAGGGAAACTCGGTCTTTCAGAGCATTTTTAAGATTTGCCTTAGAATATTCTAATAATGCGCAATGTAATGGATGTAATCATTTTTTAATGAAGCAGAATAGGACGTTTGCCATTTAAGTGTCTAGAGTGGACTTTTTTGCATGGGACAGATGGAAATTTCTTTAGATGTGAAAATCTTAAGTATTTTATCCACTGAAAAAACATTAGTAAAAATCATTATCGACTAACACACATTCCTAAATGGTACAAATACTCTAATAAAGTGCTATAAATGTGCTATGAATTTTTGCTCCAAATCCGCAAATTCAGAAGTATCCGAATTTCAAAATTCCTACAAAATTCCTACAAAATTCCAGCAAACCAAAAACAAATGAGTTGGGAGCAAATCTATCCTAAAATCTTTGGATCCATTCATTTTGATAAGGATAGAAAATTAGGGACTTATTTATTAAGCAACTGAAACCATAAAATGAAAACGTCTTTTTTTTTTCTTAATGTTCACCTTTCAGTGGTTTAGTAGGTAACTCCCTAATTTGGTACCCTTACATGGGATTGCCATAATTAAGGGTGCCAAATTAGGGAGCTCTTGTGTTTAGTACATAGCGGTCTAATTGGATACCCTTAAATGGGCAATCTCTCATAAGGATACCATTAAGGAACATACGTTCTATATGCATAATGTGCGCATCACATACATTCTATACACAAACAGCACATACATTTACTGTCAGCACTGAAAGGCTGTTCCATGTATCTACTACCCTTCGCATATCACAGTTAGCCTGTACAACTTCCACTGGAAGGTTGTGATTTTGAAAGGGTAGTCAACACCTCAAATGGCCTTCCAGTAGAAGTAGTAGAGGCTAACAAAGGGTTGTAGATACATGGAACAGAATACCCTTAATTATAACTATTCCCAATAAGGGAGCTATCTATTACCCAACTGAAAGGTGAACATTAAGAAAAAAAGTCATTTTCTTAATTTTGCTATTTCAGTTCCGTAGTATACATAAGTCCCTAATTTGATACTTTTAATCATGGAAATTCCATAAGATACCAAATTGGGGGGTGGGGGGAGGGAGGGGACTACTAATCAAATTCAGTTGATTAGTAATCAACTGAAATAGCAAAAATATGTCAAAGAGTCCTTTCTTAAAGGGACACTCCATGCACCCAGACCACTTCTGCCCATTGGAGTGGTCTGGGTGCCAACTCCCACTACCCTTAACCCGGCATGTGTAATTATTGCAGTTTTCATAAACTGCAATATTTATCTTACAGGGTTAAGTCCTCATTCATAGAACACGAATAGTGTGTAATGACGACGCTGGATGTCCGCACGCTATGTGAGGACCTCCAGCGTCGCCGAAATCCCCATAGGAAAGCATTGAAAATATTATCCAATGCATTCCTATGGGGAGGTCTAATGTGCGTGCGCAGCATTGCCGCGCATGCGCATTAGGTCTCTGCTGCCGGCTGACGTCAGCGGGGGAGGAGCGTGGGCGGAGCCTGACCCAGCACCCAGGACATTGGTGCTGGATACAGGTAAGTCACTGAAGGGGTTTTAACCCCTTCAGCAACTTGGGATGGGAGGTGGGAGGGAGAGGGGACCTGCAGTGCCAGGAAAACGGTTTGTTGTCCTGGCACTGGAGAGTCCCTTCCCTTTTGCTTTTTCAGTTGCTTGGTAGATAAGTTCTTATTTGGTACCCTTAATTATGGAAATACCACATTAGGATACCAAATTAGGGAGCTATCTAGTAAACAGTTAAAAGATCAAAATTAAGAAAAAAAAATAAGCTCTTTGATTAATTTTAATCTTTTAGGCAGGTGTTTAGTAGCTAGCTCTTTAACTTGGTACCCTAATGTGGGATTACTATTTTTAAGGATAGCAAGTTAGGGTAAACCGTGCCCTAATTTGGTATCCTTTAGAATAACGGGACTAATAGTACCTGAATTTTATTTCAGTTCCAAAATATTTAGGGATTCATTTTGTGCCGAATCATTAATTTCTGCATTTCGGAGGAACCGAAATTCGAAACTTTACTAATATAAAAAGTTTGTATTTTGCACATGTCTAGTTAGTACTGGTAATACTTACATAGATTATCTACATATACTATACTATGCGTACATTTTTCCTTATAAATAACATATTATTGTATTGTGTTACAAAGTAATCTATTTTTCTAAGTTCGATACATCTAATCTAAGTACCGCACATACTCAAGGTATTCTGGTTACACCAATATGTTACATAAAAATTAAAAGAATAGATGGAAAATGGAGAAAGTGGAGACTATAGGATACACCCATTATGTTACCTTATCTCCAGGACGTCCAGACAGACCTCGCTCACCGGGTTCTCCCTGTATAAGAAAATAACAGTAATGAGTAACTTTACATTGGTCATCTGGTAACACTCCGATATGAAACAATAGCAGTCTTTGAGTCTTTTGGACCATGCAGTTGGGAAGACCTCTGATTTGGCATTCATTCTCGGCTGATTTCAGGACCCTTGCTTCATTAGAGTTTATCAGTGTAATACCTTCTACAAGTTCAAATATGCATGTGTGATGTATCATTCCTTGTTCACTTGATCTGTGAGATTCTGGATGTATTGTATATTTCTCACTATGTAATTGACTTAGGGGAACATTGTGTTTGTGTGCGTGTTTTGGGTGGGATAATTGTCTGGAGAGAGAGGTTTTTGCATGACTAATGGAACAACTTTGGTCAGCGTGAGGAAATTCAGAAGCTATTTTTTGGTGATTGCTCAATGTATTGTCTTCTGAAATTACCATATGCTCTTCCAAATTGATCAAAATTAGATTGTAACTGGAAACAATCTGAGTGTCTCTGTAATAGCCCTGAGAGTTTGTCAATTAGCTTGTGTTGTTAATTGTCAATGGTTAAAGAGAATCAGATGTTCATCCATTGGGGAGACAGAATACATACACACATACATACATATATAAATAAACATTATTTAACAAAAAATAAAGCTCTATTAATCATTAGTACCCTGTTAGTGTACGACCTCTATTCCCATTCTCATGCGTGGTGAATAGAGGAGGGGCTGGGACAATGTATCCCCACCCTTTTTCCCCCCTTGCGTGTTGCGATGTTTTATTGATAAACTATTTGTGTGGCTTTCTCATTGCCCTGATCTACTGGAGATGCAGGTCCTCTTACCTGTGGGCCAGTTGTTCCAGGGATTCCATCCAAACCACCATCTCCCTTTTCACCCTGTGAACAGATGAAAGAAAATGCTTTAGAGATATTAATAACATTTAACTTATGATTTGTTTTAACTTCATGGTCAAAGGTACTGATCCAATCAGGGACAACCCAGCCTTTCAGCTATCTAAAGTTAAAGGTACAATATAGTGTTAAAATCACCATCTAGCCTTCCCCCCTACCTCCCCTCAAATCCCTCCTCCGTTTCCCCTTTGCCTCCCTAAATATAGTAAAATCTTTGTATTCATGTCTGCAGCTGCTGCCTCTGACCCTCACCTGCCTGCTTGGCTAACATCATCAGAAGTGATTCTGTGAGCAAACCACAATGCTTTCTCATAGGGTGGAGCAGCCATCTGAGGAGTGGCCAGTGGAGTTATCACTAGGCTGTAACGTAAACACTGCATTTTCTCTGAAAAGACAGTGTTTACTGCTCAAAAGCCTGAAGGTAATGATTCTACTCACCAGAACAAATGCAATAAGCTGTAGTTGTTCTGGTGACTATAGTGTACCTTTAAAAATATAAGTATTGTTAAAATTAAAAATTATAAAATCTATGTATACTCTGCTGATACAGCCCAACCACATGCAGTGAGCATTTTGAATTAATGGGATAAATAGTTATCTGATACTAATTTGTTACTATTATTAATTCTTAAAGTAGACTCGATCAATACATGTATTCAAATGTTTTCTATTGGTTCTATAATACCAATTAGGACTACATATTTACTTATTGATTAATTGATTGATTTAAAAAATAAATTGATTGATTGGTATAAATTATTTGTGATTACACTGAGTTCCTTGTCTCGAAATCCGTCAGAAAAACTGTGTCTAATTTTTACAGAACTAGAAAAAAGCTTAAGGTGGGAGGTTCTAACGCGATATACAGTTCCACAATCTGGGCATGAGCAGATCTGAGAGGAACACGAAGCAGGTGAACTTAGCCCTTGGCGTGGAGTGTAGTAACACCTAAAGCTAGTTAGCTTTTATTAATAGTAAACCATAAAAAGGAATGCTTACCTTTGGTCCAATAGGTCCAGGTATACCATCAGCTCCATGCTTCCCAGGTAAACCCTGCATATTGTCATAAGAGTCATTTTAATATACAATATATAATAGTCATCTTATACAATTGTTTAATATCATAATATTTTGATATATTGGTTTATTTTTATATATTATATTTTTTTTATAGTTTAATAATTTGTAAAAAAAAAAAAAAAAACATTTGAAAAGTTTAGCCAAAAATATTAAATCATTTGAATAGTTTATCCAACAATAGAAATTGAGGCTATTATTTGGGTCATATTTACATTGTACAGTACTTGCTAACACATATATACCTGGATACATCGTATACTGTGTAAATGTAGCTCACTACTTTTGAAATATTAATTTATTGGATGGTTTTAGTGCCTAAATTCTGTTATGGAAAAGGCATACTTTTTTGAAATAATTTTTTAATTGGATATATATATATATACATATATTTATTATATTGCTTTGCAAATATTTAACTTCTTAGTATGTAGGGAGATTATTAACAATGAAACTAAAACAGTGTATTTTTTAAGATGCCTCTATGGTATGTAAAGTAATATCTTGAGACAAAAACACAAACCTATGAAAAAAGAAAAAAAAACCTTATCACTACTGCAAATAGATAATATAAACCGTCTGACGTCTGAGAAGCTTTACAGCGAAACGCGTAGACGACGCGGTGATGTAACCACGCAGGTTACGTGGTGACGCAAAGTGGGCGGAGTTACGCGAGTACCCAGAAGACTCCAAAGCCGACGCTCTGAATAACTGGTAACCGGATATCACAGTGGGACTATCTATCCGTGGAGGATCTGTGGGAGCCGGATACATTGTTGATCAGGCTCGTGCATGAGTACCACAAAGCATTTGTGAGTAGCAGCTGGGACTGCATATACTCACTTTTTTACCTCGTTAGAGGCTACTTTTATTTTTTCTGTTATTATTGTTATGTCTATGACTCTGGTCTTTCAATGTGGATAGGAGTGTTCTATGTTTAGTGTGCAATAATAAATATATCACATTTTTGCTGTGCTTCACAATTACATGTTTTCTATATTTTTTATATATATCTGAGTTGAAGCAATCTCAAGATCATTCTGAGGTCCTGGAACCTGTTTAGCGCTCCACCTACATAAGTATACTATTATCACTACTGCATTTACTAAGTGTTATTTAAGAATGGAATAGCCAATCGGAATTCTAGAATTATTAAACTTTATTTAAAAAAAAGAAAGAACTATTGTAAAATGTAAATTTTTGTTCTAATCTAATTATATATCACTCATGTTCATCTGACCATTCATCCATCTATATCTACATACAATTTCACTTAAAGGGATCTAAACAACTTTAGCTTAATGAAGCAGTTTTGGTGTATAGGTCATCCCTCTACAGTCTCACTGCTCAATTCACTGGTTTTTAGGAGTTAAATCACTTTTGTTTCTGACTGACACAGCCTGCATGAAAAAAAGGTTTCAATTTCAATCAGATGTTAACTTACTTTAGATGTTTTTTTATATCATGCTCTGCAAAATTTACTTTAATCATACACAGGCGGCTCCTGCAGGTCTAGTAGACTATTAATAGAGCATGAGATAAAAGGTTGTGTGTGACTAAGACTGTATAAAATGGCAGAGAATTGAGCAGTGAGACTACAGGAGCATAATCTCTACACCAAACACTGCTTCATTAAGCTAAAGTTGTTTTGGTGCCTACAGTGGCCCTATAAAGGGCCATCCAAATCTACACACCATAACTAATGCTAAATTTAAAAAAAAAACAATAAAACAACTGTGTACATGCATGTGTATACACAGAGAGTCATTCATTTTAACAAGAAGCAAGTTGAAGTAAGCTGACAAATTATTTAAAAATTAGCATGCATGGGCCTCTATTTAATATTTATGGATAAACCTTTCAAACGATTTAATATTTTTGGATAAACCTTTAAGAAGTGTTTCTCAAAATATTAAAATATCAAAAAATATATGATATATAAAAATATCTTAATAATAATAAACAGTAACAGAGGAGATGATTTAATCTGTTGGCCCTGTAGAATTCATCACTTTACAGGGTTCCAATTGAGCATAGATATAGTAAGGAGACCAAGGGAATAGAACAGAAACAAGATGCAATTTCACCAACACCACAAGTAAAGTATATACTCACAGTTAATCCAATTTTTCCTGGCTTTCCTGGAAATCCTATTTCACCCGGCAACCCCTAAAACAAAAAGCAGAAAATGTGGCGTGTTATAATAAAATATAAGGAGGAAAGGAAGCTGTTTCAGTTAATTTTGTGTCATTTTACTAATTCTAGTCATTATTCAAATTCCCTTCTCTTAGAAATTATAATTCTTTAATATAATATTAAATTCAGTAATATAATCTAAAGACGTAAGACAGAAATAAATATTTAATGCTCAGAAATAATGCAGCACTAGCTCCAGATTCATCCATCCTTATCCAACAATCTTTAATTCTGTTTAATTCTACTAATTTATAATCAACTATAATAATATAATTTTTAAGACAAATGATAATCCAGTTTCTTACTTGAATTCCATCCGGTCCTGGGGGTCCAGCAACGCCAACTGGTCCAGGTGGGCCCTAAAAAAATAAAAATGGTCAGTAATATAGAAACATAGACACATCGAAAGTGATGGAAGATAAGAATCATTCGGCCCATCTAGTCTGCACAATGTTCTAAATACTCAAATTCGTTCCTGGCCTTATCTTATATCTAGGGTAGCCTTCGTCCTATTTCATGAATGCCTAAACTCCCTTACTGTGTTAACCTCTACCACCTCAGCTGGAAGGCTATTCCATGCATCCACTACCCTCTCAGTGAAGTAATGCTTCCTGATATTATTTTTAAACCTTTGCCCCTCTAATTTAAGACTGTGTCCTCTTGGTTTGGTAGTTTTTCTTCTTTTAAATATAGTCTCCTCCTTTATTGTGCTGATTTCCTTTATGTATTTAAATGTCTCTATCATATAAAGAAAAATAATTGTTGCTGCACTGGTTAGGTAATGCATTTCTCAATACATTGATTTCTGATAATAACAGCACCAACTTGTACAGGCATATAAATGGGAGTCCATCATATTGGCATGAGCATGTGCCCAGGCCTGTGATGGTTAATTTGTAATAATCCTGGATCATTATCACCCCTGATATTAAAATACTTCTATACTGAGGGAAATTTCTTATAACAATCACTGTTGGTATAAAAGTATTTAATAATATTTATCAGGCTGATTTCCAATATTAAATATGGCCTCAATTTAATAAGCTTTGCAGATGATTTAATACTGTTAGAAAAAAAAATATTTATCAACCAAAATTCTTGTAGACTTTATTGTACAGCGCTGCATAATCTGATTGCTCTATATAAATAATAAAATAATAATAATTGTTGACATGAGCAGGTAAAGCATTTGAAACATTTTTCTGACAGTATGGAATTTTTGGGGAAGCTTATTAAATCGAGGCCTATGCAAGCTAAGATTTTTTATTTTCTGGTCGGAGGAGTCAGAAATAGAAAACAAAATCAAAATAGAAGAAAAATATTTGTTGAGAAAATTAGCGATGGGATGTAAAATCTGCATTCTTATTTTCTAACACTAGAGGGAGCTCAAGGTATGAAAATCAAGCAACATTTTTCCCCTTTTGCTTAAATTCCAAGCTACACAACAGAACAGGTTTAATATTATTTGAACTATTTAAGTGCCATATTACTCTGATACAAATTTGTAACAACTAAAGAATTCTTATAGTAGAATGTTTAAGGTCTGTGGAAGACGATTGCAGCTGGGATACGTTTTGTACAACATGGCATGTGGCCAATAATTCTGTATTATGGAAACACTGCATTTGTGTCAATCCTGCTTGTGTTGTACGTTCTTCTAATAAATAGATTCCAAACTCACCTCTGGACCAGGAACCCCATCGACACCTGGAAGACCTTCTTCTCCTTTGGGTCCCTATGAGATAACAAATACAGAGTATTTATATATATTTTTTTTTTTAAATATTTTTTTAAAATTTTAGTTTTGATAAATAAACTGTGAGTACATTAAAAGATATGTAGTTAAGAAGAAGTACATGACAACAGTTCAGTTATAACACATATGTGTAAATAGCAATGAGTTTAGAGAGTAATTCCAGTCGAATGTTCTGGAAGACTGCTATATGGTAACAAACTGCAGTTATGTAGGCTTGCTAAGTACCAACGTAGTATATACCAATGTTTGCAGTTATCGTAGACAGAGAAATGAAATGCAGTGGAACAAATCAGGATTAGGTAAATATTTGAGTTCAGAGGGTCGTCTATAGGATTATGGTATGTAGCGGACATATTCTTAGGATTAAGGGGTTAGGATCAAGAGCCTCTTAAATGGAAAACATAACAAATACATTAATTTAAAAAAATGAAAAATAAACATGATTATTTGGTAGATATACCTCCAATGAACACATGCATGCATTAATTATGCATTCTTCCACTGGGGTTATACCTCAAACAGTTTGCAAAAGTGGCAGTTCTCTTGTATGCTGCCTTTGCAAGCCCTCCCCTTCTAACCCCGTCCAGACTTTCTGCGGCTGTCCAATCAGACTCCCAATGCAGCTCAATGAGAAGTCTTTGCAAGGCAGGTGCTCTGGGTCATTGCTGCCTCTTGAGTTTAACTCCACTGAGCTAAGCGAACCAGGAAGTAACAAGACCTATGTCTGATTGACTGCAAGGGGGAGGTGTAACAAGGTTACATTATAAAAATGCCAATTTCTATTGGAATCTGCACTACTTTGTTAAGCTGACATGGTCTGGGTGCCTATAGTGGTCCTTTAAACAATCCTGCTTACGGAGCAATTCAACTTATCCTGTCTAATAAGTAATGAGCAGCGGGACTTTTTACTGGGCTGGGAGGAATATGTCAGCTGTAGCTCTTGCATGCTGCATCATAAGGAACAATTTAGTTGTTTTTTTTATTTTCTTAAAAAAGAAAATATGGATAATGTTCTATATATTGTGTGTTTTTTGTTATGCAAAAAAAAAGAATATAAAAATAAAAACTCACACGCTGTCCTTCGAGGCCTGGAAGTCCAGGGCTTCCCTTGGGGCCCTCTTGTCCCTGAAAAAAGAATAACAAAACATATAAAGATGTAACCAATGTATAAATAATATATGATGTATTACTCGTTAGCAGGCCCGGTTTCAATGTTAGCAAAGAACCGTGTGAACTATTGCACAAACATAATATTTTCACTTTACTAATGTTAGGACAATATGTTACAATTGATGGTATTTAAAACCATGTTTGAAAAACACTCTGGTTTGGTGCTTCAAATATCTTTCACTGTTTTAAAATGGAAGAAAACCGTTTGTATGAGTTTCATATTTAATCTCAAACATTTAAAATTAATCTCAATGTGTAACCACAAATAGATCATTATTCCCATGGCTGTAATATCTACGGTCAAATATCACATCAAAATCACTTTTAGGTCTGGTGATTAAACAACAACAAGGAAATTATATTTTGAAATCTGGAGCATAAAAAGTGTAAATAAATGTCATATTTCAACTGCTGATTTATATATTAAATGGACTGTCCAGGCACCCAGATTTGATCTCAATGAAGTGCCTCAGTCTTTTTAACCCTGGACCTAAAAATGTTGCTATTTTGCTGGAACGACAATGTTTTCATTGCAGGGTTAACAAGCATCTTGTGGCTGTCAGGAAGACTAAGTCATAGTGAAAATGACTCATTGAGAGCATTGGATTGGGCAATGTGGCATTTTCCCTATGGAGAAGCATTGGATTGGCTTAGATCATCAACACTGATGATCTCAGCCAAAGAGGTGGAGCTGCAGCTAGGAGAGCAGCACACCTCAGGATGTAAAGTAAGTATATCTTAACTTCGGGTCCGTCTTTAATATTAAATGGACCCTGGGCAATCATTTGCATGGGCCCTCTAAATCCTGCCCCCTTCCTAGCATGCAATCATGCCACCCCCCCCCTTACCCTCCCCCCACACACCTTCCCCCCAAAGCAGTGGCAGAACTAAAGTAGAAAGGGCCTGGTGTCTCCCCTCCCCCCCCCCAACAATCACAAGGGCAGCCAAAAAGTAGATCCCTATCTGTCATGGAACTCCAATAATGCTTTGACAGCAGGGGGGTCCTACCATTTTCCCATGCTTGCAGGGTTGTGTTTAGTACTGAGCAGTGTTTGTTTGAATGTAAACATGTTTTTTGTATGGAGTATGTTTGTGTGAATGTAGGGGTGTGTTTGTATGTGTTGTTAGCATTTGAATGCATGTATGTATAGTTTTGTTTTTTTCAATTGCAGGGGTTTGTTTATATTTATTTTGGTGCTTAACACAGATGTGTGTTTGTATGTACTGTTGACTTTTCAATGTAGGAGTGTGTTTATATGAAGTGTTGAAGTTTGAATTAAGAGGTGTATTTGTGTGTAGTGATGGCGTTTGAATGTTGAGATGTATGCACATATACACATACACTGCTACACACACATACACACACACACTGAAACAGATGCAGATACACAGATATACACATTGACACACATGAAGATATACAGACACATATACACATATTGGCACATATGTAGATACAGACACACAGATTTATGCAGACACAAACACACCAATACACATACAGACAAACAGATATACTACCTTAACACTTGCAGATACACAGACACACAGATACAGATACAAACACTGACACACATGCAGAAACACACAAAGATACACACACTGACACACAGATACACAGAACTATCAGACATACTGACACCCAGACTTACTCTGACAGGCATACAGACACACACACATACATATACACTGACAGACATACTGACACACACATGCATACAGATACACTGACAGACATACTGACACACACACACAGATGCACTGGCAGACATACTGACACACACACAGATACACAGACAGACATACTGACACACACAGACACATACACTGATAGGCATGCTGACACACACACACACACACACTGACAGACACACAAGGGGACACATACTGACATACTAACACACACATACACTGACAGACATACTGACACAGACAAACAGTTACACACAGACATACACCGGCAGACATACTGACACACACACAGACAGATACACTGAGAGACACACACACAGACACATACACTGACAGACATACTGACATGCAGATATATACACTGACAGACATGCTGACACAAAAACACACACACAAACAGGCACACACTGACATACTGACACACTGACAGACATACTGACACAAACAGACACAAATATGATGGCAAACATAGTGACACACACACAGACACATACACTGACAGACATACTGACATGCAGATATATACACTGACAGACATGCTGACACAAAAACACACACACAAACAGGCACACACTGACATACTGACACACTGACAGACATACTGACACAAACAGACACAAATATGATGGCAAACATAGTGACACACACACAGACACATACACTGTCAGACATACTGGCACACACACTTACATGCATACTAACACACATGTAACATTTACATTTGTAAACCCACCCTCCAGTTTCCTACCTTTGCTGGAGGGTTGATTCCTTGGGGTCCAGTGTGGCCTGAGGCTGTTGGAAGTTGGAGTCTGGCTCCCCAGCTCCCTCGTCACTCCCTGGTCCTCCCTCCCTTGCGGCTCTGTTTTCTCTGGGAGAAAGTGACTAGTGGCTGTCACTTCCTCCCATTCTGCTGAAAAGCAGGGGCCCGGTTGTGCTGTTAAAAGGGCCACAGCGCACTACCAGGCCCCTGCTGACAACTCCCCACTTGGTGGACCTGAGTGCATGGGCCACCCGCTGGGCCTCCTTAGCATGTGGACCCCCAGTGGGCCTTGGAAAAAAATTGCAAGCAGCCCCCCCAGGAGTAACTGGGCATGGGGCAGCTGCCCCGTTTTCCCCGCTTTAAAGATGGCCCTGCTTACCTTTTAAATCCCTGCAAGGGGGATACGATTGCATTAGGAATACATGTTTGTTCTTTTAATGGGACACTATAGTCACTAAAACAACTATGAAGCTGCAGCTAGGAGAGCAGCATACCATGGGATGTAAAGTAAGTATATCTTACCTTTTAAATCCCTGCAAGGGGGATATGATAACGTTTTGAATACATGTTTGTATTCCTAACAACTATAACTTAATGAAGCAGTTTTGGTGTAAAGAGCATGCCCCTGAAGTCTCACTGCTCATAGAGGAGTTAAATCACTTTTGTTTCTGTCCATGCAGCCCTAGCCACACCTCCCCTGATTGGGACTCAGTTTTAGCAACTGGTTTCATTTTCAGCCACATGCTAACTTGTTTGTTCTTAGTTGTAGCTCCTGATCTGTAAATTGAACTTTAATCAAACACAGGAAGTTCTTGCAGAGTCTAGAAAGCTGTTAACAGAGCAGGAGATAATCTATTCTAAATGAAAAAGAATTTGCAATAAAGGAAGTGTAAACATTAGATGTATCTTTACAGGAAGTGTTTCGGAAGGCTGTGTAAGTCACATGCAGGGAGGTATGACAAGGGCGGCATAAATAAAAGTGATTTAAATAATTAATTGCAGAGAACTGAGAAGTGAGACTGCAGGGGCATGATCTACACACCAAAACTGCTGCATTAAGCTAAAGTTGTGTTGGTTACTATAGTGTTCCTTAAAGAAGTATTAAATATGTAGATGTAGTGGAGCTGCAATGTGGAGACTGAATATGTCCGCTGTAATACTCTGGAGCTGGAAAGGAAGTGCTGGTTAGTAGATATAGCCCATTTCTCCAGTAACTAGACGACACACAGTTCTGGGAGTCAACTCATTTTGTTTTGGCCACACACGGCTTTGATGCACAGACCCCTAAATGGGATCTCCCCTTTACAAAAAATACAGGGCTTTTCCTCCCAAGATCCTCTGTGCCTGAGAGATGATTGTGTGAGAAAAAAGTTATAACTCAATTATCTCTCAGGTACAGAAAAATCTACACTATTTTAAAACACCCCAAAAATACATTTTAATACTTCAGAACCCCACGAAAATCACATCACCGAATAGCTTGGATCTGAGCGCACACTTTGCCAAAATATCACTCAGAGAACGCTGTTTGAATGAAGTTTTGACCGGTCGGCCACAAGGTGATGCCCCAGAACAGTTCCAGAGACAACAAGGCAACAACTAGTCATCTTTCGGGGGTTCTCGCACGAACACAGACAAATGCTCCATCTGGCTGTTAGGATACGAATGCTCCCCCTGGCTGTTACAAATGCACCCCCTGTTTGGCAGTTTATGCCTCCTGAATGCTGTTCTCATAACTGTTCGGGAAGTTGGATGGGCAGCGGTACCAGTTTACCGGGTGTTTGCGGAGTCACATATACACAGACGTACTTCTATATAATTAGATAGAAGACCAAGGTTTACATATTCTTTCTATTTAATATGATTCGTTATAAATTTAAAATTTCTGAATCTGCATGTAGCAACAAAGTATCTACAATCTAAATGAGCACAGCCAGCAAGTGACCCTCATTTAATAAATGTTCTTAGTAATTCTTCAATAGGCATAGGCCAGTTCCAAGTGCAACTAAATAACAGAATCTGGGTCAATTGAGGACAAATACATCTTAAAAAAGATACGTATTCTATATTTTTATTCATTAATTTACTGTATTTTTAATCATTTTATTTTTTTAACGTTGAATGTTCATTTTTTTTAAGGTAACAAAATAATTATGTGATTCATTTTAACTCAAAGGTGTTAAAAGGAAATGTTAATTAAACATGTTTTTGCTTTTAATAAATGCATAATAAAATATTATTTACAGTAATACATTTTCTGACAAAACAAAATTAATTACAGGCGCTATTTAAATTCAAAGCAAAAGTGCCCGAAAACAAATCTAAATATAGCCTTTCGTTATTTACATTTTTTAAAGTAGTTGCATTAATTATTTCACATTTGTTTGATTTTCTTTAGTTGTGTTTAATTATGGTTTGTTATGTTTTTCAGTAAACCTTTGCTGACTTACCATGGGTCCAGCTGGTCCTATGTGCCCCTGTGGCCCGCGGGGGCCGGGCATTCCCTGCACAATAAAAAATAGAATACAATTAAAAACAGGTAATATATGACATAAAATCAAATGGCTCTGTTCACTAATCAGATGAGCATAAATATACAAATTTAAATGCAACTATACAATGCTTAGTACATATTGATTTCTGGCTTGTAGTAGAGACACTAAGGTCCCCAAACTTCCCGTGTGTCCTCTCTACACTAGAAAACAATCATCTTTAACCCCTTAAGGACCAAACTTCAGGAATAAAAGGGAATCATGACATGTCACACGTCATGTGTCCTTAAGGGATTAAGGGGACACTACAGTCACCAGAACAACTACAGCTTATTGTAGTTGTTCTGATGTGTATACTATGTCCCTGCAGGCTTTTTAATGTAAACACTGCATTTACAGATATAAGTTAGTGTTTACATTACTGCCTAGGAATATCTCTAGCGGCAGTCACTCTGACTCTCTTTAGAGCTGCTTTCTGGGTCAGTGCTGCACAACATGCAGCATCTCCGCGCTCTGCATGTAGACACACTGAACATTTCTCAGATCAACGCTCAGAGTCTCCACACTCATCTTAACGTTACTCATAGAGATGCACTGATTGGTGCAATAATGCTTCCTGTGGGAAAGTATTGGATTGGCTGAGATTGTTAATTTTGATGATCTCAGCCAAGGAGGTGGGGCATGGGTAGAGCCAGCTGCAAGGAGACCCGTGCGATGCTGGTATTGTGTTCAATTTTCACCCTTTTTAGGAAGTATAAGGGGAGGGGGACGGGGACCTAAAATGGGTTTTTAACACTACGTGTCAGAAATACACATTTGGATTCCCGTGAGGAAGGCATGCAGTTGTGTGCTGAAACGTTGGGGGTGTAGTGTCCTGTGCTTTGCCTTGGTAGGCTGGTGAGAATAATCATATAGCTGTGGTATATATTTCACCCTTAATTCACTTTTGCTATTTTGTTTTGTGATTTTTTTTGTATTTACTGTTTGACTTTTACTTTATTATTTGTTATGTAAATAAAGTATTGACTATTTTTATAATAGTAGTAATGTGCAGCTTGGTTTTTGGATTTAGTTCAATATTTAACCATTTCCAGCCAGAACGGCACCCGTTTTCTTGATACAATTCCACATTATTCGTCATTATTTTATAAACCCGAGTGATTTGCTGCACATAGAATTGATATCTAATAGCACAGTCTGACATCTTACTTGTTCTCCTTTTAGACCTTCCATCTGTACCTGAAACACAATGAAATGTACTTACATTATTACATACCTTACTAGTAAAGAAATGTTCTCGGATTGTACTTTAAGATAGTTGTGACAGTTGTTGAATTAAAACTGTTCCCATTCATAACAGCAGATCACAATATAGTGCAGTAGGTATACACGGTATGTATATTTTATTTATATAGCGCTAACAGGTGTACTCAGCACTTTACAGGTTACATTGCAGTAGAGGGAGGTACAGTAAGTGCAGTAGGTATACAGTGTATGTATATTTTATTTATATAGCGCTAACAGGTATACTCAGCACTTTACAGGTTACATTGCAGTAGAGGGAGGTACAGTAAGTGCAGTAGGTATACAGTGTATGTATATTTTATTTATATAGCGCTAACAGGTGTACTCAGCACTTTACAGGTTACATTACAGTAGAGGGAGGTACAGTAAGTGCAGTAGGTATACAGTGTATGTATATTTTATTTATATAGCGCTAACAGGTGTACTCAGCACTTTACAGGTTACATTACAGTAGAGGGAGGTACAGTAAGTGCAGTAGGTATACAGTGTATGTATATTTTATTTATATAGCGCTAACAGGTGTACTCAGCACTTTACAGGTTACATTACAGTAGAGGGAGGTACAGTAAGTGCAGTAGGTATACAGTGTATGTATATTTTATTTATATAGCGCTAACAGGTGTACTCAGCACTTTACAGGTTACATTACAGTAGAGGGAGGTGCAGTAGGTATACAGTGTATGTATATTTTATTTATATAGCGCTAACAGGTGTACTCAGCACTTTACAGGTTATATTACAGTAGAGGGAGGTACAGTAAGTGCAGTAGGTATACAGTGTATGTATATTTTATTTATATAGCGCTAACAGGTGTACTCAGCGCTTTACAGGTTACATTACAGTAGAGGGAGGTACAGTAAGTGCAGTAGGTATACAGTGTATGTATATTTTATTTATATAGCACTAATAGGTGTACTCAGCACTTTACAGGTTACATTACAGTAGAGGGAGGTACAGTAAGTGCAGTAGGTATACAGTGTATGTATATTTTATTTATACAGCGCTAACAGGTGTACTCAGCACTTTACAGGTTACATTACAGTAGAGGGGGGTACAGTAAGTGCAGTAGGTATACAGTGTATGTATATTTTATTTATATAGCGCTAACAGGTGTACTCAGCACTTTACAGGCTACATTACAGTAGAGGGAGGTACAGTAAGTGCAGTAGGTATACAGTGTATGTATATTTTATTTATATAGCGCTAACAGGTGTACTCAGTAATTTACAGGTTACATTACAGTAGAGGGAGGTACAGTAAGTGCAGTAGGTATACAGTGTATGTATATTTTATTTATATAGCGCTAACAGGTGTACTTGGCACTTTACAGGTTACATTACAGTAGAGGGAGGTACAGTAAGTGCAGTAGGTATACAGTGTATGTATATTGTATTTATATAGCACTAACAGGTGTACTCAGCACTTTACAGGTTACATTACAGTAGAGGGAGGTACAGTAAGTGCAGTAGGTATACAGTGTATGTATATTTTATTTATATAGCGCTAACAGGTGTACTCAGCACTTTACAGGTTACATTACAGTAGAGGGAGGTACAGTAAGTGCAGTAGGTATACAGTGTATGTATATTTTATTTATATAGCACTAACAGGTGTACTCAGCACTTTACAGGTTACATTACAGTAGAGGGAGGTACAGTAAGTGCAGTAGGTATACAGTGTATGTATATTTTATTTATATAGCGCTAACAGGTGTACTCAGCACTTTACAGGTTACATTACAGTAGAGGGAGGTACAGTAAGTGCAGTAGGTATACAGTGTATGTATATTTTATTTATACAGCTCTAACAGGTGTACTCAGCACTTTACAGGTTACATTACAGTAGAGGGAGGTACAGTAAGTGCAGTAGGTATACAGTGTATGTATATTTTATTTATATAGCACTAACAGGTGTACTCGGCACTTTATAGATTACATTACAGTAGAGGGGGGTACATTAAGTGCAGTAGGTATACAGTGTATGCATAGTTTATTTATATAGCTCTAACAGGTGTAAGCAGCCCTTTACAGGTTATATTACAGTAGAGGGAGGTACAGTAAGTGCAGTAGGTATACAGTGTATGTATATTGTATTCATATAGCGCTATCAGGTGTACTCAGTGCTTTACAGGCTACATTACAGTTTTGGGAGGTACAGTAAGTGCAGTAGGTATACAGGGTATGTATATTTTATTTATATAGAACAGGTGTACTCAGCACTTTACAGGTTACATTACAGTAGAGAGAGGTACCTATACCCTCAATATGGAAACAATAGATACTTGGAACAGACTAATAGAGGCTAACAGTGAATTAACGCACAGTTTGTGTATAGAATGTATGTGATATATACAGTATGCATATAGAATGTATGCAATATGCACAGGCTAGCAAATTAGCAAGTTATCATCAAACGTAAGAAAATACATTATTTAAATGTTGGTCTTTCAACTGTTTAATAGACAGCTCCTAATCACACCCTTATAGGATACCAAATCGTACCCTTAAGGATACCAAATTAGGGGGCTATCTAATAAACACAAGACCTCCCTAATGTTGTACCCCTGTCAATCCTGTGTAATTACAACAAATTAGGAGGTGATGTACTAAACCATTGAAAGGTGAAAGTTAAGAAAAAAAAAAAGCCTTTCCTAATTTTGCTGTTTCAGTTGCTTAGTAGATATGAAGTTCCTAAAGTGGCACAATTAAAGCAATTCCACGTAGGATACCAAATTAGGGAGCTATCTATTAAACAGCTGCTCTCCCCCCCCCCCCCCACAACAAAAACCTGAAAAAAATAATAATGGAATAATGGGAATAATGGCTCAGAATATTGGTTCTGATTTGATAATTTCTGAATTGTAGACCAACCAAAATTAGAAAATTAACTAATTAGAACTAAACAAAACAGAACAATTGTTGTACATGTCTATGGCTGTTTATGACCGTGCACATGTCTAATACAGTAAGTGCAGTAGATATACAGCGAATGCATATTTGTGATTTATATAGCGCTAACAGATGTACTTAGCACTTCACTTGTCAATTTTGATCTATAATACACTATCCCATATATATTTTATTGTATATCTCTATAATTTATATAAGATGACGGATGAATCCACCATGCAATCACTGAAAGCTATTTTCAACTAAACATGTCATTTTGAAGCTGGGCTAATCATTCTGTGTATTAAAATGTGCTTCTGGTGGATCCATCAGTATAGCAAGAAAATGGTAGAAAGTAGTGCGACCCAAGGACAAAAGCATGTTATGTTTTCCTCTTGCATCTCACATTATCGTTTTTCTCAGATTTACAGAACCAACATGCAAATTTGAATTCTTACAGCACTTCCAGGCAATCCTGGGGATCCAGCTTCTCCCTTGTCACCCTGCAAAGAAGGAAGAAACACATTACCCAGTAGTCGGCCGTATTGTACTGCTGCTGTACTGTGTACAGGTAATCTGTATCACCAAGGGCTTTGCAGGCTGCTATTGCAGGCTGAAAGTATGCTCAAATATGTTCAGTACCGTGTTTAACTCCTCTTTCCTTTTTGTTATAAAGTGGCAAGTTTCAGATTGAACTATGCAAATTTCTAACTGACTGACTCACTCCATCCTAAAACTACTAAAGCTATATTATTAAAGAAATGTTATTAATATTTCCCTTGAATTACTTTTTTTAATTATTTTTGCTAAGAGTCTATTCACAAAGATTCTCTGTGCTCCGCAGTAGAAATGTGTGCAAACATTCATTCCCTACTAACTAAGAGACCCAATTTTCATTAAGAAAAATGGGATTTCACAAATTTGGGCCCTACTGCTTTTAATAGCATTATTCTCCAACAAATTACTTCCAATACAATTTAAATAACGTATGTTTGCAAAGCAGACTCACTATAAGCCCAATTAAAAGGTTAGTTTTTGTTTTTTTGGACTTACCCTGTCTCCTTTAGATCCTTGGATTCCTGGTAGGCCAATGCTGCCCTTAAGACCCTGTAATAAAATAATATGACTATTATTATTATTATTATTATGACTATTATTACTAATAAGGAACCTGGTTGACTGCTTACATCTCTTCCTTCTGAACCCGGTTTTCCAGGGAAGCCATCAATTCCCCTTTCTCCCTGATAAAAAATGGAAAAACATAAATTTCATTAACACGACATATTTAATTTACAAGAATACAAATAATTGGTGCTAATAATAACGTGAAAACCAAGATCAAACACATATATAATTCACTTTGGTCTTTCCAGTAAATATACAAATGTCCAGATCATGTTTCCATTTTGGATTGATATCTTCAGGAAGATCTTCACCTTATTTATCAATATATCTCACTTTTACCAGTGTTTGCTGATATAGTTCCTTAATGGGACATACCTTCTGACAGCCACTAGAAAGGTTAGCACATAAAAATAAACACTGACCATGTCCAATACTTCACTTAAAGAAGCATTGGATTTTGTGAGCATTCATAAGAAACATTTGATTGGAGGAGTGAGGCAAATGATAAGCATATGCCCTATGTCCTTCCGTCATCACTAATGACTGATTGTCAGGATCGCCATGTGCTTTACACAATATTGTGTATTTGGGTCTGGCTGGGATCAAACCTGAGTTTTCTGCATCCCAGTCGGTATCCTTGCATTGTGCTCCACGCATCTTTGACTGTTTCTGGTTGTTCTTGGTATCCTGTAGTCTGAGCCTGTACGCCTGGAATGTGCACACCTGTTCCTGGTTCCTTGATGATTGGCTGAGACTCCCTATTTAAACCCCGCAAGGCTGGTTCTCGTGGTCAGATCGTGTTTCCTGTTCCTGTTTGGTTTCACTGCTGTTCATCTGACTCCTGCTTTTGATCCCCTGCTCGTCTACTGTTTTCGCCTGATTGCCGCCCGTCCTGACTTCTGATTCTGATACTGACTACTCTTCTGGATATCCTTTGTCTGTACTGCGTTCCAGGAAGCACTGGTTATTTCAGCCCCAGTGCACTGTGTCACAGCCTTGGGGATTTCTGTCCTGAGTCCCCTCGGTCTGTGTCGATTTGCAAAGGGTGCCTCAACTCTGCGTGCCGGACTCCCACTTCAGGTAAGATCCTTGACAGTACGATCTGACCAAATGGAGTCTGCAGAGTTGAAGATTACCGTTGCAGCCTTGACCCAGCAAGTTTCCCAGCTCACCCAGGCTTTGCAGGGCTTACAGCAGGAGCTGGCTTCCCTTAAAGGGAGAGTAACCTATGACTCTGGACTCTCTGAACCGCTGGTTGCTCTACCCGAGAAATTTTCTGGGATCCGGTCTAAGTATGATACCTTCAAAGTTGATTGCGAGGTCCTGTTCTCCCTGAGACCACTTACCTATGCCACAGACGTCATTAAAGTGAGGACAGCGATTACCTTATTGTCGGGGCACCTTAAGATCTGGGCCCACCAGTTGTTACTCACCAAAAGCCCAGTCCTAGATTCCTGGGAGTCCTTTATTCGGTCCCTGGGTTTACAATGCAACAAGACACAAAAGTCATATGTACATAGATCACCTACTGTTGCTTCACACATATTGCAACCCGGACTGGAAATGGACTACACTACTCCTTTCACTCGGACTGATGTTAAAGCTAACCCTACCGCTCCCAAGTCTCCCGAAACATCGTATACATCTGGCAGGGAGGCGGAGGAACCCATGGAGATTGGACTGGTTAGGTTCCGTCAGTCATCTCAAGAAAGGGCAAGAAGGATGGCGCATGGACTGTGTTATTATTGTGGGGAGATGGGACATTTAATATCTTTTTGTCCCATTCGTCCATCTAGGCCTCGGGTTCTCCGTCTGGGTACTACTCTGGCATATCCTATGAGACCTGTCTGCCAACATGCTGCCTGTCCTTGCTTGACCACTCTGTCCAATCCTCAGCCTTCTACAGTCGTTGCTCCTGAGGTTGTGCAGGAATCTGTTACTAAAGAACCTGAGATCTCTATTTCTACTAAAGATTCTGCTTCTAAGAAGGCAAGCACCACAACCACTACAAGTCCTGTCAAGGAAGACCCTCTTTCTGGCTGTACCTATGCCTCTAATGGGACTCTAGTCCGGAAGGAGGACTTGCAAGTATTTGAAAAGGCCCTACAAGCTATGACCTCTGCTCCTACTAGTACCACCAAAGCCAAGAAATCCAAAAAGTAACCTCCTGGGTCGTAAGTTGCGTTCCTCTTCTCGCCTACGGCGTCTTTGAAGGGGGGGTAATGTCAGGATCACCATTGTGCTTTACACAATATTGTGTATTTGGGTCTGGCTGGGATCAAACCTGAGTTTCCTGCATCCCAGTCGGTATCCTTGCATTGTGCTCCACGCATCTTTGACTGTTTCTGGTTGTTCTTGGTATCCTGTAGTCTGAGCCTGTACGCCTGGAATGTGCACACCTGTTCCTGGTTCCTTGATGATTGGCTGAGACTCCCTATTTAAACCCCGCAAGGCTGGTTCTCGTGGTCAGATCGTGTTTCCTGTTCCTGTTTGGTTTCACTGCTGTTCATCTGACTCCTGCTTTTGATCCCCTGCTCGTCTACTGTTTTCGCCTGATTGCCGCCCGTCCTGACTTCTGATTCTGATACTGACTACTCTTCTGGATATCCTTTGTCTGTACTGCGTTCCAGGAAGCACTGGTTATTTCAGCCCCAGTGCACTGTGTCACATCCTTGGGGATTTCTGTCCTGAGTCCCCTCGGTCTGTGTCGATTTGCAAAGGGTGCCTCAACTCTGCGTGCCGGACTCCCACTTCAGGTAAGATCCTTGACACTGATTAATTACTGATTAGGCTGAGAGGCTGCATTAAGGAGGCAGACTCAGCTCTAAAATTAAGTTGAATTTTAGAGCAATTTATTTTTTTTTATTTTTTTTTACACAGGGGTGAGTCTTTACATTTAAACAGTAGCAGGGCCATTCTAATATATTTATTTGTAATGTCAACGTGTTCCTTTTAAAGGAACCTTGTTTCCAGAAATGTCATGCAAAGAGAAAACATCATAGTAAGCTTTTAATTAAATAAATTAAAAGTGTAGAATATTTTTAATCAATGTAACTACAATAAAAAATAAAAAATGATTAATCAAAGAGACCACCAAATGGTCCACAAACAGGACAAACCACAATAACCAGGATTTCTAAAGGTTCCAAAATATATTTGATATAAAGTATTTCTCCTTTGAGTGGCGTTCTCTTTCAGCACTCAAAGAGTCAAGTCCTCGTTCTCATTGTAGGAATGGCAGAAACTAATTCCCAACCCTAGTGATGTGTGATAGCACAATGAAAAGAAATGTATTACTTCTCCGAGCCATCGTCGTTCCTGGATTCATACCTATTCTTTCACTTTTTCTTTGAGGTGTCTTGCAGATCATTGAAATGGTGATTGAAGCTCAAGGTCTGCTAGAAACACAGTCTGACATCTGAATTACCAAAGGTCTTGAACAGCGATCAGACAGCTCCTCAGATGCTGCGACTGATGGAATTATTTCTCAGTTCATTCTTTTGGATGGAAGACTTTGTAGCAATTTACTTACCGGCTTCAAGTTTGTTCAAATTGAATCCATGAATAGCTGTCAGGGATCCAGATTTTACCTGTGTTCCAGCAGATACTCATTTTGTAGTTTTCAGGGCAATTAAAAAAATGAAATTTTTGGTTTCTGATACATTTTATACACTGATGTCGTGTGGCAAAAATGGAGCTGAATAATACAATTTGTAGACATTTTTCAATCTTGCAAACTTGGCTGTTACAAGGACTACTTGAATATTTTTTGAGAAACTATCTGGAGGTTTAATTAATGGAATACTGCAGGTACAGTAGCGATGTTCCTTCATTGTAAACCTTATGGTATCATAACTTAACCAGCTTAACATGCATTTAAAAAAATTGTGAAAGATCAGCAAAAATAAAATAATTAATAATATTCATTGCCACAAAAAACTTTAAAAAATCAGCTCCTTAAACCTCCATCAACATACCAAAATATCCAACATGGATAGGATAATCAAAAATTATTTTATCAAAAGTCAGAAAGTGGATGTACAGAGTAGGGCTGAGTACACTATACAGCCTAGTGAATAACATTCTTTAATGGCCTAAATTTTGAATTTCACTTTGAATTTCCTCACTTTAAACTCCAGGCACTTTGTTGAATAACCCTGCTAGTGTCCATACGGCTGGAGGAGCACTAGTTGGATGTATTATTGCAGCTATTGCACTCCCTCTTGATATTGATCAACGAGGAAGCATTCTGGGTCCCTGGAATAGTTGCATAAAACATATGTATTGGCAGAGATTTATCAGAATGCTGTGTTCTGCAAATTGGTGCAAACATGTCAAAGGGGAGGAGTAACCGATGGAATGTGCCTACTACTCCTATTTGTTTCTACGACGTTTGCTGAATTTATAGATTTTTGCACAACTCTCCAGAACACAACACTTTGATAAATCTCCCCAGTGTATTTTTATTTATAGAAAACAAACACCTGCCTTGGTTGATCTTATTACAATATCGACATTTAAGAAAGAAAGAAAATACAGTTAAGGTGATTATCCAGAAAAAATAGTTTAACCCAGCATTACAGTTTTTAAATGTGCTCACAAGGCTACTAGTTGAAATACCATTTTATAATACAATATAAAAGTCACATGAGTCCAAATCTCTTCAAACACACTCCAACCCACCCACCTACTGCTCAAGATATGGGACCACCACAGAAGTAAGATGTGCACGGCATACCCTGGTCCCTAGCTACTCCATTACGCACACTCCAAATATCTAACCAAACTTTTCCATCCTTGAACTGGCAACAACAGGGACTCACACACTTACATCACCTATTCTCCACATCAGGTTTACACTCCTTTCTGGAGCTCCAAACAGAGTATACTCTCCCACCCAGATTCACATTTTTTTGCAACTGAATGCGCTAATTGCTACCAATGACTTGCAGACTTCAACCCAAAACACAAATCTCCCACTAACCACCTTTGAAAAGATGTGTATTCAGGAGCACCCAAAACAAAAAAACACTATCAACATGCTATAGACAACTCACGACACACCAGGAAGACATTCCATGAACAGACTGGCAGAGTGACCTCAATCACATGTATGCAATGAGAATGGGGAAAAATACTTGTGGCACATAAAGGATTAACGTCATTCGCGTCTCATCTTGAGACGTCCTGCAAAATCCTATACCACTGGTATATGGTCCCCACACAACTCCACAAATTGTACCGGGCGATGAGTGTTCTCTGCTGGAGATGCCACACTTAAAAGGGAATGAAATTTCACATCTGGTGGTCCTGCAGTAGAGTACAAGCCTTCTGGACAGAAGTGTCCACGTTAATTCAATCAGCAACCGGTTGCGTTATAGACCAACCACCAGAAATATTCTTATCCAAATTGTTCCCTGAAGGTACACACAGACTCACACTGAAAATAATATAACTCACACTAATAGCCAAAAACTGGAAACCCCCTGCCTTGCCCACCCTACAGAAATAATAGCCCTGGTGTCTTCCACATAAGAATATGAAGTGCTGATGTGGAACCAAACGAAAAGAGGAAAGTTAAGCCACACAGCAAATGGAATATGGAAATAATTCTGACAAACCCACAGCACTGCTCAAGGGACTGACAACTGACGGGGTTAAATAATTAATAAAAATAAAACATATGGTTCAAATCAGTCATTTAGACGAACCCCCACACCATGCAAGAGTCAGAGGTGCAGATGCCCATTTTAGTTCTCCCCCTGCTCCCCCCTAACTTGGGCCCAGCCAAACAGAGAGGAAGAGCCCCTGGCCTTTACTCCAATAATGTCCCAATACTTTAGCTCTGATATCAAAAGTGCGAGGTCACTCCCAAATTTTTGGAACCGGTCGAATAAGCCGAGAGCCTCACCACTATATACTGAGAGGGTTCAATAGCTATTTGCCCTTCTTACTGAACCCCGACCCTCTCTTTCTTACTGCCAGCTACCGAACCAACATCCAAAACAGACCATGGGACAAAAAATGAAGACACAGTAACACATGTTATCTTCCCCACTATAGAAGCCTTGGAATAAAAGGTGAGAGACACAGTAGTGCCCACCACCAAACTAGCCCTCCAGGAGCTTAACCATGCTTCATTTAGGAGCTGCTGGAACCAAACCCATGCCTGAGACGAAAGTAACCCACACAGCCTTATATTTTACACCCCTAGGACAACAAAGGATTTTGGTGCCAATGGGTCTGACATTACTATACTGTAACAAAACCATGATTTTTAAAAGGTGTTACCAATGAAACGTGAATGTTACCTGTGAATACTGTATATGTTACTATGGTATGTAATATTGAGCTGTATACTTCATATGTCTCTGATAACCCATCCACCCCTCATTTCTTTTTTGTACACCAGTTATATTTGAAAAATCAATAAACACAAAATGAAAAAAAAAAAAGTCACATGAGTCAATCTAGATATGGCGATACCTCTGACACAATGTTCTTGTATCCCATAATACTGTCCTGTTGGTGGCTATATAATACAAACCATACACTCACTGTGCAGATTGTTGTATTGAAGGTACTGTAGCAGGAATTAAATAATTATGCCAATAAGTTTTGGATCTCTTATCATATAAGTTTATGTTAATATTGAGGTTAATATTGAGGTTAATATTGAGGTTGCTTAAGGTTGCGTGCGATCACCTTGTGTTATTTAATTTTGACTACTACCGATTTGGACAAAAATTTAAAATTAAGCAATTTTTGCCTAAATTTGAATATTCACTATTATATTCACTACTATTTGCTTTTTAATGAATAATTTCCAATGTTGAGATAAGTACTAAAACTCAACATTAACGTATTATCAACAATAATAAAATGCAAATTATGACATTTCTCCTCATTTTTGGCCACATGTTTTGAGCACCCTTTTTACTCATTGGACAAAAAACCATCAATAATGTGTGATAAAATATATACATTAAAGCAACAGTGTGGGAATCAAAGACGGGATAGCCTTTCATAGTAATCCCAGCCCCACTTAGGGAGTAAACTTCAACCCATGCTGCTTTCAACAGGCAAAAATATATATTATTCAAATATATATTATCGCTGGCAGAATGGGACAACCAACTGCTTTTGTATATATGATTTGTTTTTCTTATCCTTCTTATACAATGATCTTAAATTATACACCTTCATGATTAGAGGAAATCTTACCCTTCTCGTTTTGCCACTAGATTTTTGGGGGGGATTTGTGTCATCACCCCAACCCATATTTTCTACACCCATGCAGTAAATATCCACTTGCTCAAATGTTTTACTGTTATCTGTCCTGTTGGTAAGCAATGTGTGAAAAAAGTGTAAATATAGAAGATGTTGCTAGATGGCGCCATTCGTTTACAATACAGTAGTCACTTTCAAACATAACCCTAAATTCATATAATTTATTGGGAATCCACACATAATCTCCCGAACCACCCTTGAGACAAAGTAGGAAAAATCAACTTCAGATGCTGATCATGATAATCTGCGCTTGGACAAATCATGATTCCTGGTCTGTCCCACATATGTGTTGTTGGAACTACACATTGCGGAAATATGTTTGATGAAATGGGATTGAAAAATATTGAACGTGTGGAGATCACTGGAGATCCTCAGGTTGTCAAAGAAAAGGTCCTCAATCTTAGTAAACAGATTAATGGTTTGAAGACTAGAATCCATCCGAATCATTTTAGGGGCCTTAAGATATCAAAAGAGCAAGGTGCAGAACCATGGCTAAATTGCTACAATAACATTCAACTTTAAAGCAAGCATTAGGAATATAAACATGTACCCCTAACGCTATTGGGTCCATTTAACTATTTAGATTATTTGGCCCATTGCAAGAGGTGAGCTCAGCCAGTCCAATGATTTCCAATAGGAAAGCACTGGGGGGCTAGTGTGCATGCACGGCAAAACCTTTGCTGTGACAATCAGCATCTCCTCATGGAGATGTATTGAAGCATATTGCTCTATCCTGATGGTCCTCCTACTTCTTCCAGCTATTTTCCAGCATTTCTTTCTCTTCCTTTTGTCCCCAATCCCCCTGTGTTGGCATTCTCCAAGGTTCAGTCCTTGGTCCCCTACTGTTCTAGATTTATACTGCCTCCCTTGGTAAATTCATTAACTTCTTTGCTTCCAATATCACTTCTATGCAGATGACACGCAAATCTATCTGTCCTGTCCTGATCTCCCACCTCCCCTCTTGACGTGTGTCTCTGACAGCCTCACTGTTATTTCTAACTGGATGGCTGCCCATTCCCTTAAACTCAACCTGTTCAAAACAGAACTTCTTGTCTTTCCTCCATCAAGTGCTGCTTCTCCCGTTTCTGTCTCCCTCCACATTAACTGCACTACCTTGAGCTCCACCACGCAGGCTCACTGCCTAAGTATTCTCTGACCTCTTCTTCATCCCTCCTGTCCAGTCAATCTCCAAATTCTGCCGCTTCCATCTCAAAAACATTGCGCACATCTGACCCTACTTAATGCCAGACGCTTCTAAGGTGCTGGTGCATGACACTATCCTCTCTCGCCTTCCACTTCTCAGTGGTCTTATGTGTTCCCAACTTTCCCCGTTAATTCTATAATGAATGCAATGGCGAGGCTCATCTTACTGTCCGCCTGCATCTCCCACACATCACCCTTCTTGCCATAAGATATAGGACTCAATTGATTGTGGTACTTGCTTACAAATCTCTACACAATGTTGCTCCAACCTATCATTGAGCAGGGCCCTCAACCCCTCTGTTCCTGTGTGTTCAACTCATCTGGTTACAATTACGTGATTGTTAGTCCACCCATTGTACAGCGCTGTGGAATCTGTTAGTGCTATATAAATATTAATAATAATAATCATAATACTAATATAATAATAATATTATCACATGATAATTCCACACCTCCCACAATTTGAAATGGACAAAGAGGGACACTTTAATGTTACGGGTGTGAGTGAGGTGTTGCCAGGGGTGGGGCTATTCTAGGACATTCTAGGTGATTAATTGCTAATAACAATTTATTATGCAAAATGTAATTTAGAATAAAAGCAGGTTTCTTATTTACACAGACTAATTTCTAAACATATTTATTGTAGTTTAAATACATGTTATTGGTCGTATTATTGCTCTGGAGTTCTGCTATACACACCAACAAGACACACCAACAATATGGAGCTCCGAGAAAAGAGGACAGAAAAGAGGGACTGACCCTCCTAAATAGGGACACTTGGGATGTATGTCATATGTGGATATAGTAATTACAATGTGACCATTAAAAAAATGTTACTGCATTCCTAGATTACACTCCACCTTCACCACTATTAAAATGTTTTACAAAACATATATTTTCCAAACTTTCATATTATTTCATTCTTTAGATACAAATAATTAACATTTTCTGGACCATGTAGTCCTGCAGCACAATATATCATAGGGGTAGGCATACAGTTACCTGGCCACATTAGCCACACACTCTCATCTTCTCAAATAGTAGGACTTTTATCAGCTTCAAAAGAAGCCCCACAATCAACAGACTGAGAGAAGTAATAGCACAGCTGCAGACATTTCTTTAATAGCTGTTCTGTATTACTGTATCATTTTAATCTAGATACTATAGAGAGATGGCAAGACTGGAACTACAATGTTTTTTGTCCAACAGAAGCCAATTGAGATTCCTTTGACTTTCATTTGTTCATTTGATGCTGCATTGAATAGAGTCTGCTGAACGCCCACTCCAGTTCTCTCACACCGAATGGGTTATTCATTCTTTTCTGAGAACTGGTCTTCATGCAGACATCGGAAAAGTCTGCCAAAGGAATAGACTGACACTGCGGCTGGACTGAGTAACTGTATCCCACTCACAGGACATACAGTAGAGGAGCTGGGAATGAGATATGCCATGTAGGCGTAGTGATTAAACTTCTGAAGGATGTAAGATGATGAAAAATACTTTATTTCCTCACAATACTATAATTCCTGATAAACATATCACACTGCAATAAAAAAACTAAATAAATGCAGTTGTTGCGTTATGGCATTGTAGGAGGGAGAGACATGGACTGCCGAACCCTACCCTACAGCCAACACCCTTACATTGTAAGAGGTGTTTCAAGGTGCCATAGAATCATTAAAGTCTAAGGTGACTCTCATTTTATTTCCTCCTCTTCCTTTATATTTATGAATATTTACGTTGTTATGATGAGATTCCTTGAGTTAAACACCCCACAGGTAACCAATCAGTAGTAACAGAGTAAAGTATACATTTAAGGCACACCAGGGAACTGTTCCCAGAAACAGTTGCACAACCATATCATAAGACATGCTTGTGCAATGCTCAAGGCCCGAGGACCATGTAGAGAGCACTAAGACTATGCTCCCTGCATGGTCCGTCGTCGATGGGCCCATGTGCCTAATTGGTATTCACACCAGTTTGACCTGACAATTCTTTGGGCGGATTGTTCCATTTGGGTGATGCCAATGATGCAATTTATGTCACTGGCCGTCTTCTTTTAAGAGATGCCAATGTTGGGGGTGTGCAGTTTGCTTGTTTATCTTACATATTACAATTAGCATAGGGCCCACGGTTATTGGGGTACTGTGAAAGCAGTGCTGGGCTTAAACATGTCATGTCCTTATATTGTGACTAAGACCCTTTTTTATTTACTAAAACAGAAGATTATTTTTTTTTATATAGTAGCCAGGTATGAGTTTAAATTGTATTCTTTGTGTGTGCTATTCCATTAATGTACATTTCTTATTTATGCCTCATTATTTTGGTTTAAAAACAAAACACATAGATTGTTTGTTGGAAATGTAAGTATGATTACCACCAATTGATTATATGGGTGTAATAGAAGAAATGTATAATATGTTTTTTACCCATGAAAAAAACCAAAATGATTTATTTCTGGTAAAGCTGTGATTTCTGAAAGATTTCTGAAATAAATCACAACAAACTCTATAAAAAGGAACAGACCCCACCATGGATAGGAATACAAGCCTGAGCGTGAAACATTTCATTTGAAACTTAAAAGTGATAATGTTGATTACCATCCAGCAGAGGGCAGTAATAAACTGCATTATAGTCTATAAACCTAGTCTATGCACATCAGCTGTGTAATCTGATAAATGGATATGTTAAAGCGGCACTGTAATGGCCGAATCCCGTTTATTTTTAACCTCCCTCCTGACTCTACTACATCTAACTGACCCCATATTCATCCCAAAATGCCCCTAAGCACCCCCCAATATTATAGATTTTTTAATCTTTATTTTCATTGCGCCGCCATCTTTATGTGGGTAGATGAAGGCCATGTGGGACACGTCATCTGCCCACACTAGATAGCGCTGTGAGATTCCCACACATGCCCAGTTAAACACTTGGGCATGCGAAAGGGGATTTTATCTATTCATTCATTCATTAGAAAGACGAATGAATAAATAGCATTGTCAGACGAACAAACAAACACTGAGTATCAGTGTTCGTTTGTTCGTTCAGTTTATTACAAGGAGGGAGATACCGGCGCGCCGCTCCCTCCTTGTAATATGTAAAGATAGAAGTATCAGGGAGTAGTGCTCCCCACCACTTCATAAGCCCCCCATGTCCTCCCTCACTCTTTGGGGGTCAATATGACCCCCATAATAGCATAAGGGAGATTAAAATCTCCTGAATGCCCCTACTCGCTATATCGCCTGTGGCTGCTCACTGTAAAAAAACCAAACAACTACTATCCACCACGCAGGAGTGGGGGCCCTAAATAACAATAAGGGGGGACCAAATGTCCTCCTCCCCGGCCCCCAGCACTGCGCGGTGGGGGCCATAAATTACAATGGGGGGACCTACTGTCCTCCCCCCGGACCCCACCCTTGAGCGGTGGGTGGGGGCCATAAAGCTAATGAGGGGGGTGGGACCTACTGTCCTCTCCCCGGCCCCCACCCCCATAAATTACAATGGGGGGACCTACTGTCCTCCCCCCGGCCCCCACCCTTGAGTGGTGGGTGGGGGCCATAAAGATAATGAGGGGGAGGACCTACAGTCCTTCCCCCAGCCCCCACCCCTGAGCGGGGGGTGGAGGCCATACATTACAATGGGGGGACCTACTGTCCTCCCTCCACTGGCCCCCAGCCCTGCACGGTGGGTGGGGGCCATACATTACAATAGGGGGACCTACTGTCCTCCCCCCCAGCCCCCAGCCCTGCCCAAAACATGTACATGCTATGATTGTTGGGAACAGTTCCCTGGTGTCCCCAAAAACAGTTGGAATGGCGGGACAGTACCTGAAAATCAAGACAGTCCCGCCAAATTCGGGACTGTTGGAAGACATCCAACACTAAACAAACTCTTACACACCAAGTCTCCTCCCACACAAACATTCACGAAATTTACAGAAACAGAACCCAGAGATCTAGGAGGGGGCCCCAATCTGGCTTTGGCCCTGGTCAATCTTAATTTGGCTCTATGTTCAAGGGTTACATGAGAAACAGAGGAAACCCTGGCAGACACATAATACGGAAATCACTGTCTGTCTGTTGTTTCTCTGACTCTCTGTATCTTCATTTTACAGGGAGTGCAGAATTATTAGGCAAATGAGTATTTTGACCACATCATCCTCTTTATGCATGTTGTCTTACTCCAAGCTGTATAGGCTCGAAAGCCTACTACCAATTAAGCATATTAGGTGATGTGCATCTCTGTAATGAGAAGGGGTGTGGTCTAATGACATCAACACCCTATATCAGGTGTGCATAATTATTAGGCAACTTCCTTTCCTTTGGCAAAATGGGTCAAAAGAAGGACTTGACAGGCTCAGAAAAGTCAAAAATAGTGAGATATCTTGCAGAGGGATGCAGCACTCTTAAAATTGCAAAGCTTCTGAAGCGTGATCATCAAACAATCAAGCGTTTCATTCAAAATAGTCAACAGGGTCGCAAGAAGCGTGTGGAAAAACCAAGGCGCAAAATAACTGCCCATGAACTGAGAAAAGTCAAGCGTGCAGCTGCCACGATGCCACTTGCCACCAGTTTGGCCATATTTCAGAGCTGCAACATCACTGGAGTGCCCAAAAGCACAAGGTGTGCAATACTCAGAGACATGGCCAAGGTAAGAAAGGCTGAAAGACGACCACCACTGAACAAGACACACAAGCTGAAACGTCAAGACTGGGCCAAGAAATATCTCAAGACTGATTTTTCTAAGGTTTTATGGACTGATGAAATGAGAGTGAGTCTTGATGGGCCAGATGGATGGGCCCGTGGCTGGATTGGTAAAGGGCAGAGAGCTCCAGTCCACTCAGACGCCAGCAAGGTGGAGGTGGAGTACTGGTTTGGGCTGGTATCATCAAAGATGAGCTTGTGGGGCCTTTTCGGGTTGAGGATGGAGTCAAGCTCAACTCCCAGTCCTACTGCCAGTTCCTGGAAGACACCTTCTTCAAGCAGTGGTACAGGAAGAAGTCTGCATCCTTCAAGAAAAACATGATTTTCATGCAGGACAATGCTCCATCACACGCGTCCAAGTACTCCACAGCGTGGTTGGCAAGAAAGGGTATAAAAGAAGAAAATCTAATGACATGGCCTCCTTGTTCACCTGATCTGAACCCCATTGAGAACCTGTGGTCCATCATCAAATGTGAGATTTACAAGGAGGGAAAACAGTACACCTCTCTGAACAGTGTCTGGGAGGTTGTGGTTGCTGCTGCACGCAATGTTGATGGTGAACAGATCAAAACACTGACAGAATCCATGGATGGCAGGCTTTTGAGTGTCCTTGCAAAGAAAGGTGGCTATATTGGTCACTGATTTGTTTTTGTTTTGTTTTTGAATGTCAGAAATGTATATTTGTGAATGTTGAGATGTTATATTGGTTTCACTGGTAATAATAAATAATTGAAATGGGTATATATTTGTTTTTTGTTAAGTTGCCTAATAATTATGCACAGTAATAGTCACCTGCACACACAGATATCCCCCTAACATAGCTAAAACTAAAAACAAACTAAAAACTACTTCCAAAAATATTCAGCTTTGATATTGAGTTTTTTGGGTTCATTGAGAACATGGTTGTTGTTTAATAATAAAATTAATCCTCAAAAATACAACTTGCCTAATAATTCTGCACTCCCTGTATAATACAAGTGACCAGAAGAAAACAACCACATGGGACAAATGCAAAACCCTGAGGATGGCTTACTACATGGAATACAGAATCGGAGGAAATCCCACTGTTAAAAATGCACATTACCGAAACTGGTCTTCTAAATACATTTGTTAAAATGTGTTTTTCTTCAAATATGAAGACCTTGGATTAACCGTGGGAACCTTGAATTAAGATTTAGAAACATCATTTGCACTTACATTCAGGGTCGAGTGAATACACTCATAAAAATGTATTTAAAACAAATGAAAAATATCTGGTAAAATGAATGTACCTTCTCTCCTCTGGAACCTTTCTCTCCTCTTTCACCCTGTAATCCCTGCAAAAGTAAGAGTTACAATTCAGTTACAGAGTGCATTCATCAGTTTATATCACCAAAACACAAACCATGATAAATAATTGAGTCACAATTATGGATCATATTTTGTGTTTTTGTGATACATTTGTGACTCAATTTGTGTGTAATGCTCCAGGTTAAAACAACAAAAAAGTTGGATAGATTTATTATGAATAATTTCTGACTCTTTAACTGACACTGTAATCAGTTTATTATTTTTATACACAACATCTATAGACATAGTTTTTGCAGATTTTCTATAAAAGCCACCTTTATCACCATTGGATTAGGGTCAATAATTGACTCCGCACCAATCCCACATTGTCACCGTTTTTTCTCTAACTTCTAACTCGCCCAAGAGTTTCCTACATGATTTAGAAGGATTAGCATGAGTTATTTGAGGCTCTGAAGGCAATAACAGTGTAAGAGATCTCATAATTATGCATGGTAAAGAATTTAGGGATTATAGTAGGATCCAGAAGTGGGAAGTTGTCAACCTTCATTGCATCTATCATGGAAGGTCCTATACTTTAGAGCATCATGGGTGAATGACTGAAAACATCTCAATTTTTGGTACTGGTAATATCTCTCTTAATATTGGGCTGAAGGATGCTTGGCCCCTAATTGTATTGGGATAAAGGTCTTTTTTTTTATGCGTGTACCTTTTCTTATGCCATTACATTGATAGATGGTAAATCATAACTTACAGGTAATCCAGTTGGGCCTGGTGGTCCTTGCGGTCCTCTTTGTCCATCAGATCCCTATTAAAAAAGAAAAAAAACATAAACATCATACACTTGTATTATTATTATTGGCATTTATGCAGCGCCAACTTATTCCGCAGCCCCTTACAATGTAATAAAGGAAATTTAACAATAAATTAGATAATTACAAAATGTTACAAGAACAATAGGTTGATGAGGACTCTGCAACAAGGTGGAAAAGTAGCAGAACTGGAAGGTGAGAGTGGAGTGTGACCTTTTAGGAGAGAGCAAGAGACAGATCTGTGAAATAGAAATTAATCTGGGGAGCCATAAGCGGTTCTGAAAAGATGGGTTGTTGATGGACTTCTTAATGGATTGAAGACTAGGGGAGAGTCTGATGGGGGTAGGCAGGCTGTTACAAAGGAACAGAGCCTCCTCAAGAAGTCCTGCAAGCACTAGTTAGCAGTAGGGGTACAAGCAGTGAACAGGAGAAGGTCACCAGGAAAGCAGAGAGACTGGGAAGGGATGTACCTACGAATTAGTAAAGAAATGTAGTGGAAGCTAGAGTTGTTTAAAGCTTTATAGGTAAGTAATGGTGTTTTGAATTGACTCCTATAGTGTACAAGAAAACAATGTAAGGATTTACAGACAGGAGAGGTGTGAGATTTGCAACCGGGATAAATCAGCCTGACAGCAGCATTCATTACAGCCCATAGCGAGGCAGTATGGCTTCTGGGGAGACCAATTAGGAGAGAATTCCAATAATCAATGAGTTTACTAGAGCAATGAGATTCCTTAGCAGCATCTTGTGTAAGAAAGGGGTGGACATGGGCAATGATTTTAATGCGGAAATGGCAGGATTTGGCAAAAGACTGGATGTGAGGTGCAAAGGTTAGGTCAGCATCAAAGATGACATCAAGACAGCGAGCTTGCAAGGACAGGCTGATGTGGGTACCATTAACTTGCAGGGAGAGTAAAGAGGAGGTTTTGTAAGGAGAAAAAATAAAAAGTTCAGTTTTAGAGAGATTGAGTTACAGGAAATGGAAGGACATCCAATCAGTGATGGAAGAAAGACAACTGGTTCTATGAGAGAGGGGGAGAGATCAGACTAGGAGAGATATATCTGGGTGTCATTGGCATACAAGTGGTACTGAAATCCAAAGGAATTAATATGTTTGCCAAAAGAGGCAGTGTAAAGAGAAAAAATAGGGGACCAAGAACAGCCTTAGGTGACTCTGACCAAGAGAGGACAAGAGAAGGCAGTGTCATAAGAAAAGGAGATACTGAATGAATGTTGGGAGAGATAGAAAGAGAACCACGAAAGGACAATGTCACAGAGGTTGAGAGATTGAGGAGTTTTAAGAAGGACATGTTCAACAGTGTCAAAGGCAGCAGAGAGGTCTAGAATAATTAGTATGGAGTAGTAGCCTTTGAATATAGATGCAATTAGATTGTTAGTAATTTGTTCAGAGCTGTCTCAGCAGAAAGGAGGGAGTGGAAGTGAGTTTGAAGAGAGTAAGGGAGAAAGTTGGAAGTGAGAAAGCAAGCCAGACATGCAAAGACCATTTGTTCCAGAAGGTTTGAGGAAAAATGAAGCAGAGATATGGGATGGTATTGAAAAGGGGAAATATTTTTATTTTATTTTTTTTAAACGGGTGCAATAGTAGCATGGTTAATGGGATCAGGGACAATGCAGCTTATCATTTATGTTTCTCAACACAGTGAGCTGGACATACATCTTTATGAATTTCACCAAATTCAAAATGTTCTAGTTGTTAATTATACTCCTGCCACCTACAAGAATCAAGTACATAATTCCTCTAAAATGTTGACAGAATCTATATGCCCTGTGGCTAGAGGTAAGATAATTAACAATTAACTAATAACGTTTTATAATCTTATTTTTAAGAAAAGCCAAAGTTTCTTTGTGATGAAATGTGTAAACTTTATCTGCTGTCTAAAATATTCCCTGACCTGCTTTGGTATGTTTATTCTCATTATTATTGATTGATGTTTGGATGTGAAGACCTGTGAACACATTTCATAATACACATTCTATTTTCAAAGAGAGAAATCTAAAATCTGAAACCAAGATCCATTGCTGCTGAGTAATTAACATACACAGAGATACCAGATAATCTATAAATTAAAAATAGCTATTTTTACAGAAGGCTGTGCTGTTAAATTCCTGGAGATATAAGGCGATTGTATATAAATTTACTTGAGTCTGTGACTAGCTATTACTTTACAGTGAATTGTGAGAAAATGACGTCAGAATCATAAAATATAAGACACAATTTCATGAGTTAGCAAACATTTTACTGTACAACTTGGCTCTGTTCTAGACTAAGCTTTAAATCTTAAAAAATTACCTTATATATTTTTACTATTTGTCTTGGCAGAGTGCACATTCTATAATTAGGATATACTTAGAAACATAGAAACATAGAATGTGACGGCAGATAAGAACCATTCGGCCCATCTAGTCTGCCCAATTTTCTAAATACTTTCATTAGTCCCTAGCCTTATCTTATAGTTAGGATAGCCTTATGCCTATCCCACGCATGCTTAAACTCCTTTACTGTGTTAACCTCTACCGCCTCAGCTGGAAGGCTATTCCAGGCATCCACTACCCTCTCAGTAAAGTAATACTTCCTGATATTCATTTTAAACCTTGATGAGAATAAGTGTGATTTGTAACATATGGGCAATTATTTAATGACTAAGTTTATATATTATAGGGCGTAATGATGTGTTACTGGCAAATTGATATGTGTATTGTCTGTGTATGTCTGGCCCACTGCCCTTCCTGAGATGTTTTTGCTTAAAAAAATGCTAAAATGTGTGTAAAGAAGTCCTATAGCCAGGGCCTGACTGGCCCACCGGGATACTGGGAAATTTCCCAGTGGGCTGCATTAAGCTGGGGCTGAGCTGACAGCCCTAATAATTATTATGATAAATCCTCCCCTCGACTGTGCCAGCCTGTCAGTCAGAGGGGATGGAGGAGCTGGGGGCTGGTGGGGCTGCCAGTGGCAGCAGGGAGACCTGTCAGTCTCCCTGCACAGTCTGAAACCATTTTGGCCGCATGCCCCACCCCCAAAAGGAAGCTCCACCTTCCGCCAACAAACTCCGCCCCCAAACACAGTGCTGGAAAGCTGCCCACCGGACCAAAAGGGAACTAAAAGGTATTTACCTTTTTACAGCCCCCTACCCACCATTCAGACATCCCCCACCTCACACAGAGTCCCTAACCACTATACAGCCCTCCTACCCACTACACAGCCCCCTACCCACTATACAGCACCCCTACCCACTATACAGCACCCCTACCCACTATACAGCCCCCTAACCACTATACAGCCCCCTTAACAACTACACAGCCCCCTACCCACTATACAGCCCCCCTATCCACTATGCAGCCCCCCAACCACTATACAGCCCTTAGCAACTACACAGCCCCCTACCCACTATACAGCCCCTAACCACTATATACAGCCCATAACAACTATACAGCCCCCATACCCACTTTCATGCAGCCCCCTACTACCCACCTCAAGCCCCTACCCCACTATACAACCCCCCTACCCACTATACAGCACCCCTACCACTTTCTCAAACCCCCTAACCACTGTAGCCCTTAACTTCTGACCCCTACCCACTATACAGCCCCCTATCCACTATACAGCCCCAACCACTATACAGCCCCTTAACAACTACACAGCCCCCTACACTATACAGCTAACACTATACAGCCCCATACCCACCTTACAGCCCCTACCACCCACCTCAAAGCCCCCTACCCCGCTACAACCCCCCTACCTTTCTCCAGCCCCTACCCACTATACAGCCCCTTAACCACTGCAGCCCCCCCTACCCACTATACAGCCCCCTACCCACTATACACTCCCCCTACTCACTACACAGCCCCTAACCCACTATACAGTCCCCCTACCCACCTCCCAGCCCACCTACTTACTATACATCACCCCTAACGACTATACAGCCCCCAACCACCTCACAGCCCCTCTACCCACTATACAGCCCCCCTACCCACCTCACAGCCCCCTACTCACTGCTCTCCAGCCCTGCATCACACCTTCTACCTCCGGCTCCTTACCCACTATACAGCCCCCTACCCTCCCTTACAGCCCACCCACCCACTATACAGCCCACCTACCCACCTCACAGCCCTCTACTCACCTCACAGCCCCCCTACTCACTATACAGCCCTCTTACCCACTATACAACCCCATACCCTCTATACAGCACCCCTCTCCCCCTCACTGTCCCCCTCTCCACCTCACAGTCCCCCTACCCACCATACAGTCCCTCCACTCACTATACGGCCCCCTACCCACCTCACAGCCCCATACTCACTCACAGTCCCTACCCACTATACAGAACCATTACCCTTACGGCCCCTACCAGATTACACACACCTACCTACCTCACAGTCCACCCCATCCACCTCACAGTCCCCATCCACCTTATAGAACCCTACCCACCTTACAACCTCCCCCAACTCACAGCCCTCCTACCCACCATATATATATATATATATATATATATATATATATATATATACACACCAATAATATGTAAGGCATATATGTAAATGTATGCATGTCTTGCCACCCCAGATGATTAAGTAATATACACACATAAATATATATATATATATATATATGTATATATATGTATATATATAATGTGTTTATATATATATATGTATATATATATAATGTGTTTATATATATATGTAACGGGGTTTTGGGGGTGCCCCCTAGAGTCTTTGGGGTCCCCAAACCTAGTTAACTCACTATGCCTAACAGGCGGATCCTGAGCCTCCGCTATCTGGGAGCTGGGGTACATGTCTGCGGCAGTGCCTCCACCCAGTGGAGCATCCAGGGTAGGGATGTGGGGTCCCACTGGGAACATACTTGGTGCAATGAGACTGACACAGTCTAACTGGAACTAACTTTATATGGTAAGTAGCAATTGAACCAACATACATAGGAAAATACAATAGAGTAACACAGATAACAATGCAAATGTGGATTTTCCTCACTCACCCACCAGCACACCTGCGCCCCACCCCCTTATCTTCGCTCTAGCGGCCGTTGGTGCACATAGGAGAGTTGGGGCCCTTATAAGTCCTGCTCCGCAGGGTCACTGAAGCAGCCTCAGATGTGTAATGTCCGTCACGGGACCTCAGAGTCTTTACTGTGAGTGAGGAGACAGGTGCCCTGTGGTGATACAGGGAGAGGCTTGGCTTACCCTCACAACACGATTAACCAGGTCAGTCAGCAGCAGTCTCCTCTCACTGGATTCGCCAGACGTCTGGACTCAGTGCTTGTCTTCTTTTTTTTTTCTGCAGGTCCCTCTCTCAGCTGGTGTGATCTTGGGTGAAACAAGTTCTCTCAGCCAGGTCCTATCTCTGTGCTACAGTCTCTCACATGTCCTTTCTCTGGCTCAGCATGTGGTCACTCTTAGAATCCTCCTCCCTCAGAGCTGTGCAGGAAGTCCTGACAGGCCCTGCGATGATGCCACACTCATCTCCTGATTTCAGCAAGTCATGTGATCAAAGCTCAATGTTTTATTAACAGCATACTGAGTCCATGTGCCATCTACTGGGCATTTCAGATAATGCAGCCTGTGTAACTTCACGGGCTACATATTACTCAATCATCTCGGGTGGCAACACATAGCCATACGTATTACATGTGACAATACATGGCGCAGTGACTTATGGGGCTGGCATTGATTTTTTTCCAGGGCTGCTTTGTATCCCCAGTCCGGCCCTGCCTATAGCATGTCCTGAGCCGTCCTTCCTTCTTACTCCGTTCCTGGCTGCTAGAATACACCACTGTTCTTTGTGCCATAAAGGCGCTTGGTCACAATTTACAGTCGATCTGCATGGTGCAGCAGAGGAATTCGTTTTCATGAAAAAGACCAGAGCTAAAGTGCATATGAAGGAAATTGACATTATGGGGTACATTTAGTTTTGCCATCCATTGAAGTAAAAAAAAAAAAAACCTACGTTTACACAAAGTGGGGAAGGAAACGATCAACATTGTCTGTCTTTTGACAGTTTTCCAGACGGAATGCCGTGTGCACAAATGTGTTATGGCTAAAATACATATTAACAACTCATAATACATTCAAAATCCCCTCTCACACAGTTATGATATATGATCATTGTTTTCTAGCTTGTCCCCATTGAAGTATAAGCAATTTTACCTTACATTTTATGATTTAATTGTCATTTCCCCACAATACACTCCGGCACTGTATGTGTCGTACGCCTTGAAATATTTATTGCATCGTGTTTAGAAAAGCTCCAAAGCAAACGTGCCCCAGATGTAAATATGAACGTTCACTCAAACACTCACTGGGGTAACATATTCAGAAAAATATTAAATAACCAGATTTTTCATTTATTCTTTCCCCCATTGTTTATGTTGCTATGGCAATGCCACCATTCAAACTGCCCTCTCCTTATGTCACTCTGCCACATAGTAGAATAAATCTGTCCCATAGGAAATAAGCATGTGGCAAAAATCAGCCTGTGATTAAAGAATCACTTCTGGGCATGGTTTGACCATTCAAGATAAATAGGGCAGTGTTCCCAGTGACGTATTTATATTAAAAAAGTGTTTCATTTAGCAGAGTAGCTGTAACATCATCCTTAAAGCAATCCCTTTGAAAATCACTCTACATTTTAATGCATCATACATCATCTGCTATCGTAATCCAATTCTCCAGTAAATAAACCTACAGAAGCATGTCTTTCTTTGTACAGCGGGACATGTTCATTGAGATGCAGTGAGAAAAATACCAAAGAAAATAGCATTGTTCATTTGGACTTTCCGAGAACTACATTTCCTGTAAATGACTTGGTAGAGAATCCAATATTTTACGTTTAGCGCTGCCTGCATTTCACCCTTCGTGCAGCTTTCTGGAATTAATCCAGCTTTAAATCTGCCCAGCTTTGCTGTAATGAGTTCTGCAGAACACTACATTCTGAAATTGTTCTCTTCGATTGTTTGAAGTGCTCACTCATGTTTTCTAGATTGTCCATCAGTGCTCCACGAACCGGACGGATTTTCATAGAAGGCTCTGTGTGTGTGGCAGGTATTTCCCATTATATAAATAGTGATTATAAGCTTCTCTAACTGAAAAGTTGGACAAAGTTCTAATAGTTGCACAATCAACACGTAAAATACTGGCATGTTCCTGCAGCTTCCATTGGTTTCTATGGTGATTGCTGCTGTTCAAGAACTTTGATTTATAGTCACATATTAATCTACGTTAAAAAAGGCGGAAGTACATCAAGTTCAACCTTGAAACACATGTTTTTATGCTGTAGATCCAAAAGAAGGCAAAAAAAGAAAACGTTTTGGAGACGATGGCCAATTATACCACAAAAAGGGAAAATCAAATCCTTCTTGGCGCCACAATGGCAATCACATTTCTCATTAAATCAACAACCTTGGTTTAACAACCCACACACATGTTTACTATATCCTCGAATATTCTGTTATAAAAAAAACAAAAAACATCTAGGCCTTTTTTTTTTTTTTTAAATAATCAAATCCGGTTGTAACAGACAGGGGAGGTGTTCCTAGTATTGCATAAAAAAAATGGCAGATACATGAACAGTGAAGGCTTGATCTCTACCAATTGCATTTAATTACCAGCCCAAAGAGGAACAAAATATAAAATTATTATAATTATTATTGGCGTTTATATAGCGCCAACAGATTCCGTAGCACTTTACAATATTATTAGAGGGGGGGATGTAACTATAAATAGGACAATTACAAGAAAACTTACAGGAACGATAGGGAGGAGGACCTTGCTCAAATGAGCTAACAATCTATAGGAGGTGGGGTAAAAAAACACAACAGGAAAGGAGATTGCAATCAAACAAGGTGGAGTGAAGCAGAGCTGGAGGAGAGAGTAAAGTGCTGCCCTATAGGAGAGAGCAAGAGACAGGTATGTAAGGTAGAGGTTACTCTGGGAGGCCATAAGCTTTCCTAAAGAGATGGGTTTTAAGGTACTTCATAAACGATTGAAGACTAGGGGAGAGTCTGATGGCGGTAGGCAGGCTATTCCATAGGAAGGGAGCCTCCTGCGAGAAGTCCTGCAAGCATGAATTGGCCATATGTGTGCTAGCAGCGGACAGGAGAAGGTCACAGGCAGAGCGGAGAGACCAAGAAGGGACATACCTATGGATCTGTGAAGAGATATAAGAGGGGCTAGAATTGGCCAGTGCTTTAAAGATATGGGTTAGCACTTTGAATTGACTCCTATAGGATATAGGAAGCCAATGTAAGAACTGACAGAGGGGTGAGGTGTGAAAGGACCGACTAAAGAGGAAAATCAGTCTGGCAGCAGCATATATTACAGACTGTAGCATGGCAATACGGCTTTTGGGAAGACCAATTAGGAGAGTGTTACAATAATCCATGCCGCATATTACTAGAGCAGGGGAAGGCAACCTTTTAGCAGCACTGTGCCGATATAGGATTGTGATGTTCCCTTTAGAAACATTTAAATATATAAAGGGAATCAACACAGTAAAGGAGGAGACTATATTTAAAAGAAGAAAAACTACCACAACAAGAGGACATAGTCTTAAATTAGAGGGACAAAGGTTTAAAAATAATATCAGGAAGTATTACTTTACTGAGAGGGTAGTGGATGCATGGAATAGCCTTCCAGCTGAAGTGGTAGAGGTTAACACAGTAAAGGAGTTTAAGCATGCGTGGGATAGGCATAAGGCTATCCTAACCATAAGATAAGGCTAGGGACTAATGAAAGTTTTTAGAAAATTGGGCAGACTAGATGGGCCGAATGGTTCTTATCTGCCGTCACATTCTATGTTTCTATGTTTCTATGTTTCTATGAGTGCCGATCCAATTTTTTTAAATTGAGGTGTGTATGCTGCCGTATTCTGCTTGTGTTATTTTTACTGTAATTGCTTTGTATCGTTGTATTTGTGCGTATATGAGCTATTATATTGTATATGTTCATTAGTAGTTTATGGTATCGTTGTATGATACATATGAATGTGGGCTGTGTATGAGGGCTGCTTGTGGAATTGTGTGTGGATGGATATGTCACATTGTGTGTTTGGTAGTGTGTGGGGGCTGTTTGGGGTATTGCATGTGAGAGACTGCATGTGGGGTTGTGTGCATGTATGTGTATTGTTAGTGGTGTTGCGTTTGTGCGGATTGTGTGTATGTTTGTTTGTGGGCTGTTCATATTATTTGTATGAGGGGAGGGTTATTCTCCATTTCTGTGTATATCTAGCAGTGTGGGTGGGTTCCCTGGGTTCCAATGGGGACCGGGTTGGCCAGGTACAGGTCAAGGACAGGAGCTGCGAAAGCTGTCGAGGGCTGCTCTATTAAAGTGTGGATTCCCATTCACAAGGGCTGGGAGGTAGTGATCTGAGATCAGTTCCTCTATGTGCTGCAATGCATAAATTGAGGATTGTCCTTCACCACATCTTCGTATTAGCAAATATCTGAAGTTTTACTGGGACTCCTGATAGGCCAGAGAGCATTTGGCTCTAGCAGCCTTGAGTGCCGTACAAAGACACCTCGAGTGCCGTGCATGGCACTAGTGCCGTAGGTTGCCTACCCCTGTACTAGAGCATTGACGAGGTCCTTAGTAGTATCTCGTGTAAGAAAGGGGCAGATGCTGGCTATGTTTTTAAGGTGGATTACATTGTGTGTGTTACAATATATCTCACATTTTGAAAGTAATCTACTGTAATAACATGGATCATTCCCATGAAGCAATATATGGTTAGGAAAGGTTCCTTGAAGACTTAAATAGAGTTTCCTCCAAACGTGGCTTGGTACAAACCGAGACAAAATATACAAAGTAAATTAATCTGTCTCTTCATGTGTTAATTAGTTCTCATTTAGTGCATCTCTAAATTATTTACCTGGATGCCAGGAGGTCCAGCGACACCAATTTCACCCTTTTCCCCTCTTTCTCCCTGAAAAATTGTTTAAAAAAAATAACATTAGTAGCCATGTAATAGTTAATGCACTATGCCAAATCCTAGCTACCCAAGCAGTTCCATTCATTAACACAACCACAACCTGATGGTTTGTATGTATTTGTTCAATACAGTAGCCAATTTCAATCCCAGGTACTGACAATATTCATAATATTAAGAGAAACCAGACCTTAGGAAAGCATATCAATTAAAATGTTAATTGTCTTCCCACCCCGCACCTTTATAACCCACCTTGCTTCCCCTCCTGCAACTGTGTCATCCAAAAACCTAACCCTTCATCTATGCTAGTAATCTACATGAAATATATTCTAAACGTATCTCTTTACCAAACTCCGTCTAGAACATAAGATTGTTTGAGCAGGGCTGTAACACCCTATGTTCTTGTGCATTTAACTCGTCTGGTTGCAAATATTTGTCCGTTTGTCCACTTATTATACAGCTCTGCTGAATTTGTTAGCGCTTTATAAATAATAATAAGAAGAAGAATGTACAGGTAATTGGCAAGTTTCCTAAAACTGTGTTATATTTTATAATTAGTCTTACCCTCTCTCCCTTTGCTCCGTCTCTTCCAAAACCACCTGGTGGACCCAACGATCCCTAAATTTAAAAAGAAATTGAGAAAATAAATATTCATTTGGGAAAACAGTAATGGAATAGAATATTTGGAGGTCTGTGACAAGATTAACAGATTTTTTCTTTTTCTATTTTATATCAACTAAGTAACACTCATGTTCCATTCGAAATGATCTTCGTTTTGAAGATATATACTACACTGATTATCATTATGCATTATTTCAACTCCTCCTTAAAATTCTATTTTCTAAACTTTTCAAATAAATAAAAATGGAACAGTATATTATGTGTAAAAAAACCTATAGGTGGTTTTCAGTGTTGTCTATCTATCCATCCATCCATCCATCCATACATCATCTATACAGCTTATGAACTGAGAAAGCTGTGTGGTGAAACTGGGCATGCACGTGGTTTATGTACAATACACAACTGTTTGTTTCTCATGTTTTTGCCTCCCTCTTGCATCAGGAAGACAGAGACAAGGCAGAAGAGGTAAGATGCAATGTAATAATTATTACACAAAAAAAAAACCATACTTGAGACAAAAACAGTATAACCCAGTAGCAGGCACACAACCCATTACCTCATGGAGGTGAAAGTGAAACCCTTCTGACATAGAAATATAGAATGTGACAGCAGATAAGAACCATTCGGCCCATCTAGTCTGCCCAACAACGGCCGAGCCAAGATGCTTGTGTATATTTGATTACAAAGTTGCTTTCACAGGGTGCCAAGATTACCTTGGTTCCACTGCCACATATTGGAAATAAAAACAGGACAAAGAGTAAGCGCTAAATAACAAATACATAGTGGAAATAGTATAGCTTCTCAGGAATGAGCTAGACATACAAAGAAATTATGAAGGCGACCCTTATCACTCGGTCTGGCACTTTGGGTAGTAGAAGTGCTGAGATTGGAACTAGATAGAAGACCTCAAGGGGTAGGGATGTAGAATACATCATATTGTTGTCCTCTGAGTATTAAATCCTTAGAATAACTTCTTGCTCAAAGACAATTATAATGCCCTATGGGTTACATGCAGGTTGTGTTGCGACATGATGTATGTAAAGGCTTTACACAGTATTGTTATTTGGTTCTGAGACCTGCATGTCCACTTGAATGCTGATTGTTCACTTTTTTGAGACTAGCGCGTCTCCAATAGTTACAGTTATAACAAATGTTCTTATGTATACTCTCAAAATGTCGAACAATTTTCATATTCCTTGAAACAACCTGCAAGTCCCAACTTTCAAGCTTTATAGAAATAACAATAAAATGATATTTACCAAAAAAAAAACAAAAAAAAATGTATGTGGCACCCTGTTAATGCAGCTTTGTTATCCAATATACCCAAGCAATTTGATATGTATAATCCACATATACAAAAAAATTAAATATTATAATTAGCAAGTAGGACATAAAGTCCTCAATAGACTTCCCTAAACGTCCATTACCTTCTCACCCTTTTCACCTCTAATGCCAGTAAGTCCTTGTTTTCCTTCTTCACCCTGAAAAAATAGAAATGTTAACAGTATTATTACCATTTATTTAGTAAAACTACTACAAAAAATTAAAAAGTAAACACTGCTCTCTGAGAAACATAATTACTAATGGGTTACTAAGTAACCTAGTAATTTATGCTGCCAATAGTTCTATCACAATGTTTTACAAAAACCTGTGATGGTCTTCTCATTAGCCGACTTGATAATGGGTAATTTACACTTTGCTTTACCATTGTCAGTTATGTCTATCCGGGCAGTGGTGATAGGCTTAGAGCAATCCGGATAGCAGTTATAGGCTTAGAGCCACCAGGGTAGCTTTGATAGTGTAGGAGCAACTGGGACAGCAGTAATGGGCTTAGAGCCGTCCGGAGTGAGTGAGTCTATGCTCTCAGCATTTCACTGCTGTCCACATTACGTTATAGTTAGTGATGCTAGGTGGGATTTTTAAATGAACATTAGATTTTCAATAATACATTGTTTTATTCCATAATAAATGGCCCTTTCTGCCACTAAACCCCAACCTCAGTTGTTTCCCTTTTCGTTTAAATAAAACAGCTGTTTTTAACAGGAGAAAGCTAGCCTCTGAAATGCAACTTCGAGAAAGTCTTGCTGGGCACATTTCTATTTAATGCATTGAACAAAGAACAGGACAACTCCTGGTTGAAATGTCCCTTAATGTTTAATATATCATAGTGATGTGATTTATTTATATCCTCTATATTATTAAACTGACACTCTCAATTGTTGAAACTGTATAAGCGATTTTACATATAGGCTATCTATCTATCTATCTATCTATCTGTATGTCTGTCTGTCTATTTATCTGTCTGTCTGTCTCTATCTATTTGTCTGTCTGTCTATTTATCTGTCTGTCTGTATCTATCGATCTATCTGTCTATCCATCTATCTGTCTATCCATCTGTCCGTCGATCGGTCTATCTATCTATCTATGTATCCGTCTATGTATGTATGTATGTATGTATCTATCTATCTATCTATCTATCTATCTATCTATCTATCTATCTCTCTCTCTCTCTCTCTCTCTCTCTCTCTGTCTCTCTCTCTCTCTCTCTCTCTCTCTCTCTCTCTCTCTCTCTCTCTCTCTATATATATATATATATATATATATATATATATATATATATATATATGTCTCTCTGTCTGTCTGTATCTATCTGTCTATCTCTCTCTATCTATCTGTCTATCCATCTATCTGTCCGTCTGTCCATCTATCTATCTATCTATCTATCTATCTATCTATCTATCTATCTGTCTATCTATCTATATGTCTGTCTGTCTATCTATATATCTGTCTGTCTGTCTCTCTCTCTCTATCTGTCTCTCTCTGTCTGTCTCTCTCTATCTCTATCTGTCTATCTATCTATCTCTATCATCTCTCTCTATATATCTCTAGCATCTCTCTCTCTATCTGTCTCTCTCTCTCTCTCTATCTGTCTCTCTCTCTATATCTCTCTCTCTCTCTCTCTATCTATCTATATATCTATCAGTCTCTATATCTCTCTCTGTCTCTCTCTCTCTGTCTGTCTGTCTCTCTCTATCCATCTATCTATCCATCCATCCATAGATCTCTCTATCTATCTATCTATCTATCTATCTGTCTCTCTCTCTCTATATATATATATATATATATTATACTTTACTAAGATGTACAATATTACGAATGGTATTCAATGAAATCAAGAACAATTATAGATTTTCTATATATATAGATCTACATATTCTTTAGTTTTTTTTGTGTGAAGGCTCTAATACAGTATTAAATACAGGAGCCGCTTTGGAAATGTACTGACTAAAAAAAATAAAAAGTTCCTTCCCGTTGCATTTGTTATTCATCTAGAATATATTCTTCAGTTGTAGGCAACTTCAACCAAAGGAATTCACATTCATCATGTTTTTGCATTAACGGATATAAATGTGCTATGAATGTCTAGTGGATTTCTTTTTAAAGCCAGAATGTTACAGATCAGAACATATTCTGTTTCAGAATGAAATCTCAGAATATTGCCATCAAGCACTTTGAAAAAATACATATCAAAGTTTGCTTTTGTCCAATAATTATGATTATGAAACATCTGCCAGCCACCTGTTAAAATGTAGAATTGTAGATAATGTTCTGCAGACAAATTCCGAACTGTAGATTGTAACAAAAATGGCTTAAATTTAAGATTCGATCATCATTAAGCCTTCAGTGGTTGGCTTGTGACTGGGAAAGTAACTTGTATGGTGATTGGTGCATGGTTCTACCACGTGGCAGTCTCTATGGTAGTCAATATCAGTTGGTGCAGATGGTTAAGCATTTGTGTAGTCACGTTCGTCAGCATGGGTAGGCCCATAGCAGTCAACCAGTTGGTGTGAGTGAAGCAAGGCTCTAATGCTATACAGCAGGGGTGTCAAACATGCGGCCCCCCAGATGTTGCTGAACTACATCTCCCATGATTCCCTGGCTATCTGTTTCATTGAAAGAATCATGGGAGTTGTAGTTCAGCAACATCTGGGGGGCCGCATGTTTGACAACCCTGCTATACAGGGTCACTCTGGGAAGAGAGGATGACATGGTGAAGGAGTCCAACAACAACAGTGTGCCCTCTGTGAGTTCAAATTTCGGCCTGGCACCCTCTCTAAAGTGTGTCTCCTGAACAAATACTACTAAGGTTCATTGTGCTCTAAAATCTCGTAACGCACATGATCTCTTTTCTGGTTCATTCAGCCTGCAGTAATATACAGAAAGTATGGTCAGTGGTTGCTGAGTAAAGGTAATGGTCCTTCTACATGTTACTCTTTGCCTCAATAGGTGAGGTGTGGGCTTAGGTAGAGAAGGTTACCAGTCAGAGAAAGGGGTAGTGGTACCCCAAGGCTAGTGAGGTAATAGGGATAGGATTAGATGTAAATGAGAAAAATATATACAAAAAACATACACAGTGACAGCTGTGTATTGGCTGTGCTGGTGTCGGGAGTATAGGTTCTTGCTCTGTGTAGAGACCAGGAAGAACATCCATCAGGGTAGTGGCAGCAAAGCCCAATGGGAATCATAGCAGAGTCAGTTGCTCCAGCTAAAGAGTGCCACGCCAGCATCACAATGTTGCACTTTTGTGACAGAGCTACAGTCAAGTTGTCACAGTCCATCTCGAGGTGTGCCACTTTGGTGCCATGGTCCTGTATCTCCACTCTCACCATGTGGAGCTCTTATGTAACGGAGGAGCCTAGGTCATCATTTACTGCCTTTAATTAATCCTTTGTATTGAGATTCCTCAGAAGGGTCACCTAGTGTAAGGCTCCAGAGATCTGAGGAGGGGCAGCATCCCTCCCTTTTTCGGAGAGCGGGAAACCTGAGAAACAAGCAGTCTGAGATGTCCAATTCCTCCAAAGTTTGGGGGGTGACCATAAATTGGTGGAGTGACTAGGTGAGCCCATGCTTGGAGGTGCCGGAGGATCTTTGGGAGCCCAACAATGTGTGGGACTTCCACATGGGGGAGGTGTAAGTGGGTAAGTACATGATTTGATGCAACAGGGCTCAGACCATGCACCACATTCTTTTGATATTACACTTTCTTTCTTTTTAATTATTATATATTTTATTATATTTGGTATATATTTTAACTCCATATATACATATGAGAAAATAGTGTCTCTTAGGAAATATTTACATTTCATCTGCTATAAACGTATATACTATATAAGTCTAATATGTGATACATTTAGTATATCTTATAAGACCACTATAGTGTTAATTTCTCTCTTCGCAAAGCCTCCGTTACCCAAAGAGAGCTACCATGGCTTTAAAAGAGAAATAAAGGCAGTGTCCTTTGAGATCACTTACGCTATATTTAAATGTTACAATAGATTTAATTTTAAAAAATTTATAATAAAATAAGCATTACATTGCACACTGCTACACGTTTACTGATTTCTCATCGGATCTATTTGTAAAATTGAAATTTTAAATTTGACTCGAGTTTTGCATCTCTCCAATGATTGTTTTACCGTTTTATCATTTATTATCATTTGTGGCGAAACCAGCCTCGCCACTGTCCACTGGAGGAGCCTGGTTGCTCGCCTGCTCCCTTTAGACTATGGTCCGGCATTTAAAACCTTTTATTTTCCCTGCTGACAGGCTTATTCATGGCTTTCTGCCGGGGTGTTCGGTAGATTCAATAGCGTAAGATTCAATCTACCGAACAAAGTACCGAATGATGCACCACCTGGGAACTGGAGTGTGCCGTCAATTGACCGCCCAGAAGCTGCGGTTAACCGCAGCTTAATTGACGAACGCTGGGTGGCCTTTGTTCGTTTGCTGAACACGTGGCAGCGGCCATTTTTAACTCCCGAACGGCCAGCGGTGTTCAGTGTCCAAACTATGGAACTGAAAACGGACACTTATTTGCGCGAACACAGCTGTGCCGCCAGCCTCCTTACCTCTGCATTCGGTAGTGGAACCGAATCACTGTTCATTCGGTAGTTTGACCATATGAACAGCATCACCCCAGATAGTCATGCCATGGAGCCTATTTGTGTAATGAAAGACTATGGGAAAGACTTTGGCTCCATGGCGATTGAACTGTATGTATGTGATCTGAGCGCCATTCGGTAGTAATGTGCACTCAGATCTAAGCTATCTGGGGATATATAGAATGTATATATTTTGTGTGACAAATGTAACATTGTGTATTTTATTGTATTTTGGTGTTTTGTTGTAACCATGTGGTTAGTGGAGTTTTGCCTCTGTCCTTGGAGATAATTGGATTACTTCCCAATTATATCCAGGACAGAGAGGAGGGATTGTGATGCATTGTGGGATTGTAAGCTTGTGATTGGTTAATGTCTAATATGTTTCCTAATTTCCCATCTGGTCCCCTAGGGGAGTGTCCACCAGGTGGGAGACCTGCATAAAAGCCGGGCAGTTAGCCCCAGTAAACCTGTTCTGCTTGACCCTCAAACGAAGTGTCGTCTCGTTCTTGGGGGGAATTGGATTGTATACTGATTGCCAGGAGTGTAAGCTGATTGTATGCTTTTCCTGTTCGGCTGTTTCCAGTGTTCGTGTGTTTCCTGTTCGGGAGTTGGTGAATTCGAGTAGTTTGCAGTTCGGGAGATTGGTGCTTACAGTAGCTGCCGGTGCATCTTGAAATGGGGAATATCGCCTAAACGTTTTTTAACCTCTTATGTGCAAAAGGGTCTGTTACATAATTATTTTTTAACTTCACACAGTCTACATATTCAGCACTGTTCCTTAAATAAAATAAAAAAGAGTTTTTTGATATTTGATGTGCTTGTCAAAACAAAGATATATAGCATAAAAATAATAACGTAACAACCACATACTCAGTAATAGTGCAAGCAGGAGTTTTTATTCTAAAACACAAAAAAGTTCTAACTGCAGATCCAGCCTGAACTGCCTGAGATTAGTTGGAGCCATGGAGCCATGGTACTAGCTGTGATTGACATAAATGCATATTAAGGAAAGATAATGCCATTTTATGGTTTTAGAAAACATTCATAAAATGCTTGACGTGCTTGTGGATAATTATGGTGCCTCCAGAAGCCCTCAATAAAATGATTCTCCTACAGTACAGTTCATCCTTATGTAAAAAGAGAGTTTGAAAGAGAGAGAGAGTTTGGCGGGATCTCTCAGTAAGTGACATCAATTTTTACCTTCCAGTAGTAGAGCATATTCTGATACTGTTATTATGGAGCTGACAGAGAGATTTCATGTGTGAATAACTGGAAAATTCTATTTGCAGCTTATCTATGAGCCTGTAGGTTTTTGTTTTTTTGGGGGTTTTTTTACCAGCCTTCTTTGGAACAACCATACAGTGTTTCTGGTTTTGTCCTGAGACTCCTTGCCAAAAGATGCAACACATATTTGAACCATATCAGAACCATACAGAGATATTTTAGGAGCCAGGTAAATGACACTTCAATAGAATTCTGTCCATGAAATTTTTTAAAGTGTTAGGTGCCATACCTGCCCTAAATTGGAATTCGTTCAAAAACAGGCACTTCACATTGAAAATACATTAGGCAGACGGACAGAGATTTTGCTTTTTTTGTTTTTTTGTTAAGAAAGCTTAAGAAAATTTTAAACTCAATTATGCAAACAGAAAAAGAACTGGATATTTAACGTTATTTTATGTAATGACTAGTGAATAAATCTAAAGTGGACAATCTATAGAAAATGGTGTTAAATTATTTACATTTTAGTATTCAATACTTTATCATATTAACATATTCTTATTACTAAACTGTTAATGCGAGATTACTGATTTCATATCCTTTCCAGTGCATTTGGCAGCCAAAGACAGAGACTTTTGGGGTCATTTCTGATTTACCTATTTTTCTAGTTGTTATTATTTGTTTTTTGGGTTTTTTGATGCCCATTTCAGCTTTTATAACAATGTAATTTAGTGTATTAGTGGCATCCCATTATTTGAATAAATCAGTCAATGTGCTCAACTTAAAATGCAGACTGTCAAAAAGGGAAGTAGGAGAAAGATTGATTGCCGGTAAGGTAGATAATATTTCCTACTTTTTAAGATGTTATTTAATCCGGTTGTTTTTGGAAAGGGTAAGATAACCTTAGGAGCTGCAGCAGAGTGGGGCAGAGGCTCCTTTCCTAAAATAACGCAAACTGTGTACTTAACAAGGGAAATGTATACATCACAAAGTACAGCACTCAGCAGCTGCTTTCACAGGTTTAATGCTTGTAAATGGAAAGAAGGGGCAGAAATACTATGGGCAAATTGTCTAATTTAAAGGTACACTACAGTCACCAGAACAACTACAGCTTATTACATTTGTTCTGATGAATATAATCAGTCCCTTCAGGCTTTTTGCTGTAAACACGGTCTTTTCAGAGAAAATGCAGCTTTTACATTACAGCCTAGTGATAACTTCACTGGCCACTCCTCAGACAGCCACAGAGAGAACTTTATTGTACGTGTATGTCCCAGTGCTGCCTGGGATTAGTGGGATTTACTTTCTAGGAGGCAACTATTTCATGTGGCAACATTCACATGGTGACAGGTGTCGCTCAGCAGTGCAATTTCCACGAATCTCTGCAGATCATCTTTAATAGGTTATTTTCTATATCATTAGTGGATTTCTGACTGTCTTGATTTAATTCATTAACAACTTCATATACAGCTCAGGCATTTGAGAAGCCACAGGCACATGGAGGATGGAGCTGGGAGTACAAAATCCCCTCTGTTCTATATTTCTGAATGTTGGGTATTTTGACTATTTATTGGAAAACACACAGCAGGAATAATTCTGCGTACATTTTAAAGCCATTTACACGTTGAAGCCCAATGTAAGAATTTAAGAAACGTGTTAAAGTGTGTTAGTAGTCCGCTTGCATATATTGGCAGTTAGGACGCTCTAGATTCCTTCCACCAGTCTAAACTATGGCAACTGACAACAACAGTTTTTATTTTCCCATTGATTTAATGCAGGCTTCCCCAAAATCCGGCCCTCCAGATGTTGCTGAACTTCAACTCACATGATTCTCAGCCTATCTATTTCATTCATAGAATCATGGGAGTACTAGTTCAGCAACATCTAGAGGGCCGGAGTTTGGGAAAGCCTGATGCTTCCTAAATAACATACCATACCGTAAGACTACCTGACTTGTTATTTTGAATACATGCTGAACCTCCATTGGTGTCCCACATGTGTAGCACAGACCACATGAGTTTGTGTAGCCTCTAGCCACTCAGAAACTCAGTGATTCTACTGCTTGACATCACAGAATAAATAAGATCGTCAGCTCTCTAATTAAGTTATTACAGAATTTCAAACAACAATCCTATTTATCAGGCATAGGCAACCTTCGGCACTGCAGATGTTTTGGACTACACCTCCCATGATGCTTTGCCAGCATTAAGTGGGGGTGTAGTCCACAACATCTGGAGTGCCAAAGGTTGCCTATCCCTGCTATATATGAAGAATCTATATTGAGGCTGTTCATTAATGGTGGGCAGGGAGCATGGACATATGAAGTGCGGGAGTAATGTGTATTTTCAATGAGATTGGTTTATTACCTGGTCTCCTTTCTCTCCTTTTGCAGCAAGGCCTATTCCCTGCAATAAAAAATAATATTAATTATAAACATTTGCAGTTTTTACAATAAAATCTCCATGATCAATTATCAAATTACCAAATAAAGGAACAACGATTGATACAGAAGAGAAAGCATGTTCATAATCACGGCACCATAAGAGCCAGGTACTGTGTATTGGTTATTTACTATTCCAGAAAGAAAGGATAGGGGCAAGGAAAACAAAACAGAGAATCAATGGCATTAAAAGCTCATTGACCTCTGTCTAGAGACGTGCAAGGTGCATTTAGTTTCAACCACTAAAGAATGAGCAGTCTCAGATGAAAACTCCAACCTGATTGGGACACAAAAAGGACAGGGGTCCCTTGCATCATAAATAAAGGAGGAATGTTTTAGATAGATGCCATCAACAAAACGTCTGTTAAATACCCTACCAATCAAAACAAATTCCATGCCAAAGATAGTGAAGATGGTCCAGGTCTGCTAAGGCTTGTTCCCCCCTTGTTTATATGTTGGCATTGTATATAAAGCATATTTTTGTATCTGCTTTTTTTTTTGTTTATTTCACTATTTTTACCACATCCATTGTCTGAGTCATTTCTGCTCTTCTAACTTCTCTATTTCATTCATATTATGACCACATTCTGACCACTCTCCAATCCTTACTTACTCACACATTTGTGGACTCTATGAGCCTTCTACTCATCAATTCAACCAGTTTTCTTACTGTTCTATATACAGTCTACTACCTCATTTCTCACCATTCTAACTTCCTCCAAGTCTATCATGCTCTCCTTAACCCCTTAAGGACACATGACATGTGTGACACGTCATGATTCCCTTTTTTTTCTTGATGTTTGGTCCTTAAGGGGTTAAAGCATCCCTTCTGTTCCATCCCTTTCTTCATATTTTCATCTCTAATTTCACTAATCTTATCTCCTCACCCTGTCTGTTTCCCCTCTCTGTTTTGTTATCCCTCCAGTTCGGTATTACCCTCTAATTAAACCAGTTCTTGCAATCCCATGTTCCTTTAATTATTTCTCGACGTGCATCTGACTCTTTTATTAACCCACTTTACCACCTCTCTTTCATTCTTTCTCACTCTGGTTCTCCTAACCTAACCCATTTCTTCAATCCTTGCTATCCCTTACTACTCCATTATGTTTCCCTCCAATGTTTACTTTTTGCTCCACTCTCGGTCCTCCCCCCTCTTCTTCTTTTTTTAATTTTTTATTATATCTATCCACCATATCCAGTATTCTTGTCATCATTCCTTCTCTGTGATCTATGTATGTTCACCTTATTTATTTATCATATACAGTACTCTACACTACTGCCCCAGTCACAGTAGAAAATGTGTTGATTTGTTTAATGATACCAGAAAAAGGAATCCAAATCTCATTAAATATACTCAGTTCTAGACTAGTGATGGCTATACTTGTCTTCCTTGGTGTTTGTGAACTACATTTTCTATCTTTCTCAGCTAGCCTTTCACTTTGATACAAACAATACCAGAAAGTATGATAAGCGCCAAAAGATCAATAAAACTGTGTAGAGCAACAGGCTTTAAACACTGATAGTAAATGATAACCTCAACGCCTTATTGGTAAAAAGAGGACAAATGGTACAAAACACAAATACAGGTTGTGCCAAATTCAAAGTCCAATAAGTCCACAAATGATTGCAAAGTTCCGTGTTGATAAACGTCCAGACTTCAGATAATGGGAGATATTTGCAATAAAACAGAGAATAACCAGTGATAGTGCAGAGTGTCCCAGTGGCTCAGGAGGAATTTTGCTTATTAGAAAATCTTTGCCTAAAAAGCAGACTCTGAGAACCAACTATCCAGCTCTATTTAACCTTTTAGTTTTTTTATTGTTCCTGACACATCAATATTGTTAAGTACTTACCTGATAAGAATACCCTGGAAATGATCATTCCTTGGAGGATCTACCGTACATTATACCCCTGGTGGGGATTATACTGACCAAGTGCTAATTAATATCTCTGTGGTGTTATTGCTCTTTTAAATGTGAGTAGACTATTCTTATCTTTTTACTTAATACTGCATTAATCATAGTGAGTTATTTTGTCTTCCTTTTATATATTTTTTTTAGATATTCATCTGTATGCTGAGACACTGACCCCTAGAGCTACATATCCATCAGTGGGAATTGCACCACTGTATGCTGTTTTACTCAGAGCTGGTTTATAGTTCTATTAAATGTGAGTGCTATACCATATATATTTCTGTTGCGTGCCCTGCACCTAGCACAAGACACAATGCACTATTACTGGTTATTCTCTCTTTTTTTTTTTTGTAAATATATTTTTTATTGGATGTTTTAAGTTTGTCAGTCTCGAACATGTCATGAGAAAGCTTCGGTAAGGACACGCAGGTCCTATGATGTTTGCGTGCAGGCAAATTGCATTGGTACAAACGTTACTCATGTAGGTATACATTGGAGACACGCAGGTCTCATTTAATCGTAAGAGGCATAAATTAGTTGGACTCGCAGGTCCTATGGCATATATATGGCGTGTGCTCCTACGTTATTTTCAGTTTGGGTACTCATGTCCCCTCTGTGTGAAGCGTATACTGTCATTTTAGGATGTGTCGTTTGGTCAGATTTACGTTGAGTTTTTTATGTTCAGTCAGTTAATTGAGGCAGCATGTGTCTTAACATGGTGTATCTTTCCTAGATATATTTTTATTGGATGTTTCAAGTTTTTCTGTATCGAGAGTGTCATGTGAGCGCTTTAGTATGGACACGGCGGTCCCATTATGTCTGCATGCAATCAATTGCAATAGAACGTTTGTTGCCCATGTATATATACATTGGAGACTCGCAGGTCTCATTCGGTCGTAAGAAGTATGATTTGGTTGGACTCGCTGGTCCTATGGCATATATTTGGCATGTGTCTCTAAGTTATTCTCATTTTGGGTACTCAGGTCTTATCTGTGTGAAGTGTTTGTTGTCATTTGAGGGGGCGTCGTTCGGTCAGGTGTATGTTGAGTTTTGTGTGTTCAGTCAGTTATTTGAGGCAGCTTGTGTCTTAGCATGATGTATTTTGTATGTGAAGAAACTTTTGTGTGTGTTGTGTCTATGTGGGTGTGTGTGTCTGCGCATTCCATGAATTGCAAGGTGTTGGGTTTGGGATTTGTATTCCGTCGTGTACTTTTATCTGTGAGAAGTATTTGTGAGTACGTAGTAAGTAAGATGGAGGAGTAGGTCTAGTAGCACGGAGTGTTAGTGTGTAAGGTTTACTTGGGTATCTCCTGTTGTTCAGCTCTAACTTGGGTAGTGATGCATGAGTCGGGATAGTCGGTTTGGGTTTAATGAGATGTCTGTATGATATCATTTTTTATTTTTTTTTTATTTTTTTTTGGGGGGGGGTTGGTGAGTTATTGCCAGTATCATATGCTGCTATGTCTTGTGTCCTCATTGGTTGTGTTCATGGGGTGATTGTGTGTTGGCGGTGTGTTGATTGTGCGAGCGTTGTATTTTTATTGCGTGTAGTGTATGTGGTTTGTTAGGAGTAGGGATGGGTGGAAGTTCCCTTAACTTCCCTCTCCAGCCGCCGCGTCCTCCCCATCACGTCTTGCCACGTATATTATCCAAGGTTGCCACTTGTCAACATGTTTCGTGAGGGTGTCTCGTAAGGTCGCGTGCATTTCTTCTGCGAATCTGATCTCTTCTACCCTGTTTAGCCATTGTTCCATTGTGGGGGCGTTTGTCGTTTTCCATAAGGCAGGGATTAGAGCCTTGGCCGCGTCGAGAAGGTGTCGCAGGATGGATCGTTTGTATTTTGAAATCGGGTCTTTGGTGTGATGCAGGAGAATGTTGTCTAGTGATAGGTGCGTCGTGTGTCCTAGTATCTCTTTGATGCGGGACGTAATCTGGTTCCAATACGGTTTAATGTTGGGGCAGTCCCACCATATATGTTTTAGTGTTCCTATGTCTGCTTCACATCTCCAACAGGTTGCCGATGTGTTGGGGAATATTCTGTGGAGCAGGTCTGGGGTTCTGTACCAGAATGTCAGCAGCTTATAGTTCATTTCTTGGTATTTTGAGCTAATAGTGGATTTGTGATGGAGGATGAGAATTTTGTCCCATTGTGCGTCGGTGAACACTGTGCCGGTGATGTTTTCCCATTTTTCCTTATATCGTCGGGTTGTTTGCTGCTCACCTGTGATTAGGTATTGGTATAGCGTCGACGTTGGTTTCTGAGTCGGTGTTTGTTTGTCGCAGATGTCCTCAAACCACGTGAGGGTTCTGTGTACCGCTTGTTTGTTCGGTAGGGTGTGGTAGAAATGCATCAGCTGGGAGTATCGGAATTTGTGCATGGGAGCTGGCGGGCCTTCCATTAGGCGTTCCAGGGGGGTCAGTCCTGAGGCGGTTAGTGTTTTGTGGAGTGGTATGAAGTCTCTTCCCTCTAGAAAATCCCAGGAGGTTATTCTCTCTTTTATTGCATGTATCTCCAATAATCTGAAATCTGGATGGTTATCATCAAAGAAAATCCCAAACATTTGGGGACTTGGTGTACTTTGAATTTGGCACAACCTGTATTTGTGTTTTGTAGCCTTTCACTTAGCCACCTCTGCTCTAGATTAGGAAACACATGGTTTCTGGATGTAGGGCACATCTCAAAGGGCTGACATTCCCCCCAGACTGATTTAAAGCAACTATTACTTCATTAACTCAAAACACCCTCACCCACAGGCTCAGGCATTTACAAATTTACAAGCACATGGAGTAGGGTATTGTTAGTATAAGATTCTATGGGTATATGAAAATCATCTTTGCACCTATATTTATTTATTTAGCTAGTTAGTTCAATTATTAATGTATTGATTTATTTTATTTCCTGATTTATTGATTAATTAATTTAAAAAATAATACATGTATTTTGTTAGTATTGAATAAGGCATAGGATTGGGCTACAATGCAGAGATACTAAATGAATCGATACAAAAAACATGCGAGGAAAGAAACAGTATATTCAGTAAAATGATAGTTACACTTTAATATATATTTCACTTAATATTCCTCTGTGCCCGATTCATTAAAGTTCCATTATACTTTAATTAACCTAAAGCATGCTTTGCAAAATTTAATTCACCATATTTCTTTGTAAAGATATTAATATTCTCATTTTAATGCTCTGTCTGCAAGTTTTTGCTAAGAACATTATGCAAGTGTATTAACAAACAATGGTGTTTTATAATTTCATTTACATGGTGATCACATATAAACTGCAAGAAATAATGAGCAGAATAATGCTGGAACTAGGAGAAACTAGATAAAATTAGAGATAATTACACAGCAGAAGGGATTCATCTCTGGCTTAAAATGTTTTGATGGACAGGGGTCTTAACCAATTAGAAGAAAAGGAATTCTCTATAGAAAAGCTTTCTATACAAATATCACCCTCTTGTCAAGTACATAACACTGAGATGCTACCTGACATCTGGTGAGGAGAGAGTCAGAAGGACTCCAGAGTTCCATCCAAGTGTTTGTAAGTGGGGGAGAAGAAGACCTTTGCAGCAGGTAACACAGCATTCCAAATTAAACAGCAGGAGTCAGAATATGTCCATACATCCGGACACTGTTGACTTTCTAAGAGGAAAATTTCAACGTGATGCAGAGCCACTTTGCAGCACATGCACAGACTGTCACATCTCAATGGCGGCGCTGTATAGGTGTTTGTGGTGCATGTCACCCCCAGCAGCCCCATTCAGCCACCACTACCCAAAGTACATTTCTTAAACTTATGGTGAAGAGACTGTTTAATAGATTAGAGATCAACAACCAGCTCTATAAACAGCAAATCAGGATTCTGTATCGTACTGTCAAATGAAATTGGACACCTGAGGAACCTTCTTGTGTCTCATTGGTTTCAGGTAATAAAAAGAATTACACTTCATAGCAAAAAATATCACTTAAAGTAACTTACAGATTCCCCCTTTTCTCCCTTTAGACCAGGAATTCCATCAGCCCCTTTGCTGCCAGATTCACCCTAAAAAAAATAAAACGAGAAAATAAAATTTTAAGACATTTTATTTTTGATGTCTTTGGCACCTTTCAAACCTTTTCTATCCATATCCTATAGATCGACGTGTTCCTTCTCTTTGCACAGCGCAGTCTTTTCATTGACTACTTTCTTTATTACAACCTTGTAGAGCACTTTTTTTTATCGCAACATTCCCATAACTATGCCAGTATTTTCTTCTGTTCATTCTTTCTCAACTATTCTGCCACTATATCATTCTGCCACCCCTTCTGTTTTTCTCCTATATCACCCCCCTGTTTCATTCTCATACTGCCTTGGCTGTTCCCTCACTATACTATATAATTCTTTTTTTCACTCTCCCAGCTGTCCTATTTCTATTGCATTTTCTTTCTCATTTAGCATGGCCTTTAGTTACTCTCTTGTCTATCTCGACCTGTCTATTTCTGTCTCCTAATTTATTGGCAAAGTCTACAGTTGCAGAAAATTCCACAAATTAGAGAGAATGAGTGTAGTGTGTGCTTCTGCCTTGGGATATCTTCTGTAGCTGATTTGAAACAATGCTTTAAGAACAATATTTCAACAAACATGTTATATATATTATTAACGATAATCTCTCATTGCCCTAGTGCCCTTCTCTGTCCTAAAGTCGGTTATAACTCACTGTCCTTTTATCCTCTTTTTTAATGTCAGTTGCATCTCCAAGGCATATTGTTTCTAATGTATCTTCTACCATGATTCAATGTACAGACGTTGGTCTCTAGATCAGTTAATTTCTAATGCTCAAAGTAAATTTTAAAAGGAAACCATTAAAGAAAAATAGCAAATGAACCAAAATACTAACCTTTGTACCAATTGGGCCGATTGGACCAGGAAGTCCCTGCTCTCCCTAAAATAGCAGAGAACGCATACAATGAAAATCTCTAGTCTGAGGAAGAATATTTCTAAAGCAAAGCTAAAGCATAAACTAGATCAGTCTTCAAATGTTAATCCAATGATATTAGAAAACATGTCCAAAAATGTAAATAACCGTGTGCCAAACAAATGTTATTGTAGACTGATACACAGTATTATAACGTTTTCAAGATCTAAATTCATCAGTCAGCATTAATTCTAGATGAAACTTTTATCTTGAATTATCCATGTCCATCATTTCGTTTTTTGGCAGATGTTTGGGCAGTACTTCAGAATCAAATTTTGAGATCCAACAACACTTTCATGTCATAACCCCCAAATTAAACCTTGTTTATCCTCTGCCTACAGAATGTTCCACCAACAGGCTATCAGCAGACTTATACCGGTGTCAAGTCCAACACAAACTGTGTTTATTTAAAGATCACATTGTTATAAAACATGGAAAGTTATTAAAAGGTTAAGAAACATGTCAGTGCTTGTTCTACCTGTGCTAGTGTTGCTGAATATTTTAACAGCTATGTGAGTACAATGTAAAGTATATAGCATTCCCTCTTTGAGGACTCAGAATGTTCTAATGATTCGTTGAATGGATGTTGGTGCATGCTTTGAGCTTTGAGTTCCATTTTATGGGTCTAGAGCAGGGGTTCCCAACCCCGTCCTCAAGTACCCCTTACCAGGCCAGGATTTACAGATCACCCTGTTGTGTCTAAAATGATTTTTCTTTTTTTCTAAAACACTTTAGACACAACTGGGTAATCCCTATATCCTGGACTGTTAGAGGGTACTTGAGGACTGGGTTGGGAAACACTGGTCTAGAGCATCCAGCTGACTCTTTTAGTACAGAAGGACGCTTGTGACAATTGCAGGTAAGCTTTATTCATATTTGACTTCTATAAATAGGAAGGGAGTTTGAGCACTCTTATAATGACAAGATGACAAAACCAATATCAGTTAGTAAGTGGAGTGCCAGCAAATGTATATTATGTAAATAAATCACTCACTCTTATAGGGATGCACAGGTGCAACATTCTCAAAAAATAAACAAAAGATAATATATATATATATAGTGCAACTCTGTGTTGATAATGTGATAAGGGGGGGAGGAGGTAGAGAAAGCAGAGACCACCAGGGAAGGATGGGGGAAGGAGAGGCTATATACATATGCTAGCCCTCCACTTACAAACTGATGGGGAGGGAGAGGAAAGACCACCAAGGGGGGAGAGGGGAGAGGAGAGGCCACTAATGGGGCAGGGGAGGAGAGGATATACCACTAAGGGGCAGGGGAGAACTCTAATTGACAGGAGGGAGAGCTCTAAAGGACAGGGGGTAGGAGAGAGCACTAAGTGACAGGGGAGAACCAAGGGACGGGGGGGAATGCACCAAGGGATGGGCGGGTAGGAGAGAGAGCTAAGGGACAGGAGGGGAGAGCTCTAAGGACAGGAGGGGAGGGCAGTAAGGGACAAGAGGGGAGAGCTCTAAGGGACAGGGGGGAGAGGAGACCACCAAGGGATGGGTGGGAGTGAAAAAGATTATTAAGTAACAGTGGAGTGGAAGACACACAGAGAGACTAAGGAAGGGGAAAGAGAAGCACAAAAGGGCTGATAGGGGAGAAAGAGGCACACAGAGGGGCTTGGGAGGGAGACACACAAAGGGGATGGGAGGAGTATGACACACAAAGAAGTTGGGAAAATGTAGGAGACATACAAAGAGGGGGTAAGAGACAAACAAGGGGCTTGCTAGAGATACACTTAAGGGGGATGTAAGACGCAAAATATAAAATATTTTTTTTTATTTTTTCTGCTCCCCTCTCAGCTCCTATCCTACCCCACAAACTCTCTCTTTCACAATACACACACACACACACACACACACATACAATGCATCCCTATACATATACAGAAACACACAATGCATCTCTACACACACACACAAACACACCATGTTTCCCTTACACACAGAGAAACACACAATGCATCCCTTACACACACACACACACACACACTGCTTCTCTTACACACACTGAATTCACCCCTTAGAGACAATCAATGCACCCCTTACAGACACACACACACTGCATCCCTTACATGCACATAAACACACCTTACACATACAAACACAGATTCATACAATGCATCCCTTACACACACAAAACATACCTTACACACAAATACACACTGTTTTCTATCCTTTACACAAAAACACACTGCATCACCTACACAAACTGGTATCCCTATATTCTGCATTCCATAAGCACACACATTAGATCCTCTACGGGTGGGCTTTATGAGCATACTCACCCTCAGGCCGTGGGGGCGCAGACCTTGAGCTGTTCCCCCAGAACATTGATTTTTGTGACCACAGTTACAAACAGCCTCCAGAGAGCCTGTTCTACACCAGACCAGTGGAGCTAGAATGCAGCCATCATCATCCTCATGTGGCTGTAAGTAGGCAATCTAGTATATTATTCGTGGCACTAATCTATAATTTACCTCACATTAAAGGGACACTGTAGTCCCCAGAACCACTGCAGCTTAATGAAGTGGTTCTGGTGTCTATAGCCTGTCCCTGCAGGCTTTTTTTAAATGTAAACACACACTGTGTGCAGCACTGGCATTGGTTTATATGACAGATTATATGGGTGGGGCATTGCGATGTCACATGGTGGGCAGCGCAAAATTTGTATTTTCCCTAGGGCAGCAAAAATCCTTGCACCGGCCCTGTGTAGGAAGCGTCCAAACTGGATTTTGGCTGAGAGAATTGTGTTGAATGGGTGAGGTGCTTATTGTGATTGTATTGCAGATTGACAAAACAGGTGTGTAGATTCCTCTTAAGCCAATCAGAACTTTTTATGTTTTGAAATAAATGTTAAAATATTTAAGAGGTAATAAAGATGTCCATTTTTGTTTGTACAGTACTCCTAGTTATAATGCATTATCCTTGGAGAGTTTTCTTTAAATATATTTGATTAGTTACATAACTTGCTATATTTATCATAAATTATGCAACTTATGATAAAAAAATAATTGCCTGACTCCCCAATAAAATCTAATAAACAACTATATGTACACAAAATACCCAAGAGAACTGAAGACTATTATGTCATGATAAGCTGAATATTAAAAATGACCATCAAAGCACTGTTACTATAAAAAAACAAGATTGGTCACATGACCAATAAATCTGGATTTTGACAACCTCTGGAGTTGAATATGCAAGCCAATGTTTTCTTTGTTAATTCACATTATTATGTAAAACAAGATAAATTCCTCATACACTTACCTTCATACCGAATGGACAATTAGAGCAATTGACAGTGTTCTGTGTCCCTTGCTGTTGTAGCCCTGTAGGTGTTGGTGGTACTGGGGGTGGTGGTTCAGTGACAATTGTAACAACGCACTAAAAAAACACAATATATATCCATAATGTAAAAGCAACATTAGCTTTATGGCAGGCTTATACAATGTGTGATCATATACTGAAACTAAATCTTTAAGTCAGGTGGTATTTTTTTAAAATTTATTACATTTTATGAATTTGAAGCTGGTGTTTAGTAAGTTAGGTCGCTGAATTGTCTGGTTGCTAACCATGTATATAAAATGAAAAGAGGGTTAATGATGAAGGAGGTTTAATAAGTGAAGTTGGAACACATCAAAAGTAACTATTAATGTTTTCGACCCCCAATGGGTCTTTCTGAGTCATCAACCTTGAAAGTAATCATAAAAAAATAATTCTGATAACTAAAACAGTTAGTGCTTTGATAGTCCTTCTGACACTTAATCAGAAGATAAAAGTATGTAAAAATTATAAACCTTAATGCATAGTTAATTGAATGCAGATTCAGTTGAATCTGATAAAAAAAAGGATGTGAGGTTATTGTTTCTATCAAAAAACACAGTATAAGTTTCTTAAAGATGAACTTGTAATATTAAATTTGTCCAAAACCAATCTGAGTCAATTCAGTCTATTCAGGTCAGTTACAAATCACTTTATTAAGCTCTGATGTGTTCGTTGACCCCATGTGATTTGGCTGTAATGTATATTTTCTCAGATTATGACATGGATGTCTTTGGGTATACTTCGAGTATAAAAACCCAATAAATACAAAATGAAAAAAAATTTTTTTTAACTAGCAACAGGAGTGAAGACAGCCAATTTGCGCTGAGGTCAAACCAAACTGAACAAGACAGGAATTATTGCCAAACTGAGGCTACACTAAATGTCTATATAATGTAAAATAACTAGACCAATTTTCTTTGTGGTTGGAATTGTCCAAACAAAAATCATTGAAAACTCACTTCTTCAAGAAAGTAACTCACTTCTTCAAGCAGGTTTTTATCCACCTCCCCCCATGACTTCTCTCCTTCAACTGTCAAAATCACCTACTAAGCCCTCAGTGAATTCTTTTTAACAACCTACTTTGTACCCCTACTTTTACCCTTTGTGTCACTGTACCCCACTCCCTCTAGCATGTAAGCTCGTTGAGCAGGGCCCTCCACCCCTCTGTTCCTGGACGTCCCTTTGTCTGGTTACAATTACATGTCTGTTAGTCCACCCATTGACCAGCGCTATGAAATCTGATGACGCTATATAAATAATAAAATAATAATAAAATAATAATATTGGGGTTAAAAATTACTCTACGTCTATGATGATCATTTTTTTTTTTTTAAAGGAGCCTTTTGGATAACAAAGTAATTGTTTCTAGTTTATGTTAAAGCTCCATTAGGAATTTTAAGGGTTCGTTAGACAACTGTGTGCTTTCTTTCTCTGTTTTATCACACTCTCACTACTCCACTCATGAAGAACAGGAATAGTGGACTGGATGCCCATGGGTCCATTCTAGTTTGTATTCCCTCTCCAGCACTACATTTGTGTTCCACATGTGTGGGATTCTTCACAGATTTTATATGCTATATCATTACCCTCCCACTCACACAGTGAGAAATAAAGAGGGAGAAAGTTTTGGCCCCTTCCTGTTTATTAAAGATGCTCTCACATTTAAACAGTATAGCAAGATGGCTGCTTAAATCATAATGTCAATCTTACTCAATGAGTCGGTATTGCTTGATGATACATTCAAGCTTACTGTAGAAAAAACACTCACAGAATACTTCACGATAAATAATAGTAAAGGAATGTCCCCTTTATCATTGTGGCAAGCGCATAAACCAGTCATGCATGGCCTCTTTTTAAGCAGAGCCTCATATCTAAAAAAACAATCCCACAAAATATGTTGTAAAAACTAAAGATTATAGAATATCACCAAGACAATAAAACTGACAAACTCCTAGCAACTAAACTATGTCAAAAGAGAGCATACACAAAAAACACTTACATCCTAAATGAGAAAGGGAATAATCTCTACAATACACAAGACAATACTGAACTAGCACGATACTACAAAAACTATAACATTTAAAAGAGGAGGATACACTACACCAACCCACAAACAAAGAAATTGAACAATTCCTAACCAAAATCAAAATGCTCAGCCTCTCCCAAGCCCAAAAAGAGAACCTCCAATCTCCAATAACAGAACAAGAAATTATGACTACAATAGTGGCGCTAGGAAAATCACCGGGACCAGACGGTTTCCCGAACATTTATGACAAAACATATGTAAATACACTAGCCCCACAACTATTAACAACATTTTGAACAATGCTTCATCAAGAAAATGCCCCCACAAACATGCTCATGGCATACATCACCACCCAATTGGATTTGTGAAGGGCAGGTGGAAAGTGTTGGACCTGGTGCAGACGTTGCGGGGAGGGGGAGGCAGTGTATTTCTCTCCCTAGATGAGGAAAAAGGCATTTAACAGCTTTATACAGCAACCCAGCTGCCAAAGTAGCTGGAGGCGGCTTCACTTCAGTCCCCTTTGAAATCTCCAATGGTTGTAGGCAAGGCTGTCCACTTTCACCTTTACTATGTATATTAGCCCTGGAACCACTCACATCACTTATAAGAGAAAACCCTGATATTCATGGCATCAAAGTTAATAACACTGAATACAAGCTTATGTTGTTTGCAGATGATGTCCTTCTCACCCTAACAAAGCCCTATATATCCCTGCCTGCCTTCACCAAAATACTACTGGAATATAGCCGATGCTCGTATTATAAATTAAATGTGTCCAAGACACAGGCTATGGGTATTAACATATCGAAACAAATGCTGCAACGTCTAAAATCTCTACACCCTTTTGACTGGAGAACAGACAAACTCACTTTCCGAAGGATAACCTTCACACCCAACACTCAACACATTTCTAAAGCAAACTACAGCAAACTACTGTGAAAAATAAAAACAACACTATTTAATTGGAAAGGAAAATTGGAAAGGAAAATACCGCATGGCAGTCATCAAAATGATGAAAATCCCTAAATTCCAATATTTATTTCAAACCCTTCCAATCCGAATCTCCATATCCCATTTCAAGAAAGCTAAAAAAAACTGCTCAAACACTGTACAAAGCCCCTAGAATAATGGCAAATACACTTTACCAAAAAACTGCAGATGGCGGGATGAATGTAAAAAGCTTACACATATACTACCAGGCAGCCAACATAAATAGCATGGTACCAGCCCAACTCCAACAAAAAAACACCTCAATGATGTAATGATGGAACATACACTCCTATATGGCTACCAAAACACATTAGACCCAAGAAGGCACTGATGTTGCCCACCACAGCTACAACCATCTATGTCTGGGACATAAATAAAATGCTGCTCAGGGAGCCCATGCTCACAAGTCATGCCCATCTCGACCTTACATTCAGCAATACCTAACTTTCTAGACAACACACGACACCAGACTCTTAAATGCCAATGTTCAAAGTCTCGACACCCGAGTTCATAAATGTTCATAAATGTTCATAACTGTTCAAAAACATTTATAAGTGTTCAGAACTGTACAAAATGGGTCTTACCATGATGTTACTTGTCATACCATAATATCACCTGTCAACGTTATCACAGTGGCTCCTAGCAGGTTCTGCCAGGGTCCCAAACACCCTTTGGCATATACACCAAGACCACAGTGACAGTGAACTCTCACCATAGAACTATGCTTTATCTCCTACCCTTACCCTACTCCTTCCCTACCCACTAACTACCCTCTTTTACCCCCCTCAGTTGTACAAATAATATTCACATTGTTGTACACTGTAACACAACATAAATTGACTGACCCTGTATATTAATGCTACTGTAATGAGCCTATCCAAAGCATATTGTATAACCCGTTAAACACAGTGCACGATGTGAAACAAAAAATTGCATAATAAAAAAAACTTAATATTGACAAAACAAAGATATTCGTCTTTTATTCTTATTTCTCTTTTTGCACTTTTTTATTTCTTTTCTTTCACGTCTGTTTTTCAGCAGGCCTAAATTGATAACTTTGCACCTAAACTAGACTTTAGTTAAAAACCATATAACTGACTTTTGTTTAATCTAATTTGTCTATTTTTTTTACTAAAATTTTGCAATTACACTGCATATTTGAAGTTTAGAAAAACTTCAGTTGGCTTTCTGGTTATAGTTTTCACATATTTCTCAGTTTGGTATCTGCTCAGCGCACTTGCTGTTAAGTCATCATTCCCTTAGTATGTATATAAATATAAACAGAATTTCTAACCGGCCCATTAGGAATATCACAGCAGGTCTCCAGCTCAGCGTGCCGAGAGTCACAATATATAACGATCCTCTGCAGATCAAACTGAAAACAGAAATGAAAAACAAGTTAATTATAAAACACGAACAGAATATTGGTACAAATGAGCATTTGTTCCAGCTGCTGGAATTTAATTATCTGTTGCCTCTTTAGATTGAAAGCTCTATGGGCAAGTGACCAGTATCCCCAATGCACAGTGATTTTGTTACTTCCTTGTCATTTTGTGTCACGTGTTAACAGTTTTCTTCGGGAAAATAACATATACAAAAATTCAAAAACATGGAGTAAAAGCTGTGTATTTTTGGTGCTGGCGTTGTCCCGTGACTATTAAATTATGCAGCAAAATCATAAATTTCACAAGATACTGAGAAATTAGATAAGTCTAAATTCTCCCAGTACCCGAGCAGCTGGAATGAACGGCTTTAATCTTAATTGTGACATAGTCCGTTGAAAAGTGGTCAAATCCTGTTACTCCAAGACAGTAATACAAAATTGCTGAGAAGGTGTGTACTATTTAGAACAGAGCAAATGTGCAGTCTCACATTTGCCTTGATTTAAACTGACTAAATTGACTCATGCTTCCAGCGGATCAAATTAGGCATGTCAAGTTTCTATGCACGGAACTGGCTGTGAGAAATCTGAATTTATTTCAGTCTTAACAGTGTTCATTCATTCTTCTTTGACACAAAGTTGCACATCTTACTCCAAAGAATCATTCTTGGGCAATATGACCATTAAAACTATAATGGTAATTATTACTTGAATTATTTTTGTTTTGGTTATTTGTGTTTTGTTATTTTTTATTTTATTTTATATTTGTATGCTTTCTTTCCTATGCGCTGTGCCCTCAATTTAATATTTTTGGATACATTTTCAAATAATTTAGTATTTCAAAAAAATATTATTATTTTTTTCCCAATATTAATTTTTATATGTGATTTTTTATATATATTTTAGCTTCTGTACAAATGTTAAATTATTTGAAAAGCTTATTCATAAATATTTTAATTGGAGACCTATATTGGATAATATATTAAAGCAAACAAAGCATTTTTCATGTACGGCAAAATAACTATTACAAAATCCAGTGAATATTTTTGTTTGAAACATATTACCTATATGGCGTTTAGAATAAGTGAATTTAATTTCCCCACCATTCTCCGTTACTTACATCAACAGGTACGCTGTCATAGAGACGTTTGCCGATCACGGTTTTTCCTTGAATGTCAATATTCTCTCTGTCTTCGATTGGTAAGGTCATCACCAGTTTGCAGTCAACGTAGAGGGAGACCGTCTTCGACTGCACACTGAGGGCAATCTTGTGCCAGTTTCGATCAAAGATTTCGCTAACCTGCGCACTTTTAAAGACAGTCTTCACAGCATCCTGTGTGAGTCCAACAGAACTGTACTCCAGAGCTTTATTTTCTCCATCAATCCTCAGAGATACCTTTTATATTAACAAGAATCAAACAATATATATATACATCACATTAACGAAGATAATGATTGTCCGTGTAGAAATGAAAAATACAAAATCTGTCAATGAAAGGGTAATAATGCCTACCTGTGAGATTAGTGTTATACTCCCATCATGCTGACATTTTAAGTTAGGCCCTCCTCTAATAGTGTGTGTCTGTGTTATTTTGTGACGTTTTTTCCCTTTGTGTGTATGTATTAGTCATTTTACATTTGAATTGTGTGTGAGAATCGTTGGGAATTCAAAGTGAATTTAAAATTTTAGCTTAAAAATATTAAATAATAACATTGAAGCGTTTTCCAATTCAGCTATTTTATCCTTAAATTTTAAATTCACTTTGAAAATGAAAGCATCCCTAAGTCTAAAACGTTTTCTGTGTGTTTGCAGATGCATTCAGTTTTACACTTATTGTTTATTTCATAAAATACATTCTCCACCCCAGCATACCAAGTGCAATGTATTTTTACCACAATTTCTACAAGAAACAACAAAAACAAAACAAAACAAAAAAAAACTTTTATCGATAGTATTATATATACATATATGTGATATTATTGTATTGTTGTATTTGTTGTATGTTACTGGCCTCTGATATAATATTTGTTACTTCAGGCATCGTGGGTGTAGAACAAACATTAGACTGGGGAAGAAACAGACAGATAGAAACTGTTCATCCTCTTTGGGAATGAAATGGTTACATCCCCAGTCTGTACAGTCCGACATATTTCCTTTAATAACTAGAATGTGCAATGGTAAATATACACAGATAACCTGAAAAAGAAGCCCTTACTATCAATGATTAGTGAATAGTAGGAATGTTTCACATTTTACCTGAGGGATTCCGTACTTGTCTATGATTTGCCAGATGTACCAATCCTCCCTCCTCGACGCTTTGCGGAATCTGAATGTAGTCACGAAGGCATATTCATCGGGAAGCCCCTGCGGAAATATATCCCTGTAAAATGACAAAAGACGTCTTACTTTACGTTCTCTACTTCATTGGTATTGGAAAGTTATATAGTAATATGTATTATTTATTTATTCAGAATTGTTCATGATTCTCAATATTGTCCTTGGAAGAATTAAATAATAATAATAACATTTTTATTTACAATACTCCATTTTCTACAGCACTGTACAATGAGTTAATAAATTTAGCTTACAGAAACAGGAGGCAGTGATGGGCCTGCTCGAGGTGATTATAAGCTAAAGTACATTCATATCTCGGAGCTCATTCAGAGTGTCCGTCCAGTAACAGTAGGTGTCAGTAAAGGCTGGGAGCTCTGCAGTCCCAGACAAACTCTTTCCTCAGCATTCTAGCCTATTACTGATACATCTACACTTTCAAGCGCCCTCTACTGGCATACTGTGGAAGCAAAAGTGGTTTCAAAATATTAAATCATTCAACTCATCCCTTACATATACACCCACTCTCTGATACTGCAATAAGCTGCTTTTTTTTTTACAGTCTGAATAAAGAATTGTATTGTGAAAATTCTGACGTGTTTTAAATGTGCTTTTCTTTTATACAAATGGAGCATTATGTTACAGTTCTGAAATTACAGTGAAAAAAACTGCCCCATTGGTTTGGAGTACAATATATCAGGGCACTGCTGGCTTTAAGATGGTTGGACTGAAATCTGTCTGCAGAGAGGGTCTCAGCCAATTGCACTTTGCTTTAGACACCTTGACAGCTCGGAACGTTGGGCAGGTAGACTTGGAAAGGACAACTTGTGAACAAGATGACCTAAAATGTTGTAGTGACTTTTATTAATTGACAACTAGGCTTTAGTGTGACGAGATGGTTAAAAGAAAGGTCTGGGTTAAATAAAATGCATATTTTTTAATGTCCTTGAACAAGTCAATTCCAAGAAAAATACACACCTCTCAACATATCAAATGAACAAAGAGGGACACTTTAATTTTAGGGGTGTGAGTGAGGTTGTGGCCAGGGGCAGGGCTGTTCTGAAAAATTTTAGGTGACTTACCAATAACAATTTATAACTAAAATGTAATTTATAACCAGAACGATGTATCTCATTTACACAGACTGATTTCTAAACACATTTATTGTAGTTTAAAGACACATTACTGTATTATTGAGTGAAGCTGTGATATACTCTAAACCAGGAATATGGAGCTCCTGGAAAAGAGGGACATTAGGACAGATCCTTTTATTATTATTATTATTATTATTTTATTATTTATATAGCGCCATCAAATACCGTAGCATTGTACAATGGGTGGACTAACAGACATGTAATTGTAACCAGACAAATGGACATACAGGAACAGAGGGGTGGAGGGCCATACTCAATGAGCTTACATGCTAGAGGGAGTGGGGTATAGTGACACAAAGAGTAAAAATAGGGGTACAAAGTAGGTTGTTCGAAAAGTATTAATTGAGGGCTTAGTAGGTAATTTTGACAGTTGCAGGAGAGGAGTCATGGGGGGTGGGAGATGAAACCCTGCTAACAGTTTAACTGATATGCTTTATTGAAGAAGTGAGTTCTCAATGATTTTTTTGAATGAGTGGAGACTGGGTGAAAGTCTTACGGAGAAGGGAAGGGAGTTCCACAGAACTCCCTTCCCTTCTAGTGATTGTTTTATGACTGTGTCCCTGAAAAGAGGGACAGAGGGATTTGGGTCCAAAATAAATACTGTCCCTCCTAAATCGGAATGCTTGTCAGATATAAAAATGTTCATATATAGGTTTTTTCAAAATTGCTTTCATAAACCCCTAAAATCCTTTCTAAGCTGATCCACCTCCTTTCTGCCAGGGCTAAAATTTTAGTTTATATTGGGCAGCGTCCAATCAAATTCTTCTCATAGATATAGAGTATTTGATATCTGAACAAATTTCACATATGAAATAAAATTGCTATTAGTAAACAGCCTTACTAATGCTTAAATACCTAATTCCTCTGCATCACACAGGGTGTCTAGTGTATTCAGAATCACACCAGTGCTGAGCCTGTGACATTCCAAGACACAAGAGGAGATGCCTTTACAGACACCAACATGTACCTCTTTCTTAATATGTGTCGTATTAGTGAATATGCATATATGATTGATAATATGTGTGTCATTTTGTATTGGTAAAAGAGCATATTGTCAGTCTCCCTTAGATGAACATAGGGCTGGCTTGGCGTATCGAATATTTATTGTTTATTAATTAATACATTTACACTACTTTTCAATATCGCGAGTCACACTATGAAATCTCATCACTTTTTTAGAAGAAGTACAAGTGTAAATATTTTTCTTGCTCTGTCTGGTCTTTACGTGCACTCATAAATCAAGCCGAATATGCAGATTAGTATTATTTTATTTTTTATGCACCTTGGAAAAGCAATATATACACACAATCACTGCTTTATATGCCAACTCTGCCTTCCGTGATTCAAATAAATGCGTCTATATTTTAAAACTAAAAGTGCTTGGCATTGGAGAGGGCTAAAATAATTCAGAAGAACAATGTAGTGAATCCAACAAGCTTGCAGTAGGGTAAACGTGAAAATAAGAGCACATCACAGACTATTGTAAGTACCTAAGTGTGTAATTAAGCCAAATATGAAACTTGCTGTTTTCTTTTTATGCATATTTTAACTTTTGACATTTCTATCTCTGTTGTCATTTCATCTAACAATAAATGAAGTATGATAACTATTTCATGAACAGGAATTTAGTGGGTGTCATGGAATCTGAATTGGCACTCTATTCGTGTAATTATGGGGGCCACACACGGACTCGTTGACACATTTTAGTTTAAAAAACAAACAGAAAAGCTATCACTTTAGCCAATGTTGTAGATAATAGTAGTTTTTTCTCATAACAGGTAGCATTCCAGATGTTTAATTGGTGCTTAGTCTTTAAACCTCAAAATATAGTGCTTTACAAACTGAATTGCAAAATGTAGGTTAAAAACAGCCAAGCTGTTACTACAGCAGAGTTAGAGCCTTCTCTAGATCGATAATTTTCGCTGAAATGTTCCAATTTGTTTTTCATTTGTCTTTAATGCATAACCAACTCACATATGTTGACAAACAAACAAGAAACAATTCTAAAAAAAAAAACATCATATAATCTAGCATCCTTATACTGCAAAAAATATTCAAAAACTATCCAGGGGATTTTGAACCAAAAGATATCACTGGATATCTGAAATCCAGAACCAGTTGGGTACAATTATTACCATTTACCCACTGGAAACAAAAGCAGCTAGCAGTCATATAGTAAAACAATCTTCTGTGTAATAGTTAACACATATTGTACATGGCCAGCCTACACTATAAAAGTAAATAAAAAAAAAAACAAACATATGGGCTTAATGTTACCTCTACATGATTATCAGAAGGACATAGTCTTACACTAGCCCCCAAGCAGACATGCTGTAGATGGGGTATATCATTTCAACATTGCTAGTTGCCTACCCTATAATGGGAGCTCAGGCTACAAAGCATGACTATATGGATTGTGGTCTCGCTATGTTGTGGTCAGTCTACACTAACGTTCAATCAAACTTTGTTCAACTTTGGCCATTCAATTGTCTCCAATGGCTGCAGATAAGTCTGGGAAATGCAGTCCAAAGACAGCCAGAAAGTCTGAACTACCACCTTCCACTGCAAATACCAAGCAGAAATAGGGAACCACTCCCGTCAAGAGTACGGAACATGATACATTTTTTGGAAAATCATCTATACTGTATCAAATATCCCTATAGCTGGCAGGATAATGAAGAACTAATAACCAATAAAGCTGCACTACTTATTATACATGGCAGTTACTAAATAACCACCAATCTCCTTACTTGTCTGTCTGGTCTAGTAATTTATGTAACTTTAACCTCTTATATCCAACCTTCTGCCACTTGGAAAAGTCTCTGAATGACTTGTTCAATGTCCATTTTCTTCTGAACTTTTGATCTTATATCTTACCTTTAATGCAGTTGATATCACTGTAATGACTTCTGTATTAATGAGTAGAGGCTTCCCCTAGCAGTTTCTATCTTTACCCGATGATTGTGTACTCCAGGATGTTCAGTTGCTAAAATGTTACTATGTTCCTTATGATAGCACTCATAGTTTAAGGGTAAGCCACCAGTGGTTCTCATTTCACTTATCGTGTTTGGCACAGGGCACTTTTTGTTTTCTTCTTTCTCTGTTTCTTCTTTATATTAAATTGAATTAATAAAGTTTATTTCTTTTTATTACTAAGAAGTGTTTTATAACTTGATGGTAATCTATTGAGATTTGAACCCATATACCTTTCTTTTCTCATTTGTTTGCAATGTCCATTTCATTTGTTTTGTGATTCGTCCATGTAGCATTTCAGAGTTTAGGATTTCAGACGAATCACTAATCACTTAACGTTGGGATTGAAACCGAATGCACAAGTCTTGATGGACTTTCTTGAAAGCCTAAAAAACTCAGTTAAAATAAATTTGTGATATGGTATCATAGAAAGTACTAAGAAAATGTTATGGAGGCAGACACATTCCTCCAAGTAGACAAGAATAAGGGAAGATTATTTTCACTTGATTTGCTATCAGTATGACAGTGAAATAAAACCCATATGTTTGTGAGTTAGGAGAGCAATTGCTAGGCTTTTTTAAATTAAATTTTAATGTTATATAACACCCTGCAGTCTCGTGAGTTACACTACGAGAGTTGAACAGATTACTCAGGTAGTCATTAATTTGTGTAACCTTACTCAGTCTGCTGAACAATGGGGTAGGTTCCAAGGCGAACGTAGGAACTCTGTATTCCACTCTCCTTCATTCCAAAGCTTTCCTTCACGTTAAACAATTCCATAAGATCGAAACCTGCCAAAGGAGAGGACATGATGCACAACAATGAGGTGATCAGGTAAAATCAGAATGTGCTAATATTAGAAAATACCAAATATGTTTAAATATATAAAGTATAATACATAATGATGAAGCATGGATTACGTAAAAATAGTGCATGAATTAAATGGTGCCCACCCATGAATTGAAAACTACAGAGATTTGAAGAGGTCATGGTGCTCAGAGTCTGTATGTGCATTTCACTTTAGAAAACTGCACATGATGAGTGAAATCACATAGCTGCTGGATGTGTCACTCGACCTCTGGTAGGGTCATTAGCCAGTCCAGAATGAGAGTTCTGGATTGGCTATTGTTAAATATGTGCACATTTAGCCTCTGTTAACAGCACATATAGAGGATCCATATTCATGCCACCCAAGTTCTCTCCTCAGCCTGTCCTCTGGGACACCTGCAGTGAAGGTTTATGGAATGCAAGGAAAATGTGGTCTCGGCATGGGATTACAGGTAGTTATTTGCTTAATTTCTTTATTTTTATTTTTTGGGGGGGGAAGGGGACTATGCCTTAACCCACAAGGACAGAGGCAATTGTCTGAAATAATACAAGATCTAGAATTTGAGCTATATGTCTTTTCAACCATAATTTACCTTTTTCACAGTAAGTGCATGCACGCTTTTTATTTATTATATTGTTCAGGAGAAAGAGGGGTTGAATTTCACATCAAATATTTATCTTTGAAACATAATTTAATATAAATAATATCTAAAAAAAAAAAAGTGTGAAAAATTAAGAAATTTGGTAATTCCTTAAGTTCTATATAGAATTTTAACTGTGAATGTCCTAATACTGTTAGATTTTTTTGCAATAAAACACACATCATTGTATACTGTGATGTCCAATGAGTACAATGATGCTCCTCATGTATATCGTTTATGGTGTTTTGGAAAGTTACAGAGTCAAATACAGAGCTCTTGCTATTTTTAGTTTTTACAAATTGAAATTGGCTAGATTTGTTTGCTGGACACATTGCCTTTGGGACCGTATGGCAGCCCAGGAAGGAAAATGTCCCCCCTAATGGCATACCATTTGCAAAAGTAGGCAACCCAGGGTATTCGAAATTGGATATGTCCAGTCTTTTTTAGTAGGCACTTAGTTATAAACCCTGGCCAAAGTTATAGTTCACATTTGTCTTTTGCATTTTGCACACAAAAACCACACCTCATCATCATCATTGTATATTGTACTCATATTTGTGTTCAGTGATGTCTCACGAGATGTACAGGTTTTATGGGGTTTTGGAAAGTTACCGGGTCAAATATAGGGCTGGCAAATCAAATTCTCTGAAATTTCTGTCTGGGTTGTCCAGCAGGTCCCCCAATATATCATTAATAAAATAATATAATTAGAAATAAATAATAAATGAACATGCTTGTTATAGGGCCAAAATATTGCTTTGCACTGTTCCTTGATAAAAGTCTGCCTGATTGAGGAAACAACTGGGTGTGCCTGGGCTCCTTTTGACTTTCCAGTGTGGCTTTTTGGGGGGTGTTCCCTCCCTTCCTGGGGCTACTGGTGGGAATTCTCCCTTTCGTGACAAGTTCATCATTTAAATTCTGAAATACCTAATGCTGGTCATGATATAAAGGTGTCAGAGCACATAGTGCATCACAGTTTGCTGCGTATTATTATTATTATTATCATTATTATTATTATTATTTGTAAAGCGCCAACAAATCCCGTAGCACTGTATAATGGGTGGACTAACAAACACACATTTGTGACCAGACAAGCTGGACGCACAGGAACAGAGGGGGTTGGGGTCCCTGCTCAAAGAACTAACATGCTAGAGGGACTGGGGTACAGTGACACAAAAGGTAAGGGTTTGGGTAAAAAAGTAGTTTATGAGAAAAGTATTCACTGACAGCTTCGTGTTTCGTTTTTTGGTTTTTAATGATAGTTGCAGGAGAGGAATCAGGGTGTGGGAAGGAAAAGGTGTTAACAGTTTAATTGATATGATTTCCTGAAAAAGTGAGTTTTTAATGTTTTTTTTTGAAGGAATGGAGACTGGGTGAAAGTCTAACGGAGAAAGGAAAGGAGTTCCACAGGGACGGTGCAGCCCTAGAGAAGTCTTAAAGGTGAGCACCAGAGGGGGAAGTACGAACAGAGGATAGATGCAGGTCTTCGGCAGAGCGCAGAGGCCTAAACAAGTCATATTTGCGTATTAGGGAGGATAGGTATGTTGGAGCATTATATAGAGATTTGTAAGCAGAATAGTGACCATGAGATTAATCTGCATTTAAATTATTGGATGCTTTGGTCACAGCCATTTTGACTGAATGACGAGCACAGAATCCAGACTGGGGCATGTTAAGTAGAGTTGAATTCAAGGAGGTCTGTTAGTCTCGCATACACAACTCTCTCAAGGATCTTTGAGGCAAACGGCAGTAGCGAGATAGGGCAGTAATTGGATGGAGAGTTAGGGTCAAGGTTGGACTTTTTCAGAATCGGGGTTACTGTTGCATGTTTGATGGTTGAAGGAAATATGCCAGAGGAGAGGAAGAGACTGAATATTGTAGTGAGAGGCAGAGCAAGAGAAGAAGACAGAGTGAGGATGAGATACAAGGGATTGGATTGTGGGAACAGGTGATGGGGTGGGAGGACCAGAAGAAAGCAGAGACCTCTTCCACAGTAGAGGGTGCGAATGAGCATAGAACAGCAGATAGAGTGGGATTGGGGGAATTATTGGTAGCAGTGATGAGATGAGAGATATCTTCCATAATTGTAGAAAACTCAGTAAAATGAGTTGCAAAGTTTGTGGTGGTCAAGTTTGTAGCATGAGAAGAAGAAGCTGCACCAAAAAGAGGAGGAGCATCTGGGGCTGCATACCAGCAGGCCAGTCAGAGTGCCAATGATGACCTATGTCCACTGCCAAAGGGGATTTAATTGGGTACATGAGCTTCAGAATTGAAACATGGAGCAATGGAGGAGGATTTTCTGATCTGATAAATTATGTTTTGTTTTAGAAGACTGGGTGCGTGTGCATCATTTACCTGGTGAACCGACGATTGAAAAATGCACTATTGGAAGAAGGCAGGTTGACGCAGGAAGTGTTATACTCTGGGAAATGTTCTGCTGGAAAACCTTGAGTCCTGGCATTCACGTGGATGTTACTTTGACACGTACCACATACCTAGAGCTTGTTGCAGACTACATACATCCCTTAATGGCAATGGAGCTCCCTGATGGCAGTGGCTGCTTTCAACAGGATAGTGCATCCTGCCACACTGCAAAAAATGTTCAGGAATGGATTGAGGAACATGACAAAGAGTTCAAGGTGTTGCCTTGGCCTCCAAATTCCCCAGATCTCAATCCGATTGATTGTATGTAGGATGTGCTGGAACAACAAATCTGATCCATGGAGGCCCCACCTTGCAACTTGCAGGACTTAATGCACTTAATGGATCTGCTGCTAATGTTGTGGTTCCAGATAAAACAGGACACATCTTATGGAGTTAATGCATCGATGAATCAGAGCTGATTTGGCATTACGAGGGTTGCCTACTCGATATTAGGTGGTTTTAATATTGTGGCGATCAGTGTATTTTGTGGCGATCACATACATTTTATTGTTCTTTCCTTTCGGTGAACAAGTGTTTTTTGCTGCAGAAGGAAAAAACAAAACAAAATGCACACTCAGCTGTAAATACAGCATATTAATCTGTTATGATATGTCCGGATAAAAATGATTCTATGGAAAGACTAGCAGCAAAACAGTTATTTATTGTTTGAACTCATATACATCAGCAAATACTGAACAAGCAAACTTGATGTACATCCGGCCCGGGGCACAAATTCCTTGAGAAAGAAATGACAAACTCTGACCTTTATCACTTATGAAAAAAGTTCACATTGCAAAATACAGATATTATCTTTCAAGGAGTTCAGTGGCATTAGGGAATACACAATGATTGGCTTACAATCCAAACATAAATAATTTAAATATTTTGGAATAAAGACATTATTATGATGCCTGATGTGGTTTCATGAGAAGAAATTAAATGATGAATCCATTATGTTGTGTTTTACTGCATTAAATGTATTTTATAAAGCACCAACGAATTCCGCAGATTCGTACAATAGGAGGACAACAAACAAAGAGTTCTAACAAGGCATGTTGGACGTACAGGAACAGAAGGAGCTGAGGGTCCTTCTCAATCAAGCTTACATTCTAAAGATGTAAAATGACACAAGAGTTAAGGGTCAGATGTGTCATGTACTAGAAAAGTTTACAATGAATGTATTTTAAATGACGCAGTAGTAGGGGAGGAAGTAAGGTGATTAGTGAGGTGCTGGGGGTGAAATCTTTTAGTTCAGTTGGTATGCCTTCTTAAAACTATATATATATATATATATATATATATATATATATATATGTATATATGAGCGGGGTGGAAGAGTCAGAGCTAGATAACAGACTAAAGGGCAGCAACCCAAAAAAGGGAATCCCTCAAGATCCTTAAAAGCAAGATAGAAAAATACAAAAGGGATAGGGGCTGCGCCCGAGCCTATAATCAGTAATCTATAATAACAAACAACCAGACCAAATGGTCTACATGGAGATACAACAAAATAGGCCTATATAAAATAGAACAATGAAAAAAGTCCCAAGCGTACAATAAAATTCGGAAATAAAAATGGTAAATAAAAGTCACATAAAAAGTCTCTCTATATACCAGGATAGGGGGGGAAGTTGGCAATCTTCAGGAGTTGATCCGTCCGGATGGTTTAAAATATCGGTATATGTGGAGAGAAAGGGAAAACGACATAATAGCCAATGGTATAATATCGTCAGAATCCAGTAGAAAATTATTAAAATGAAGGTAATACACTCACATTTAGGAGAGCTCTAGCCAGCTCTGGGGTAAAGGGCGTGTAGCGGTATGATCCCCGCTAACGGATATAGTGGAGAGATACGTCCCTCAATCCAGTCTGGTTAGGCAGTGCTCCAGGGTATATATAAGAAAACAGTGATAGTGCTCTCAGTATATAATGGAATAAAAATAAAGTATATAAAATTTACTTACAAGTAAAGAGCAGAGGATACTGCTCTATTAACTCAGCGCTGGTGGAATAATCCCCACCTCGGATTTCTTTGGTACAGGATACAGGATAAAATAGAAAGATGCCAGGAGAATAAAAAAGTGAAAGTAAAATACAATAAAAAGAGAATTGGTATAAAAATGTAATAACCAAAAAACTTTTATTACTTAAAATACACAGTTTAAAACCATTAATGGTATACTATTTTGATAAAGCCTTTTTATGGTGAAATGCGTTAATGGTTTTAAACTGTGTATTTTAAGCAATAAAAGTTTTTTGGTGATTACATTTTTAAACCAATTCTCTTTTTATTGTATTTTACTTGCACTTTTTTATTCTCCTGGCATCTTTCGCTCTAATTCTTGTCTAGACCATCCTGGACATGTGTTCTTCTCTTTACTCAGCAATCACAGAAATCCCGCCTTCCCTGTGACAGAGCTGCCAAGGACTGCTCTTCTCTGCCCCTGTCCTCGTAAGTTGGCAATCACTCCTCTCAGTTCCTCTCCTTCTTGTGCTATTTAAGTTTCTAACCCCACCTACAAAAATCTTAACCCCACCCCTTCACTTTGTTCAGCCTCAGCTTGTATCTGCCGCTTCCTCCCATGGCCCACCTCTGCACAGCAAGCCTTATAAGAGGATGGTAGTCCAAGGCAGAGCTTCCATGTGCTTGAGTTTGGCATTGTCTTGACAGTTTATAAACGTGCCAATTTCAATAGAAATCTGACCTTTTCTAATTGGGGCAGAAACACCTCCCTGTCTGTCACTCAGACAGCTAGGAAGGTGTTCATCTACATCTTTTAGATCCCCAGAGCTCCCCTTCTCAATGAGCTGTACTAGAGCTCAATGGGAAACATAGGAAAGCTGTGATCAAATGTGCATGTACTGAGGCTTCTTAATGAGAAGTGTCTGATTATAATATTCCCTGGCACAGACTGAGGGCTTGCAGAAAAACATGACAAATCATATTTTCTTTGTGTATATATCTTCTAAATTGATATGAAATTGGTAGAATGTTCCATTTGCCCGTTATGACTGCAAAATCCAATTATTGTTCACAATATTTAACAATTTCTGGATTTTGTAACGCAGGCATCAGTTGGGCCTGAATGTGGTCTGGATTCCAGCCTCACCAGACATCACCAAATGACTGGAATCCAAACCAAAAGCTTCAAATTGGATCTAAAAAAAAAATCCAAACTATTTGCCACCAGCCACCAGAATTTTTCATTTTCACCAGCAGTTCTCCATCTGGACAAAATCCAGTGATTAGTCAAGTGTTTAGTCTCTGTACGACAGAGAGATTGCCTGAGTTAATATTTATTTAGAGTTCTATCTACTAAAAATATATATAATGCAAAGTATGTGTGCATATATCTCTATGTTAATATTACATATCTTGTTACTAGTATTTCCATATTTGCATATTTGCATTATTAACTTTTCGAGATTCTATACGTGGATTATTCTCAACTCTATTATCGTTTGTTTAAAAAAAAGGGATAAATAATTTGTTAAATGTCACCTAGGTGAGCCAGAGAATGTTTGTAAAAACCTGGAAATCTGTAGTAAAGTATCCACAAACACTATATACATCAGCTCTGCCATTACTTATTATTCATGTCTGTGGCGTATGATTCTGCCATTACTTATTATTCATGTCTGTGGTGCATGATTCTGCCATTACTTATTATTAATGTCTATGGTGCATGATTCTGCCATTACTTATTATTAATGTCTATGGTGCATGATTCTGCCATTACTTATTATTAATGTCTATGGTGCATGATTCTGCCATTACTTATTATTAATGTCTATGGTGCATGATTCTGCCATTACTTATTATTAATGTCTACGGTGCATGATTCTGCCATTACTTATTATTCATGTCTACGGTGCATGATTCTGCCATTACTTATTATTCATGTCTATGGTGCATGATTCTGCCATTACTTATTATTCATGTCTATGGTGCATGATTCTGCCATTACTTATTATTAATGTCTATGGTGCATGATTCTGCCATTACTTATTATTAATGTCTATGGTGCATGATTCTGCAATTACTTATTATTAATGTCTATGGTGCATGATTCTGCCATTACTTATTATTAATGTCTATGGTGCATGATTCTGCCATTACTTATTATTAATGTCTATGGTGCATGATTCTGCCATTACTTATTATTATGTCTATGGTGCATGATTCTATTCATGTCTATGGTGCATGATTCTGCAGAGTTCATTGTATTAAGGAAATATAAGCCAGTTGTGCAATTTCAGGATGGCAGCCAAACATCGTGGCAGACATGCAATTATACACAAACAGATGATGTTTGGAATTGCGTATGATACGCATAAACTGCTTTTCAATCTATTTTTCCATGTACTGGACAAGTGAGACACTTAGATCATTGGTCGACTTTGAAAAAAAAAATGTTCAAGCTTTTAGGTGAGCCTGGGACATAAGGTGTACAAGATGTATGTCTTCTGGCCGTAGTAGTAAGAGCCTGTAATCTGCTTTCCCCACAGAAAGAATGTAATCTGCCAGGAGCTGGAGGAGATAGCATGCACTTAATGATGAGAAGCACACTTATTGTCTTCAGATTTGGATGAGGCAAGGCTTCATGAGTGGTGAGGGATTCGGTTATAAATTAATGGGATACACCAAGCACCATGACCTCTTCAAAGCGTATGAATTAAACTGTTAATAGCTCCTGTCTGATTCCTCTTCTGCAACTGTCACTAGTCTAATACTATCCTTACCTTTTTGTGTCATTTTACCCCACTCCCTCTAGCATGTAAGCTCATTGAGCAGGGCCCTCAACCCCTCTGTTCCTGTGTGTCCAACTTGTCTGGTTACAACTACATGTCTGTTCGTCCACCCATTGTAAAGCGCTGCGGAATTTGACGGCGCTCTATAAATATAATAATAATAATAATTGATTTAAAGTGTTCATGGTGCCTGGAGTCTCTATGTGCAGCTTTGGCTGCTGGATGGGTAGCTCCACCTCCAACAGCATCATAGGGCCACCATTAGCCAGATCGGAATAGGAGTTCCGGGCTGGCTAATGTCAATTTTGTGCAAATTTGCTTGCACAGTGTGCCTTTCAGTGGCTAAGCTAAGGCTGTAAGCCAATGAATGATGACAGGATTTGCTTCCAACTTCTGCAGCTCGGAGCCTGGAGGGGAAAGAGGGCAAACTGTTACTAAATAGTAACTGGGGGAAGAGGGGACTGGGCCAGGGACTCAATGCACCATAACCACTGCAGTGGTCTGCAGTTGGTGCTTGGAGTAACCCTTTAATCTTGATAAATAACAGATGCCCATTTTTTTAATGTAAGGTGCTTTTATTTAAGTTAAGACTCTTAGGCATAAGCAACACAAGTGTAACAGCATATCTATAATAGTTTATACTGCTGTGATCAAAGTATCCAACGATTTAATTGCTGCTAAATCTCGCGGCCAATACTCTATCCTAATCCTCCTTGATCTTTCTGCCGCCTTTGACACTGTTGATCATCAACAGCTTCTTCACATTCTCCGTAACTTTGGTCTACGGGATTCTGCTCTCTCCTGGTGCTCCTCCTACCTCTCCCAGCGCTCCTTCAGTGTTTCTTTCTCTGGCTCTGCCTCTTCTCCCCAACCCCTCCCTGTCGGCGTCCCCCAAGGTTCTGTCCTCGGCCCCCTACTGTTCTCTATCTATACTGCCTCCCTTGGTAAACTCATCAGCTCTTTTGGCGTCCAATACCATTTATATGCAGATGACACGCAAATCTACCTGTCCTCCCCTGATCTCTCTCCGCCCACCTTGACTCGTGTTTCTGACTGCCTCTCTGCTATTTCCAACTGGATGGCTGCTCACTTCCTTAAACTCAACCTGTCCAAAACAGAACTTCTAGTTTTTCCTCCCTCAAGTGCTGCTACTCCTGTGTCTGTCGCCATCCAAGTCAACGGCGCTACTATCACCTCTACCTCCCAGGCTCGCTGCCTAGGAGTTCTTTTTGATTCTGATATCTCTTTTACTCCCCATGTTCAATCGATAGCCAAATCCTGTCGCTTCCAACTCAAGAACATAGCGCGCATCCGCCCATATCTAACGCCGGACGCCTTGACTATTGCAATCCCCTTCTCACCGGTCTTACATGTTCCCAGCTTGCACCGCTGCAATCTATAATGAATGCGGCTGCGAGGCTTATTTTCCTGTCCGGTCGCACCTCCCACGCCTCCACGCTCTGTCAGTCCCTGCATTGGCTTCCAGTTAGATATAGGGCCCAATTCAAAATTCTGGCGCTTGCTTACAAATCCCTACATAATGCTGCTCCAACATACCTATCCTCCCTCATACACAAGTATGTCCCGTCGAGACCCCTGCGCTCAGCCCAAGACCTACTCCTATCCTCTGCCCGGATCCCCACCTCTGATGCTCGCCTTCAAGACTTCTCCAGGGCTGCACCTATTCTGTGGAACTCCCTTCCCTCCTCAATCAGACTTTCACCCAGCCTCCATTCCTTCAAAAAATCTTTGAAAACTCACTTCTTCATTAAAGCGTATCAATTAAACTGTCAGCAGTTTCTCATCCCCCACCCCATGACTCCGTTCCTTCACCTGTCAAAAATGACCTACCAAGCACTCAATAAACCCTTCTGTAACAAACTATTTAATTCCCCTACTTTAACCCTTTGTGTCACTATATCCCACTCCCTCTAGCATGTAAGCTCATCGAGCAGGGCCCTCAACCCCCTCTGTTCCTGTACGTCAGTGGTCTGATCTCAGTTATGTGTCTGTTAGTCCACCCATTGTACAGCGCTACGGAATTTGTTGGCGCTATATAAATAATAAAATAATAATAATAATAATAATAATGAGTGTCTGTTTTTTCTTTATTTGGATATAAAGTGTTGCAAGTAGTCTATGCGGTCTTTCTAATGAGCCCATAGTGCACAATTTTTATTTTTATTTTTTACTTTGTTCATACATTATAGAAATGTATGGGCAATGAAAAGCTTATGACACTATAAAGTTTATTTTTATCTTGCAATATTTCATACAAAGTCTGAAATGTTATTAGAATAAAAGCAAAAAAAAAAAAAATCACCCTGTTTCCTCCATTTAATACATGTGACAAAAATATAGATATGTATTGAGTGCTACAGCAATCTTTATCAATCTCTGGAATGTTAATATAATGCTTACAGTGAAATGTGAGAATTTATCATCCTCCTTCTTTGCTAATTGTAGAAATGGTATGACCCATTCAAAATTCCTTTAATGTTTGGAAGGGTGAATGTAGCTGACATTTTCAACAAACCTGCACACATTAAATGAACAGGCTTAAGGCTTATGTGTTTATCATCAGGCTCGTAATTAATCTTGGAGTAAAAATGAATGTGAGTGAGGCTTTATGGATTAAGTTTTGTTTTTCAAAAATTAAAGTAAAATTGTGTGTATATTATTTTAGGAGGGAAGAGGTCACATAAAAAAGCCAGCACTGGAAATATACAGAATTCTGACAACAGGGCGGTCAGTGTGTTCAAATCTTTCACATAGACCTCAATGTTATGTGTTCACTTAGTGCTATAGAGATCTTAAATGCGGAAAGCTCTCGCAAGTCCTGGTCAAATATAACAATCAATGAACTATATCATATGAAGATGATTGAATATTGACATAAAGTACCCCAGTGTTTTCAAATACTTACATATAACTTTTACCATGTTTAAATAGGTGTAATCTGAGAATAACAATATTCTACAGATATTCTTACACTTTATCTATAGTTTTTGATGCCTTCACGTTACATTTTTAAGATACCTGGAATTTCGTCTCTCTCTCCATTTGTGTGTTTAAAACGGTCACCCTCGATTCTAACGTTTGGACAAAGAACATCTGTAAAAAAAAAGGTAACAAAAAAAATTAGATCTGTGCCAAAATATTATAAAACGTATCCAAAAAAATGCAAACCCTTTAATATTAAGAGATAATCTTTGTCATGCATTCTTTTCAGTAGGAAACCAATGATAAACAAAGAGTGGCAAGTTGTTATGGTTCCTGGAGTGTTACGTTAAGGGTATCCTTTAAGTTTAATAAATTTAATCAGACAACATCAAAGTATATATATACTCCAGAACAGAACATGTAGTCTACATACCATGATTGAGATTGCAGAGAGGGGACATATTTTTACACATTACATTTCTCCGTCACATGTCGCACACACTTAACCAGTACATGGTGTTAAGTGCTGGATGTCTATGTCTGGGCCTTTTTAACGACCAGCACTACAGATTATCTAGCCCGCAACTTCCTTCTCAAATATTTTGTATACATGGAGGAGGTTGTGTTTAGGATAATTACAGACAGGAGTTCTGTCAGTCGCTGACAATCCAACAATGATAATACAGTACAAGCAATGTAGATCAAACAAACATTATGGAGATAGTTTTCTAGTCCTAGAGATTCTACATATCCATTACAACATATATATATATATAACAAATAAACTTGAGGAGAGTTAGATCCAACTTTTTCACACCTCACAAACATTTATTTCTATATTTTAACACACACATACATTTATAAATATATAACATTTTTGAGCCCTTTACACATTTATTACTTTTTTCTTAATCACCTTTTTTGTGTGGAGTATCTAGGATTTAATATTATTTATTTTCTGTTTTATTTATTTATATAGTCACTAATATCCCCCACTTTCCCGTTTTCTTTTAATGAATTTCCGCAGTTACCCTGCAAACTTCAAAGGAGGTGAAACTCCAATAGCCCCAGAGTGTTCATACTGATAGCAAACTAATCTTTTAAATCAATGAATCTGAATGGAATCCACGGAAAGCATTAGTACTCATGGCAAAATCGAAATCTTGGAAATACGTGTTTTCTATTCGAACAAGCTATATCTGTCAGATACATTAGGATGACACTGGAAGGTGTGCCATTCAGAAATTAAATAAAATTATTGTTATAGAAAACAAAAATTGCCTACAGTCAGCTATTGGTAATATTTCACCTTTTAAAATATGTAGACACTAGACCAGGGTTTAAGTTGAAGTGTTGGCATCTGTAAAACTCTAAAAGTGGTTGTTGCTCTCTGAAGTTTGAGATGTTCTCATGTTTGGAGCTGTGAAAGCATCTAGACTATGTTTGTACTTTGTTACTTTTGACAGATATGATCATCTTACGTTACTACACCACCTCTATTTATACTCCAATGTTGCTAGCTGTGTAACTACTAGATCTCTTTTACATAACGCATTGGTGTATCCACTATTCACTTCCCAAAATGCTCTTCATTCCAGACATGCAACTATGGGGTCTTTGCCACATCATTCCACCATTCCATGATACCACGTCTTCCTTTGCCAGGAGAAAACTGTGAGATCTTTTTCCAAATAGATTTTGTAAGTTCAAAGGGAAAACCAAAATAAACCTTCAAGATGTTTCTAAGAGAATGTACTTTTAAGTGAAACAAATTATTATTGGCGGTAATGTGTAGTGGCTCTATTTGCTGAAGATAAAAAACAATCATATTTCTCTAAAATAAAATTTAGGTTACAATTCAAGGAAGTCAAATAAATTCAGGGCAGCTGAAAATGTCAGCTCTGTTCCAGTTACGAATCAGTTTTCATTTACGTCTGTGTTGTTCTCCAATATATTTCCTAGTATTTTATGGCACCTGTCTCATTAAGTCTCCAAAGCACAGAACATGTCTTAGAGATAATCACTTCACAAATTTCGCATTAAAAAGTAAATTTGTTTTCTAGTTCCTTATTCAAGTTTATTTAAACTTTTGAAACTTTTTGATCCTATATGGACACATACACTCTCAAACATATACATATATAAAATAAGCAATGTGATGTGTATTTATTTGAACTATCAGAACTATCAGAAATAACGACTGAAGATAATACCCATTCCTCTTTGTTATGGTTATGTTATGGTGCAAGATCTTTACAATTCAATCGTTATCTTTAACATAGGAATATTATATCAATAGCACGATCATTATTTTTAAGTTGAATTATCTGTATGTTGGAATTGTTATTGTAGAAAGTGTGTTTGTTTGTTATATTGAAATCATTATCTTCATAATGAGATAGTTATTATTGAGAAATTGTTTTCTGTTATCGTTATAGTGGGATTTGTATGATTGTTATTTTTATATTGAACTTATTATTGTTATAGTGGAATTGTTAGTATTAGAATTTTATTGTAATCTTTATACTGTAATTGTTATTGCAGTGGGTTTGTTAGTATTGTAGTATAATTGTTATCTTTATACTGTAATTGTTATCTTTATATTGAAATTGTTAGTATTATAGTGTGATTGCTATCTTTATAGTGGACTAGTTATGTTTATAGTGGGATTGTTATATTTATTCTGGAATTGTTATTGTTATAGTCACATTTGAGCCTCACATCCAGTCTGTTACCAAATCCTGTAGATTCCATCTTAAAAACATAGCCCGTCTCCTCCCCTTTTTTTTTTTACACAAGATGCTACTAAGGAGCTTGTCCATGCTCTAGTAATCTCTTGCATGGATTATTGTAACTCTCTCCTAATTGGTCTTCCCAAATGTTGTATTGCCCCATTCTAGTATGTAATGAATGCTGCTGCCAACTGATTTTCCTCTCCTGATGATCCTCTCACACCTCACCCCTCTGTCAGTCCTTACATATTTCCTGTATCCTATTTGAGTCAGATCAAAGTACTAACCAATACCTATAAAGTATTGAACAATTCTAGCCCCTCCTATATCTCTTTACTGATCCACAGGTATGCCCTTTCTCGGTCTCTCCACTCTGTCCTATATCTCTGTCCTGTCCACTGCTCGCACCAGTACGTCCAACTCACGCCTGCAGGACTTCTCACGGGTTGGCTCCTTTCCTATGGAATAGCCTGCCTGTGACCATCAAGCTCTCCCCTAGTCTTCAATCATTTAAAAAATGTGCTTCAAAACCCATCTCTTTAGGAAAGTTTAAGGCCTCCCAGAGTAACCTCTACCTCACGTACCTGTCCCTTGCTCTCTTCTAAAGGGCAGCACTCTATTCTCTCCTCCAGCTCTGCTTCACTCCACCTTGTTTGATTGCTTCCTCCTGTCCTGTTGTGTTTTATGCCCCACCTCCTATAGACTGTAAGCTTGTTTGAGCAGAGCCCTCTTCAACCTATCGTTCCAGTCAGTTTTTGATTGTCTCATTTATGGTTACATTTCCCCCTTTTGATAATATTGTAAAGCGGTACGGAATATGCTGGCACTATATAAATACCAGTAATAATAATAGTAATAGTGGAATTGTTAGTACTATAAAGATATTCTTATCTTTATACTGGAATAGTTATCTTTATACTGGACTAGTTATGTTGATAGTGTGATTGCTATCTTTATAGTGGACTAGTTAAGTGTATAGTGTGATTGTTATCTTTATACTGGACTAGATATGTTAATATTGCGATTGTCATATTTATTCTGGAATTGTAATAATGGATTGTTTAGTATTATTTTGGGATTGTTTTCTTTATCCTGGAATTATAATAGTGAAATCAGTGAGATTCTTATTGTTTACTGGGGCCATTATCTTTATAGTGTGCTAATTATCTTTATTGTGAGATTGTTATCTTCATAGTGGTAGTATTCCATTTACAGTGATATTAACTTAATTGTGAGATTGTTATCTTTATAGTGGTATTAAAACATTTACAGTGATACTAACTTTATTGTGAGATTGTTATCTTCATAGTGGTATTATCACAGTTACAGTTATATTATCTTTATTGTGAGATCATGTCTTTATAGTGAAAACATTACATTATACTGCGTTATTATCTTGATAGTAGGATCATTATCTTTATAGTGTGGTCATACATTTTAGAACTGGAATGTAATTTTGCAAAGTGTAAACACTATCTTTATATTGGGATTGTTATTTGTATAGTGACATTGTTATCTTTATAGCAGGATATTTATTTAGGCATTATTAGACATGTGCCATTCGTTTCAGGCCGAATATAAATTTGGACGAATTTTGGACAATTCAGACATTCGGGTACTTCAGAATGTCTGAATAGCCGAATTTCCGAAGTGCCGAATTACCGAGGTCCCGAAGTTCCGAAATTACCACATTTCTGAAGTGTCAAAGTGCCGAAGTGCTGAAGTGCTGAAGTTCCGAAGTTGCCGAAGTTCCGAAGTGCGGAAGTGCTGAATTGCCGAAAAGTTCCGAAGCACACTATTGCCTAAGTACTAATATACTTACCCAGTGGAAGAAGAATGTTACACTGTATACAATTTTAAATAAAAAGTATACAAACATAGCCAGGATTCATCTGTAAGCATTTGCAACAACAATCAAGTAACACACATTCATATAAAATGTAAGTTAATTAGCCAGTCAATGTAATGACAGGAATGAAATGGTAGATAACTCCCTAATTCCCAAGGTATTAGGGAGCTATCTACTAAAAGTCTGAAAGACCTGAATTGGTCTTTTAGCCAAATTTACTAATACTAAGTAAAGATTACTTAGTATTAGTAAATTATGCCCCTTCTCATTATACTGTGAGTAGGGGCATGTCTATTAAATAGTGAAAAAAAGTCCCTCCTCCCCCTCCTAACCTGAAGGTGGGACCTATTGCCCCCCCCCCATGGCCCCTACCCCTGAACGGCGGGTAGGGGCCCTAAAGTAAAATAAGGGGGGGACCTATTGTCCTCCCCCTGACCCTCACCCATGAGCGGCGGGTGGGGGCCCTAAAGTAAAGTAATGAGGGGGACCTAATGTCCTCCCCCTGGCCCCCCCAGAGCAGTGGGTGGGGGCCCCAAATACTAATTAGGGGGGACCTAATGTCCTCCCCCTGGCCCCCACCCCTGAGCGGTGGGTGGGGGCCCTAAATACTAATTGGGGGGACCTAATGTCCTCCCCCCTGGCCCCCACCCCTGAGCGATGGGTGGGGGCCCTAAATTAGAATGAGGGGGGAGGACCCAAAGAACTTTCCCACGCTGTGCAAAATTATACAGAGCACTCTGATTGGTGGATTTCAAGCCAACCAATCAGAGTGCTGATGACAGGTAAATGTAGAGACTTACCTGTTAGTCTCTTCATTTACCTGTCAGAGCACTCTGATTGGATGGCTTAAACCCACCAATGAGAGTGCTCTGAGCCTAATTGCAGGGCGGGGCAAGGCTTTATAAGCATTCCCCCGCCCTGCAGAGCTCAGTCTGCGTGGAGCCCTCACCGGGTGAAGATGGATTAATTTGTTTGCGCTTGTTTTTTTTTTTTTTTATTGCGTTGGTTATTAGGGCTTTTTATTTGGCCTTTTTTGGGGCTGATAAAAGAAGATTTTAGAAGAAAGAAAACATCAAATGGTATGTCATGCCAAAAGCATGAGTTGGTGCTTGATGTGTGTTTATATATGTTAAGAGTTGTTTTTTTGTAAACCTTGGGATGACATTTATTGTGGTCTTTGAGTGGTTGCTGGGACTAGCAACAGGTAACCAGGGGTCTGGTGTCATTAACCCTGTCACTTTCACACTCTCCCCACTGTCTCGGCTGGGCCTATAGCCCCTGGCGGCAGCTAGTGGGATATATTTAGAGATTTTTAGTGCTTGCTAGATTTTACCTGTAAAGGGGGTCTTAGCACTAAAAGAAATTGCATACTTGTTTTTGTGTAATTTCCAGAGACCAAGCTCAGTGCTGATTTAAAATACATACAAAGTGCAAAACAGTTCTCCCCTCCCATCTTTTGTTTTTCTTTCTCTATCCTATTTGTGAATATGGAGGCCTATCGCAAACAATCAAAAGGGGCCTTGGAATTGTTGTGCCAAGAAAATAATTTACCAACTTTTGGCAAAAATAAGGCACAACTTATTGCTGACCTTGTGGAGGCTGACAGCCATATTTTCCAGCCAGAGACGGATACTGAAATGGTTACCGAGCTCCCTACTACTGCAGGAGTGTTGCTTACTGAAATGCCTGGTGGTTGTACCCCTCAAAACATTAAGGACATTTGCTCAACTGATTTATTTCGGCAACTGATGGCTGCAAATCCTCAGGAGGCCCTGCATGTGATGATCCAACAGCAGGCTGCAGAAAGGGAAGCGCAAAGGCATGCTGCAGAAAGGGAATCTGCAGAGAGGCTAGCCGAAAGGGAAGCGCAAAGGCATGCTGCAGAAAGGGAGGCACAAAGGAGACATGAGCTGGAACTTGCTAAACTGCAATTTACCCTTCAGTCCTCACTGAACAGCAATGCATCAGAGTCCATCACACGTAGGCTCCGTAAGGATGATTTTCCTTCCCTCGAAGAAGGGACAGATTTGGATGTATTTTTAAAAAGTTTTGAGAAAGTATGCAGGCAGCATCAACTACCCTCAGACCAGTGGGGCAGATATTTAACTCCACAATTGAAAGGGAAAGCCTTGGATGTGTTTGTGTCCCTTCCCCCAGAGACTGATAACTATGAGGCAATCAAATCTGCATTGCAAAAAACTTTTAACCTTACTCCTGAGTCTTACAGGAAAAAGTTTAGGAGTATGCAGCAATGCCCATCATCCAGCTGCATTCTATATGTTGCACAATTAGAAACCACGTTTCGGCAATGGGTAACAGGAGTACAAGCTACTACCTATGAAGCCCTTAATGACTTACTGGTCCTGGAGCAGTTCTTGCAGACCCGGAGCCCTAATGTACGAGAGTGGATTTTGGAAAGAAAGCCAAAAAATGCTAGAGCTGCTGCAGAACTGGCAGACGACTATGCCGACATCCATGCACCCACATCCAAGCGTGGACTTGTGTCAGCTGCTACTTCGACCTGGAGAGAAGCTACAGTTCAATCACCACCTGTAAGATCTGCAGTGAGAACTTCACCACCGACTGCCAGCGTAGCCAGGGCTATATCAAGTGAGTCAGATGCCCGCCGTTGTTTTCGATGCAACCAGATTGGTCATCTGAGCAGGACTTGCCCCACTAGGAATATACCCTCACCAGCCCGTGGAGAGGCACCATCAGTTTTGCTTGTGGGTGGGTCTGTGGGGAAACGAGAGGATAACCTGCAGAGTGTAATTGTGGGTGACCGAGTGACCATGGGACTGAGAGATTCTGGAGCTTCATTCACCCTGGTGCGCCCTGAAGTGGTGAATACGGAGGACATAATCCCTGGAAGAACCATGTCCATCAAAGGAATTGGGGGTGTGCGTCCCGCTGTGCCCCTGGCATGTGTGTACCTTGATTGGGGTGCGGGCAAAGGTTTGCGGGAAGTGGGGGTTTCGGAGGATATCCCTGTTAATGTTCTGTTGGGGAATGATTTGGGCAGGATGCTCTGTCACTATGCTCCAGAGGACACTGTTTGTGAGCCAGGACTGACTGCTCCACCTAAGGTATTGTGTGAAACTTTGGGAGACATTGTGAAGTGTGATTGCTGGGAGGGAGAGCAGGGTGTGGATAAATATCTACCTGTAACTGAACCAGTGATGTCTACCAAATGTAATCTAGGGGAGAGTAGTGATGTGCCTGTATCAAAATACTGTGAGGCTGGGATGTCAGAGAGTAAGGGGGAGGAGGAAGGTGAAAGCCAGGGATGTGTACCCCTGGTGGCAGTAGTAACACGTCAGCAGTGTGCCAGAGCTGCAGCGGTAGCACAGGCAGAGAATGGTGTAGACCCTATCCCACCCCTTGAGGCTCTGCCAGAGGGAGCAGTACCTTCTTGTGCAGCATGGTGGGGAGAGGGCAATAAGAGTTTCCTGGAAGCTCTGCGCAGTGACCCCTCCTTGGAAGGGCTGAGACACCGCGCTGAACAACCAGGCACTGACACAGATAGGCACCGTGTATATTGGGATAATAATATATTGTACTGGGAATCCCTTCCTGTCAATATACAGGGGACCAGGGAGGGAGAAAGACGACTAGTGGTTCCTAGGAAGTTCAGGGGTGAGCTGCTGAGGTTAGCCCACGAAACCCCTTTGGCAGGACACCTAGGGGTAACCAAGACAAAATCAAGATTGGCTCACAATGTCTACTGGCCTGGCATGGGCACTGCAGTTGCAAATTACTGCCGGTCCTGCCACGTCTGCCAGAGAGTGGGTAAATCTGGGGATGTTACTCGTGTTCCCTTAGTGCCTCTGCCCATCATAACTGTACCCTTTGAACGAGTTGCCGTAGATATTGTGGGGCTGTTGGCTATCCCCAGCAGTACCGGGAAGCAATTTATTCTGACAGTGGTGGATTATGCAACCAGATATCCTGAAGCCATCGCCTTATCCTCTATCAGGGCAGATAAGGTAGCGGACGCTCTGATCAGTATATTTTGCAGGGTGGGTTTCCCTAAAGAAATGCTCACTGATCGAGGTACGCAGTTTATGTCTAATCTGATGCAGAGTCTCTGTAAGAAGGTTAATGTACAGCACTTGGTAGCAAGCCCTTACCATCCCCAAACCAATGGTCTCTGTGAGAGGTTTAATGGGACCTTGAAACAGATGCTCAAAACATTTGTAGAATCACAGGGCCGGGAATGGGAGAAGTATTTACCCCATTTACTATTTGCTTACAGGGAGGTACCACAGGAATCCACAGGTTTTTCACCCTTTGAATTACTCTATGGACGCAAAGTGCGGGGACCCCTAGATTTAGTAAGGGAAGAATGGGAGGGGAGGCTACACACTCCAGAAACTTCTGTGGTGGAATACGTTCTTAAGTTTAGGGACAGGATGCAGACATTGACAGGGCTAGTGCATGACAATCTTACAGCAGCGCAGTCTAGGCAGAAATATTGGTATGATCGCAATGCTAGGGACCGGGTCTATGAAGTGGGACAAAAGGTCATGGTTTTGAACCCCATAAGACAAAATAAGTTGCAGGCTGCCTGGGAGGGTCCCTTCCTCATTTTGCAGCGTTTAGAACCCACCACCTACGTAGTAGCCCTCGATGAAAAGGGTGAGAGGCAGAGGCAGTATCATATTAACATGTTAAAGGAATATTATGACCCAGAGAATTTGGTACTCAGTGTATGTAGTCCACCAGAGGAAGAACTAGGTAATGATCCTTTGCTGGATCTGGTACAGGAAGCTAAAGGCCAGGAATCCCTACAAGATACAAAAATCAACCCAGAGCTCTCAGCTGAACAGAAGAGGCAGCTACATCAGGTACTAGGCCCCTTTAGTGACACATTTACCGGGCAGCCAGGACGAACCACACTAGCCACCCACCACGTAGATACTGATGGCCAACCACCACTACGACAGGTAGCCTACCGGGTATCCCCAGAGGTAAGGGCCCACATCCATAAGGAGATTGAAGACATGTTGGGGCTTGGGGTAATTAGGAAATCAAAGAGCCCCTGGGCTTCTCCTGTAGTGCTGGTTCCCAAGAAAGATAAATCCATCAGGTTTTGTGTAGACTATAGAAGGTTAAATGCAGTGACCACATTTGATGCTTACCCCATGCCCAGGATAGATGAACTACTGGATCAGTTAGCAGGTGCTCAGTATTTAACTATTATGGATTTGAGTCGGGGGTACTGGCAAATCCCTCTGACTCCAGAAGCCCAAGAGCGGTCAGCCTTTATCACTCCTTTTGGGTTGTATGAGTTCAGTGTGATGCCTTTTGGGATGAAAAATGCCCCGGCCACTTTTCAGCGATTGGTTAATCAATTATTGGAGAGCCATGAGGAATACGCCGTGGCATACCTGGATGACATTGCCGTATTTAGCAAGACCTGGGAGGAGCACTTGGTTCATTTGGGCAAAGTAGTGGAGCAAATAAGAGGGGCAGGGCTCACCATCAAACCAGAAAAGTGTCAGATAGGCATGACAGAGGTGCAGTATCTGGGGCACAGAGTAGGAGGGGGGTCCATTCGCCCTGAACCCAGTAAGGTGGAATCTATTACGGCCTGGCCAGTCCCTAAGACCAAGAAACAGGTCATGTCATTTTTGGGGACAGCAGGGTATTATCGCAGATTTGTCCCAGACTACAGTGAGACAGCCAAACCACTCACAGATTTAACTAAAAAGAAAGTATCCAAGCAGATAACGTGGACTGAGGACTGTGAAAAAGCCTTCACTGCCTTAAAGAAAGCCTTGTCTAGCTTCCCAGTCCTTCAGGCCCCAGATTTTAGTAAGAGGTTTGTGGTCCAGACAGATGCTTCCAACTTTGGGCTGGGAGCTGTGCTTAGCCAGGTTAACTCTAAAGGAGAAGAGCATCCTGTCCTCTACCTTAACCACAAGCAACACAGAACTTCGGGATACGGCTGGAAAGTTAATCTAAAAGGAACACAAAAAATATACACAAAATAGTGAAGTACAATTAACACATGGTTTTCCGCTGAATACAAATGCACTCACAGAATGAAGTAGAATATATCGCTCATAGGGTGCCTCCCCTAGTGGAATGGGGGGTTGGTAATCCCTTGGCTCCTTCTAGGCTTCCTTAATAATGCTCAGGACTCCAAACAGGTAATGGTAGAAAAAAGATGTATTTATTGATAAAAGGTGAATATCAATAAATACATCTTTTTTCTACCATTACCTGTTTGGAGTCCTGAGCATTATTAAGGAAGCCTAGAAGGAGCCAAGGGATTACCAACCCCCCATTCCACTAGGGGAGGCACCCTATGAGCGATATATTCTACTTCATTCTGTGAGTGCATTTGTATTCAGCGGAAAACCATGTGTTAATTGTACTTCACTATTTTGTGTATATTTTTTGTGTTCCTTTTAGATTAACTTTCCAGCCGTATCCCGAAGTTCTGTGTTGCTTGTGGTTATCTATGTTAAAAGGTCGTTCTCTCTGGGTAACGATCTTGGGAGGCTGTAATAATTAAGTTAAGTATCTGTATACATCTCACTACAGTTATTATCTTGAGTAGTGTGTATATTGTACTGTATCATCTGTCCTCTACCTTAGTAGGAAGCTGTTACCCAGGGAGGTGGCCTATGCAGTAATAGAAAAGGAGTGTCTAGCTGTTGTATGGGCTTTGCAGAAATTACAGCCATATCTGTACGGCCGAGACTTTACTGTCATCACTGATCACAACCCGCTGCATTGGCTGGACAGAGTATCAGGTAACAATGGTAAGCTGCTCCGTTGGAGCCTCATCCTCCAACAGTATAATTTCACTGTCCAACACAAAAAGGGCAGCTTGCATGGGAATGCAGATGGCCTGTCTCGGCAACTAGAGGGTTAATGGTAGACAGATAAATCAGCCTGTGGGTGCATTTTTCTGTCCACCATCTTAAGGGGGAGGTGTCATGCCAAAAGCATGAGTTGGTGCTTGATGTGTGTTTATATATGTTAAGAGTTGTTTTTTTTGTAAACCTTGGGATGACATTTATTGTGGTCTTTGATCCTGCACCAGGCCTAGACCATAAAACATCTAGATAGCCATCACCAGAGCTGGACACAAGGAATTTCATAGAGTGGGCAATAGACTGCCAGACCAACCCCCTCTGATCCCCCCCAGGGGTCTGCCCACTGAGAAACAACTAGTTTAGATATATGAGGGTGTTGGACTATCCAGGGAGGTCAGTTATTCATTTTTTCTTTTGTCAGTAACTTCTAGGAGACCTATACCATCTAAGACTCCCACAAGAATTCTATATGGGGTAAATATATGTAAGGAATTTCTTGTGTTTTCTCCTATTTTATTTTATGTACTGTTTTGCAATTTGTTTTCTGTATGTCATTTATTTCTGTATTTTGTACTCAGCACTGTGAATCCTTTTTGTCAGATTAAATGTTTACTTAATCAGCTTGTGTCTCTGTTCTCTGAGCTTCACTCTCCAGAGGAAAGCTCAGGTAAACACGTTACCAAAAGGGGTTAACTATATATGTTTTATCAGTAAAAGTAGAACTGTGATACTATAATTCTCCTGTGTGTGGGGTAACCTAAGACGCCCGGGTTTAAAAGTCTTGGTGGTGGCAGTAGTACTAAGGGGGATAGATTAACCCTGTCACTTCCACACTCTCCCCACTGTCTCGGCTGGGCCTATAGCCCACGCACGTGACATGGTATGTTTTTTTTTTTTGCAAGTACTTAGTTAAACGATCCCCCCTCATTATTTTTAGGGTGAGGGCGGTAGGTAGGGGTTAATTTTTTGGGGGATGGTGGGTTATTTTTAGTATTTAGGGCCCCCACCCACCACTCAGGGGTGGGGGTCAGGGGAGGACATTATGTACCCCCCCTAATTAGTATTTCAGGGACCCACCCACTGCTCAGGGGTGGGGGCCAGGGTGGAGGACATTAGGTTCTCCCCCCTCATTCTAATTTAGGGCCCCCACCCACTGCTCAGGGCAAGGGAGGAGGACATTAGGGAGCCAGGGGGAGGACATTAGGTCCCTCCAATTAGTTTTTAGGGCCCCCACCCACTGCTCAAGAGTGGGGGCCAGGGGGGAGGACAATAGGTCCCCCCATTATTTTACTTTAGGGCCCCCACCCGCCGCTCAGGGGTGGAGGCAGGGGGAGGACAATAGGCCCCCCCTAATTAGTTTTTAGGGCCCCCACCCACCGCTCAGGGGTGGGGGCCAGGGGGGTCCCCCTCTCTAATTTAGGGCCCCCACCCACCTCTCAGGGATGGGTGCCGAGGGGGGTATTTTACTTTAGGGCCCCCACCCGCGACTCAGGCAATAGGCCCCCCTTTAGTTTAAAAGCCCCCACTCGCGCATCATGGGTGGGGGCTCGGGAGGGGGGAACCATTTTTTTTTTTAACAGTGAGCAGCCACTGGCTGCTCACTGTTTAATTTACATGCCCCTAGTCGCGGTATAGCGAGTAGGGGCACAATTTACTAATACTAAGTAATTTTTAGTTAGTATTAGTAAATTTGCTGAAAGACCAATTTAGGTCTTTCAGCCTTTTGGTAGATAACTCCCTAATACCGTGGGAATTAGGTAGTTATCTACCAAGCGGCTGCAAGAGACGTTCCGAAATTCCGAAGCCCCAAAGTGCCGAAGTTGCCAAAGTTGCCGAAGTTCCGAAGTGCCGAATTGCTGAAGTCCCGAAGTTCCAAAATTACAGAATTTCCAAAGTGTCGAAGTGCCAAAGTTCTGAAGTTCCAAAGTGTCGAAATGCCGAAGTGCCGAAGTTGCCGAAGTTCTGAAGTGTCGAAGAGCCGAATCGCCGAAGTGCCGAAGTCCTGAATTTCGGAATGCCGAACCGAACAGAAAAATTTTCCACATGCTGCCTAGGCATTATTGTCATCTTTATAGCAGGTGCATTATCTTGATAACATGATTGTTATCTCCAAAGTGAAATAATTATCTTTATGTTGTGATTATTAGCAGTGTAGTGAAATGTTTATATTGATTAGACTTGGAGATTAATTTTGCTACAAAGTGCAATTTGTCTGAATTTGGGCTGATCGGGTAATTGTCCGAATTTCGGAACTCTGAGCCAAAATATAGTTGAATCACAAAACAAACAAAACGTGCAATGTCCAAGCATGTTTGTTTTGATTGCCAATTCTGATTTCCAGTTGTAGCAATCAGAAAAACTAGATGATTGATGGAAAAAAAGATGATTGATATACAGGGGACAGTCACTAAATGTCAATTTTAATAAATACTAAATATATAAATATAGATTTTTTACTGCTCTTCCTCTTCTCTCTGTTGGTTACTTTTCTTACTTGATCTGTGAGTAAAACGTCAGGAAAATGTGCTTACAGTATATTACACTAAAATATTAACATAATATTTATATTATTTAGATATTTTGCAGTACACTGACTGGCCCATATGAGCGGGGAGCTCTTCACTGCTTGTGCATGTACATTTTATTTTGTCCGCCAATGACATGATGCTGCCATAGCCCCTGTTTAACTGTAAATGCTACAGGAATATGTTGACATTCTATAAATACTAATAATAAATAACATAGTGTTTGGGAACAATACAACACTCGTTGATATATTTCCTTCTGTACACCATTTATATGTTTAAATAACTTTCAGTTTTGTCACATTTGTTTCGGCAAGAATGTAGAGCCCCAGAATCCAGTACTATGACTGATAAAAAACTAAATAACTTTTAGAGAGGGTCTGGTTCAGCTGTAACTGCTAGCCGCAGTGGTCAGACCTCAGCAACTTACAGATTTATTTGAATCCCTAGACAAACTGCTCGAGGGGAACCACAGCTTTGATCATTTAAAAAGTTTGTATAGCACATGATTAGTTATCTTCAAAGTGCCTAAAAGTGACACTAAATAATAGATATTGGGCTACACTGAACCTGGAAGATGGACATGCTTCAGGCAAACTGATTGCTTACCCTTGTTCTTCCATTAAGGTGAATTTCTATCCAAGGCCTATTTGATGTTCCAATGCATCACAAAGAATATTGCAAAGTGCAGTAGTTTTTTAGAGATAATATATCACATGGTTTACTAATGATATATATTTAGCTCCCACTCATTGGCTTAAATTAGGACCTAGCTCGGAAACCTAACATAGCACTACCAAGTCCGTATCTTTCCACGGACAACAAATGGTCAGTTTCAAAAGTGCATGTTACTGTTTCATCATTCCACTCTAGAGCTGGTGTTTCATACATATAACTACATCCAGGCATCATCCTTTGTTTACCTGCCCTTCCCTCTACATTTTTGTCTTTCTCATGTGTTTCTTTACCCTACTTCCTCTAGATTGTAAGCCTGTTTGAGTAGTGCCATCTTCACCCCTTGTCACTGTTCTTTTTTTGCTCGCCATATTTGCAGTTATATATCCCTATTGTATAAGTGCAGCTACAACTCACTGTTGAGACCCTAAGAAATTATAAACAATCATCTAGGGTTGTTGTATCTCCTGTACTTATGATACTTGTCACTATTTCGGATCTGGACTGCTTTTTTGGGTGGGATTAGTATATGTTAATGGAATGTTCTCCCGAGAATGGTATAAGTGAGCTAAAACTAGCTTGATACCCACTGAAGTCCAAGCTGTTTGAGTTGATATCTATTCTTACTGAGCACTTGCACTTCAGGTTAATTTTGTTTGCTAAAACCATGGGTCTCCCGAAGGTAAAAAAAAGTTATCTAGTGCTTACTTTGCCTAGAGAGGTAACAGTTCCACCTTACTGACGAGTACCATAAAGTTTCAAATTGATCATCCCAGGTTCTGGATGTCTCCTACAGAAGGTACTCTAGCACCCTGTTTTTTAAATCAATGATAATAATTATTTTTTGAAACTGTTATTTGTATTTAATCCTTAAATACGAACATGTCTCCTTCCCTTCTAATGTAGGAAGGTCACTCCCTTTTCAGAATCCTCACTTTGTAAACCAAGTCATGTTGTTCACAGTACAAAGGGCATCAATATCACAGCACGCTTAGGGCATCATGAACCCTGTGCTGCACTGTTCTAACATCAGTGAAGCTAGCTGTTCTATTAATGCACTGAGTATCCATAAATGACAATGTATTAACTCAATTTAAGAATTATTTTAATGCATTTAGAATAAACCCCACATATTATCGTGTACAGTATTTGATTAAAAGTGCAGTGCTCAATTATTTAAGATCCTTTAAAGCCTGAACCAAAACTAACATTTAACTGCAGGTGTTGGGCAAACTAGAATTATGCTACAACAAATAAACACACGAGTTAGAGGGAACTTGTAGCCATCTTATAAAAACTTAAAAAAAGGTATTTCGCAGAAACTGCGTGTGTATTAGGAAAACCATCAATTGTTTCCCAGAAACTAAAAGTTCATAAATGCCATATGTATAACTCCCAAAACCAGCATCCAGAGAAACCGGATGCCGGTGGGAAGGGATAAATAGGCGGGTTAGTGACGTGATCACTGGCACGCCTAGAAAGAGGAGCGTATTGCTGGCTGGTCTGCCTGAATGCACGCCAGGCTGACAGCCATGTAAGGCCAGCCCACTGAGGGCAGACTCTACATGGAATACTGTTTCAGTGCCCTGAACATAGTGTGAGTGTGTATAATGATGTACTCATGCTGTGCTTGATTGGGACAGTTTCTTGGTGACAAGAGCGGGACACCAACGAGTTAAATCAAGACACTAGGGATTGTCCCACTGAAATTAGGATGGCTCTGAAGCCTGTACATGGGTCAGCTTTATTCTGACAATGCTGCATTATTACCAATAAATACAATTACTAGCTAGGGTGCTTGGGGATTTTAAAATTATTGACTGAGGATGGTCTGTAAGAAAAGTAAAAAAATGAAGTATTCTCTAAATTCAGAGTGGGCTTGACAAATAACCCTCCCCTTTCTTTCTACACCATTTATGGAGCAGTGAAATGTAATCAAACTGGTGAGGATCTCAAAGAATGGGCTCCATATTTTTCTCCACCCCTCGCTTGTGTGCTGAAAGGTAATGAATAGTGGACACAGAAGTCTTTGTGAGCTTACTCGAGGATCAAAGGTACAGATACGTTATTAATAATAATAATAATAATAATAATGAATTTTAAACGTTATGAAATACTGAAAGAGTTAAATCAGTGATACTGATGTTGCTCACATCATTGGTTCTTAGAGGGTTAAATATGAATAAACATAAAATGTTTATGAATTAGTGACTTAATGCAACAGTCACATGTTTAAATGGCGATTGAATGAACAATGAATGAACAAGTGTTTCTCTGATTAGATCATGTTTCTAGAGAGAATTGGATACACAATAAAGCTGGTACCAATATCTATTATATTGACAAACACCATAACCACTATACCTTAATGTAGTGGTGCGATAAATCTAAGTGTGGCGGTTTTATAAAACAGTCTTTGACAAATTTGACAAATCCTAAAACTCACCCCCTCCATTTTACATTATAAGGCAGGGAAATGTAGCTTCGCCATTCCATGTCCTAAGTTCTCGATAGGGAATGCGAATACCCACTGGGCCACAATGAAAACTGGCATCGATTTAGCAAAGTCAAATCATGCTCAGTTTTCCTTCTGAAATTTCTTCTTGATTTATCTGTTACAGTTTGTCTTGTTTCCATGTTATACAATGTTTTAGTTCGTTCACATATAAAATCAAACGTTGAAAGTAAAAAAAAAAAGAAAAGAAAAATCACAAACAAAATAGGATCTGGGGCCCCACTATTATTCTGTGACCGTTAATCCTTTACATAGTTTCTTTTGTGTCTGTACTGTGATTCTTGGTGAAAAATTCAATTAATTTTTTTTTAAACATGTCATCCTTGTGTCTTTTCATGCTTGTCACATTTCATTAAAAAACAACAATGGCAAAGGACACTGCAGGAGAACTGTGACAATTACTAGCAGGAACCAATGGGTAAAAATATGTATTTAATCTTATCTGAAACTGACCTTGTTGTCCATCAAACAAGGATGACTCCACTGCAGGTAAGAATACATATAATTCATATACTTTGGGGTTACAAAAATGTGTAATTAACTGTTATACTAGCCTGAAGATCCATTTTGGCTCCTCCATGTTGGCTTCCAAAAATGACGCTAAATGGCTGCCAAATGCTAGGTCTGCTATGAACCAGTTGAATAGTAGTGCTCCAAATTCGCCTTGTTGATGAAATGTATTCCTTTGACTCAACCCAACAGGTCTTCCTGTTCCCATCCCTCACCTTCTGGGTTCCCAGGGACATATTTTTGCCACTGAATGATTAATTTAGCTTCATGTTTAAAATGTCTTATCTACAAACCCTACACATGGAACACAGCCTTACAATATCGGGGTTATATAAAGACTCGAGGGAGGACTGATAGTATTAATAAAGTTCTGTCAGATTTGTGTCCTCTTTGTCAATACCTATTTAACTATGTCTCTTCAGTGTCTAAATGTACCCAAAAGCAGCAGATTTGTTTTCTGTTGTTGGAGAATAGTCCGCCATTTTGAATAGTAAGAGAAGGAGAATGTTGCGGGTCATAAGGTAGTGAGTTCCCGAGATGTCGGGAATTAGTCAAGGCCATGGTAGAGTGGAGCAACAGAACAGGTGTGATGGGTGAAGACGAGAAGCCGATCTGACTGCTAAGAAAAATGTCTAGCCAAGATGGGAGATGATAAGAGAATTTATAAGACTTGTAGCAGCATCACTTTCTTCCCCAGATCGTTCAAGATTCAAGTTTTATCTTTCAAAAGTGTTCACAGGACTAAATAATGGAAATTCAAGAGTGACGGAGAATAAATGACAGAACTAGGGGAGATACTTAGTTGGTGATTTACTAATATTATTAAGGATGAGTGAGAAAGTCAATAGAGGAAGGGAATTGGTGAGAAGCCTGATTAGTTTTTTGTAAAAATACATTTTTAGATCAATATCATTCACATAACTGGCATCTCTGCCTTCTCTTCTGTTCTATCATAGAGGAAATATTTATTTTACATATATTTTTATTATTTTTATATATATATATATATATATATATATATATGTATTGTGGCAGTCTGCCAAAGTCTCACCGCCACAGATGCCCTTTTCCCAATAAAATAAACGCCAGTAATCCACAAGGTATAATATCGCAGGTGTCGCATAACCCCCCCACCAATGAGCCAAGGCTTAATGCTGGGAGAGAAGACTGGTTTATTCAGGGCCACACATGGCCTTTTATGCAAAAGCATATACAGTATATAATTTTTATTTATTTTTTACATTGAACTTCATATTATTTACATTTTCATTCTTAAATCGAGTGGGCGATTGTGTTTCAATAATCACTTTATTATACAAAACAAACCATATATTTAATATGTGTAGACATGAGTTTGCTGCGTAGTTTTTCTTTACACACTTTGCTGCCTTCAACATGAGCTTGAGGCCTTGACTATCCGAGCACTGTTCCCAGATGGCAGTATCAACATCTCAGATCTAATATATGCAGCATTTTTGTATCCGTTCTGTTTTAAATGTGCTTCAACTAAGTAAATAAAAAAAGAAAACACAAAAAAACACAAACAACGCATAAATAAACAGATGTGGGATATACTTCCTTACACCCGAGAACTGTCAAATTCTATATTGATCATCACAAAACAAGACCGAAATAAGCGTGACCTTTAAGAAATGGTTAGCAGAAATAATCTCCTGCTCTCCGGGGTCTTGGTTAAAAGATTAATAGACCAAACCGTTGGATTTAAACAATTCCCTGTGTGGTTCTCTTAAGGGGATGCTTTGTACGCTGAGTTCATATGTAAACATTAAGTATGCGTCACTGACTGCTGCCCCCAGCTGACTTCAGATATGCTACTAACAAACACCTTGGCAGCTTCTCAGCCAACTAGACAAGAACCCTTCGCCAGCTCCCCTTACTGCGACTTTAATTTGCCTTTCGTCCTCAGAGTCCAAGTCAGAGCTGTGAATCTCACATTTACAAACAGAATGGGGATTTGACAGCTGTTCTAATTTGGTTACAGCTTTGTGAGTTTTTTTGTTATTGTTCAAATTTTTTTGTTAAAACTTTTTTAAGCTGTGTTTGTTTATGTTATAGTTACAATAAAGCAGAGAGTTTGTTTTTCCAAGTCACAATGAATACGCGATATGTACCATGTAACATATTTCTCATCATTTTAAATTGGGAGAAATGTTTCACAGGTAACTAGCACACTTACAGGGTCCTATTGTTTCAGACAAACTGTAAAATCAGATTTTATTTTCCGAGGTTTCATTTAAAATGCCCAAATGATGGAAAACTGACTAAATAAGACAGTGTGAGAACCTACCAATAATTATATCAGTATGCGGCGTTAAGAGCTTCATTTGGAAATGAGTGAAATTGAGATATTTTGAATTATATTTTCTATCTCACTTTCTGTTCCTTTACAGAGTCTCAAACATCCTCTCACTGCATCACTTTATAGCCTCTCACTGCATCACTTTATAGCCTCTCACTGCATCTAATACAGTCTCTAACTGCATCACTTTATAGCCTCTTACTACATCACTTTATAGCCTCACACTGGAACACTTTATAGCCTCTCACTGGATCACTTTATAGCCTCCCACTGCATCAACTTATAGCCTCTCACTGCATCTAATAAAGCCTCTCACTATATCACTTTATAACCTCTCACTGCATCACTTTATAGCCTATCACTGCATCTAATACAGCCTCTCACTGGATCAATTTATAGCCACACAGTGCATCACGTTATAGCCTCTCACTACATCTAATACAGCCTCTCACTGCATCACTTTATAGCTTCTCACTGCATCTGATACAGCCCCTCACCACACCACTTTATAGCCTCTCACTACATTTAATATAGCCTCTCACTGCATTACGTTATAGACTCTCACTGCATCACTTTACAGCATCTCACTGCATCACTTTATAGCCTCTCATTACATCACTTTATAGCCTCTCACTGCATCACATTATAGCCTCTCACTACACTTAATAGCCTCTCACTACATCACTTTATAGACTCTCACTACATCACTGTATAGCCTCTCACTGCATCATTTTATAGCCTCTCACTACATCTAATACAGCCTCTCACTACATCACATTATAGCCTCTCACTGCATCACTTTATAGCCTCTCACTGCATCTAATAAAGCCTCTCACTACATCACTTTATAACCTCACACTGGATCACTTTGTAGCCTCTCACTACATCACTTTATAGCCTCCCACTGCATCACTTTATAGCCTCTCACTGCATCTAATAAAGCCTCTCACTACATCACTTTATAACCTCTCACTGCATCACTTTAGAGCCTCTCACTGCATCTAATACATCCTCTCACTACATCACTTTATAGCCTCTCACTGGATCACTGTATAGCCTCTTACTACATCACGTTATAGCATCTCACTGCATCACTGTATAGCCTCTCACTGCTTCACTTTATAGCCTCTCACTACATCTAATACAGCCTCTCACTGGATCACTTTATAGCCTCTCACTGCATCCCTTTATAGCATCTCACTGCATCTAATACAGCCTCTAACTCGATCACTTTATAGTCTCTCACTTCATCACTTTATAGCATCTCACTGCATCTAATACAGCCTCTCACTGCATCACTTTATAGCATCTCACTGCATCTAATACAGCTTCTCACTGCATCACTTAAAAGCCTCTCACTACATCTAATACAGCCTCTCACTACATCACTTTATAGCCTCTCACTACATCTGGCTATAGCCTCTCACTGCATCTAATACAGCCTCTCACTGGATCACTTTATAGCTTATCACTGCATCACGTTATAGTCTCTCATTACATCTAATACAGTCTCTCACTACATCACTTTATAGTATCTCACTACATCCAATACAGCCTCTCACTGCATCACTGTATAGGCTCTCACTGCATCACTTTATAGCCTCTCACTACATCCAATACAGCCTCTCACTGCATCACTGTTTAGGCTCTCACTACATCACTTTATAGCATCTCACTACATCTAATACAGCCTCTCACTTGATCACTTTATAGCCTCTCACTGCATCACTTTAAAGCCTCTCTCTACATCTAATACAGCCTGTTACTACATCACTTTAAAGCATCTCACTGCATCTAATACAGCCTCTCACTGGATCACTTTATAGCCTCTCACTGTATCTAATACAGCCTCTCACTGCATCACTTTATAGCCTCTCACTACATCTAATACAGCCTCTCACTGCATCACTTTATAGCCTCTCACTACATCTAATACAGCCTCTCTCACTTGATCACTTTATAGCCTTTACCGCATCACTTTTAAAGCCTCTCTACATCTAATATGTGCCTGTTACTACATCACTTAAAGCACTTTCACCGTAATACAGCCTCTCACTGGGATCACTTATAGCCTCTCACTGTCTAATGTTTTCCTCTCACTGCATCACTTTATAGCATCTCACAGTATCACTTTATAGCCTCTCACTGCATTTAATACAGCCTCTCACTGTATCACTTTATAGCATCTCACTGCATCACTTTATAGCCTCTCACTGCATCTAATACAGCCTCTCACTGCATCACTTTATAGCCTCTCACTACATCTAATACAGCCTCTCACTGCATCACTTTATAGCCTCTCACTACATCTAATACAGCCTCTCACTTGATCACTTTATAGCCTCTCACTGCATCACTTTAAAGCCTCTCTCTACATCTAATACAGCCTGTCACTACATCACTTTATAGCCTCTCACTACATCTAATACAGCCTCTCACTGCATCACTTTATAGCCTCTCACTGCATCTAATACAGCCTCTCACTGCATCACTTTTATAGCTCTCACCATCTTAATACAGCCTCACTGCATCACTTTTTAGCCTCTCACTACATCTAATACAGCCTCTCACTACATCACTTTATAGCCTCTCACTGCATCTAATACAGCCTCTCACTTGATCACTTTATAGCCTCTCACTGCATCACTTTAAAGCCTCTCTCTACATCTAATACAGCCTGTCACTACATCACTTTATAGCCTCTCACTGCATCTAATACAGCCTGTCACTACATCACTTTAAAGCATCTCACTGCATCTAATACAGCCTCTCATTGGATCACTTTATAGCCTCTCACTGCATCTAATACAGCCTCTCACTGCATCACTTTATAGCATCTCACAGTATCACTTTATAGCCTCTCACTGCATTTAATACAGCCTCTCACTGTATCACTTTATAGCATCTCACTGCATCTAATACAGCTTCTCACTGCATCACTTTATAGCCTCTCACTGCATCTAATACAGCCTCTCACTTGATCACTTTATAGCCTCTCACTGCATCACTTTAAAGCCTCTCTCTACATCTAATACAGCCTGTCACTACATCACTTTAAAGCATCTCACTGCATCTAATACAGCCTCTCACTGGATCACTTTACAGCCTCTCACTGCATCTAATACAGCCTCTCACTGCATCACTTTATAGCATCTCACTGTATCACTTTATAGCCTCTCACTGCATTTAATACAGCCTCTCACTTTATCACTTTATAGCCTCTTACTGCATCACTGTATAGCCTCTCACTGCATCTAATACAGCCTCTCACTGCATCGTTTTATAGACTCTCACTGCATCTAATACAGCCAACTACTGGATCACTTTATAGTCTCTCACTGCTACACTTTATAGCATCTTACTGCATCACTTTATAGCCTCTCACTTCATCTATTACAGCCTCTCACTGCATCACTGTATAGCCTCTCACTACATCACTTTATAGTATCTCAATACATCTAATACAGCCTCTCACTGCATCTAATACAGCCTCTCACTGGATCACTTTATAGCCTCTCACTGGATCACTTTATAGCCTCTCACTGCTTCACTTTATAGCCCCTCACTGCATCTAATAGAGCCTCTCAATGGATCAATTCATAGCCTCTCACTACGTCACTTTATAGCCTCACACTGCATCACATTATAGCCTCTCACTGCATCTAATACAGCCTCTCACTGCATCACTTTACAGCCTCTCACTGCATCCTATACAGCCTCTTACTGGATCACTTTATAGCCTCACACTGCTACACTTTATAGCATCTCACTGCATCACTTTATAGCCTCTCACTTCATCTAATACAGCCTCTCACTGCATCTCTTTATAGTCTCTCACTACATCTAATACAGCCTATCACTACATCACTTTATAGCCTCTCACTGCATCTAATACAGCCTCTCACTTGATCACTTTATAGCCTCTCACTGCATCAATTTATAACCTCACACTGCTTCACTTTATAGCCTCTCACTGCATCTAATACAGCCTCTCACTGCATCACTTTATAGCCTCTCACTGCATCATTTTATAGCCTCTCACTACATCTAATACAGCCTCTCACCACATCACTTTATAGCCTCTCACCACATCACTTTATAGCCTCTCACTGCACCACTTACAGTCTCTCACTGCACCACTTACAGTCTCTCAATGCATAATTTACAGTATCACACTCACTGCACCACTTACAGCATCATTCACTGCACCTGTTACAGCCTCGTATCGAAGGGTTAACAAAGTAAGACTTGCCTGGAATTAAAAGTGAATCTCTAAACTCCAGCCACAATAGCGTAATTAGACAGATTCTCTTGGCAGATTCTGCTTTTACATTCATTCTGTCTTTAAAGGAGAATCTAACTTGGAATTCCTGTCAATTTTCACTCTAGTGAATAACTCTGTCAGTGTCATATAGTTCTTGATGTAATTTAACACTTTTTGTTTTAATCTACATTAACATAAATATATATCACTTATCGCTGAATAGCTGGTATGCAGACACTTGATTACTGGAAATATTCCATCCCTGACTCAATGTTGCACAGATTTCATGAATACACAGAAAAGTATTCATTAAAAAAATGTAAAAACTAAAAAATTGCTGTCCCAGAACCTAAGAAAATGATGTATTGCTAATGAGTACAAGAAAACAAAGATTTGCATGAACAGGTAGACACATTCCTGACACTTTGAAGTTGAATCTATGTTTTTGGAATTGTTCCAGAAAAGGTAACATTCTCTTTGTTTAAAAGTCTTTTATCTGTTATTATTTAGTCCCGCCAAGTATCACATTACATAACTTTACAACAATCATATGGATCGGCATCATTTCTAACACCGGAATTTGATTCATTTTTAAATTGCTACAGAAATTAATTTCTTCCTGAATTTAACTACCTGGACAGTGACCAAATACAACCTTGGAAATATTCTGGGCTTAAAGAGACACTTCAGACCCCTAAAATGGGCATGGTGATTTACTAACAGGAATTGCCAGAAAATGTATGTTAATTTCAACTTTTAGGCCAACAAATCTAAAATGTTAGTGCAGCTGACTTGTTAGTAATTCTGAGTGAATTCAAAGTGAACTTCCACTTTTAGGACAAAATAACAGAATTCCTCAATTCATGTGTTTGTGAAGCATAAATGAAACTTATAACATAACATCACTAACACGTCGACAAAGGGCAAGCATTAAGCTATACACCACATGTGCTATATGCTTTGAAAATAATTGGGGTCTAAGATTATAAATAAAGTTACACACACACACATATATATATAAATTTGTAGATATAAAATAATAACAAACATATGCAGTAATTTTCCCTACGCATGGCCGCTGGCTGGATCTATAATACTGGTGGCCCAGTCATTTCCTGCCTTTGAACCTGTTTTTGTCTTAAATCAGAAAGTGAAAACAATTCAGAGAAGAAGGATGAACAGCATTGCAAACCCTGGAATTGTGTCTAGAGGAGGGCAGACCAGTAATCTGAGGAGCTAATTACTACTGTTTGAAATCCTGTGGTTCAGTAAACCAGCGCTCTTTCTGATTGGATGGTTAAAAGCTAACTCAAGCAAGATAACGCTGGAGAGACATGGAATTAGGTTAAATTGTTGCATAAAGTCTGGTTTACAATTCCTCATTCTTTATCTTTATTCTTTTTCTTTGTTATATGTACCAGCATTGCATTTAATAACAATAGTTCTGCTGGGAAGTAATCCCCTCTCTATATCGAAGCTATTAAACATTACCCAGTGATCGATACATTTCACACAGCTCTAATTCTGTCCACTCTGTACCTGATATTAGAAGATAAAGAATTAAGTTTTACTCCCCTTTCTGTTCAAATCCTAGTTAGACATGTTTTAAATGACAAGATAAACCCCCATAGACCAGAATGAGAGGCTCCTGATTGACAGAGCATTTTTTCTGGTTTGGGCAATACTCTTTTCTGCTCCAAAGTGATGATTCAAAGTGAATTCAAAGAGAGTTTCAAATCTGAGGTCAAAATAGCTGAATTGGAAAAAGTCTTGTTTTTTTATGGAAACAAAATCAAAACCTCCAAATTCATTATGAGACTTTCTTTTACCTCCCCTCAATGTTAATTGAGCAAACCCTTCCCTCCTAAATGATGTGATAAACTAACAGTATTATGTTCTTAATGAAGATTTAGTTCTCGTTGCATTCCGATAAAAGGAGGGAGTGCTTAATATGTCAGTGAAAGTCACACAGATTGTGCTGTAGCCCATTACTCTGTCCTGAACACCATCTGGGGGGTTAATAGCTTAAACAGGTGGGAGTAAGTGGTAAAGGCCCTAATGGGTGTTGAATGGCCTGGCTGGGCTGTGACAGACGGGAAGCGGCAACAGGTGGTGTCACCTCATATATTCACATCCTAGTTATTCAAAAGTGCCTTCTAATGTCAGAGATCACACTCAATTACAGTTAATTTGTTTGTTTCACTCCTGAGCAGGGCTTTACCTTTTCAGTGCCAAAGACGGGCCTTGCAAATATGTTGGGCATACCTTAGGCACTGAAAGGGTTACTATAGAAAGAAATACTGAGTACTGACGTAATGCTTCATTAAAAAATCTGCTAAATTCACTTCGCTGTGTGACTGGAACTTTTTTGTTTTTCTGAAATCCTGTTACTAGGGGTTGGGGCCCAGGCCCAAAGCTCCACAACTATCATGTGGATTATTTGCTTTGAGAAATTTTATCCCTTCGGGAGTGCAGTCCATTTCACAGGAAATTTAAAAAAACCTTAGTCAGGACAAAGTCATAATAATTATAACACTAAGGGGTTAAATGCTGAGTGGTATGCATGCAGTATACCACATATAGAAACATGTTCAGAAAATGGTGACGTCTGCTCATCCTACAATAGAAATATGTGTTTTGTTGGATGCGTCCATATGATTCATTCCAATATGACCCACATAAATCACCTGCTTAGAGACGTGTACGAGGTCATGGGGTAAACTGGTAAAACTTAAGTAGTGTGTATGTATTCCCCACTCCTTCCTGTCTGCCTGGCTAGCTTTCTTGCCAGTTGGATCATGAAATCTGAGTCAAACTCTGCCCTTTGTAACAGTCAGTACAACATGGAACGGTAAGAAGGTAATTACAAAGAAAAATGTTTAAACCCAAACCACGCGATCCCCAGCTGAAGAAAGCTACGGCTTCCGATAGGAACAAGGACTTATTATGGATTGTTGAGTTATTTAAAGTGGATGCAAATTCATACTACATAGAATTCTCTGCATCCCCACGTGTTCTCACAATGACCATCATAGCGTCATAGCGAACGCTGTCTCCTTGGGAACTGATGATGGATACAGAGGTTAGATACATGGTTTTTAATAGAGTTAATTTAGGGAGGGAATCTTAGTCTTTTGTTTTCTTCATTTACATTTAGAATTTGTTACAATTATTTTGTTTCTCAGCAGCCCATTTAAATAGTTACCCCAAGGACCATGACCACTTCAGTCATTTGACGTAGTTATGGTGCCTGAAGTCTGTATGTGCATGGTTTCACTATGAAACTCTGCACACACGATGTTACAGGATAAGAAGATGAGCGTTAGGATGTAAGATTAGAATTATTACTTGGAATTGTTAGAGATACTGAAGCCATAAGGGACCCAGACAAACAGAGCGCGTTTAAACACTTAACATGAGATTAGCCAATCCTTGAAATCATTTAGACTGAAACATTATCTGAATATAAAAGACTTTTCGATGAGCAGTTAACATATAAACAGCTGCCCTACAGGATGTGTTTGAGAGAATAAAGGATTATCAAGGGTTAGACTTTTCATCGCTGGCTTATGAAATGTTAACGAGAGAGTGCGTTATGCAGATAACAGCAAGTGTGCTGTACTATTCGTATTTTGCAACTTGATGACAGACACTTACATCCACCCACAGCCAGCAAGGAAAACACAGCTTTATCAACTGGCACAGCTAAGGTGAAACTGAAAGACCAGCTCTTCACAATCTATACATGTCCTGCACCAGGTGTGGAACCCCATGATTTATGGGTTTATTTACCAAATGTTCTCTATACCCCCCCATCTCTTTAAGGGGGCACTTGCCGCTCATGGCACCCATATCTGTTGGGGTACAGTTAGTTATATAGGTAGGTAGGTTTTTTTTTTGGTTTTTTTTCAAAGTCTTCTTTAATTTTTATTTATTTTTTAATAATTCATTTAGCCCTTGAAATCCATTCTTTTTTCCCCAACCTTCAGTGTTTAAGTTATTTCCCTTATAATAAACTCTTTATGATGTTATTACATCATTACTTTGGAGTTGAAGTTCACCTGTTCTAATTTTTTCAGTAGAAAGCTGACAACTCAACACAACTTGTTGTCTACATAATGTACTGCCTGTAGGACAAGCTCTCTAGATCTGTGGAACGTACTATGAAAGTGTGAGAAGTTATTGCAGAAGCTGCCAAGACTAAGGTTTTTCTGCAAATTCAGGGACTTCAAATACAAGATCCTTTTTTATGTTTACTATTACTTTTATATATTTTTCAGGACAGTTTGAAAGTATGCCACTGTGTCTTGCAGGCTTAGAGTTCTAGGAGTTCCGAGCTCTAATTCTATCAATTCCGTCCTGCTTGGATACAATTCATGTTAGAAGTTTAAATTCCACATTACCAACATAACTGGAGAGAGTCCTGCTTTTATAAAAAAAATGCTTTCAGATCATGTAAAAATAAAAACAGGACATCACACACAGTCCACTGTTTGCATAGTGCCTTTACACTATAGCCAACAGAACCACCACAGCTTAAAGGACCACTCTAGGCACCCAGACCACTTCAGCTTAATGAAGTGGTCTGGGTGCCAGGTCCTTCTAGGGTTAACCCATTTTTTTTATAAACATAGCAGTTTCAGAGAAACTGCTATGTTTATGAATGGGTTAAGCCTTCCCCTAATCCTCTAGTGGCTGTCTCATTGACAGCCACTAGAGGCGCTTGCGTGCTTCTCACTGTGATTTTCACAGTGAGAGCACGCAAGCGTCCATAGGAAAGCATTGTAAATGCTTTCCTATGCGACGGGCTGAATGCGCGCGCAGCTCTTTCCGCGAGTGCGCATTCAGCCCAGGAGGAGGAACGGAGGAGGAGAGGAGGCAGAGAGCGCTCCGCCCAGCGCTGGGAAAAGGTAAGTTTTTACCCCTTTCCAGAGCCGGGCGGGAGGCTGCTAACTGAAAAACTGGTCGGGCGGGCAGCGCTGGCAAGGGAGTACTTTCCCCTGAGCTCTCTGCTCAGCTCCCTTGTGCGCTGCAGAGTGATGCCGGGAACCGGAATACGACATCATTTTCCAGCTCCCGGCATCACTCTGCTGTGCGCGAGGGAGCTAAGCAGAGAGATCACTAATCAGTGCTCCCTCACCAGCGCCGCCTGCCTGCCCAGCAGTCCCACTGGACCCCAGGGAAAGGGAGAACCACCACCCAAGGTAAGGAGGCTGGAGGGATTGAATAAAAAAAAAGATGCATTGATGCATTGATTCAATTGATTGATGCAATGTGGCGTTTTACCCAGCATGCACACAATCCTTTTACAACAGACTAGATATGAAGAGTAAAGTTAAGGCCAGGGTCGAAGGCAGTGAGCTTGCAAGGATAGGTTGATGGCAGTAGATGATTAGTTTTAGAACGATAAGAAGCTACGTTACTGAAAGATTTTGTTTTACAAAGTAGGAAGACATTCACTTGGAGCTCGAAGAGATGTAGCTGGTGACACATTATAGAAGACTGAGGGAGAGGTGTGTCTGTGTGTCATCTGTATAATATAAGATACAATGTTTGCCAAGAGAAGCATTAAAGGCAAAAAATAATGAGGGGCAAGAACAAAGACTTGATGGACTCCATCTGAGACAGGTTGATAGAGTGAGGTGCTACTATTAAAGCAGACGCTGAAGACGTTTTGGGAGAGATTGGGAAGAAGTAAAAAATTACTTTATCAGGAAGGTCTAGGGTGTAATTCTGTTGCACCCACAATGTGCAATGTAAAGAAACACGCAAACACATATTTACTGATCATGGGATTTAGAAACACGTGTTATATAAAGAATAACAATGCAGCAGGACAGTTCTCAGGTTGGAAAAGGAAACTACAAACACTGCCCTCATTACACCACGAGATATGTAATGATATGGTCGGTTCTGTAGCAGATCTGAAGACAGTGATCCTGATTGGTCTTTTCAATGGAGGACAACTACCATTTCTTTACAGAGAAACTCCCAGTCATAAGGATTTTGGCAGCACCTCATGGGTTGTTCTAAATTCTAGGCTGTAGATAGACATCCAGGTAATAGCATTGCGATTGGGACTCTGTCTCCATCACCTATTGAATCAAGTGTGTACACATTATAGCCATTATTCCCTAATGGTGCACCACCATAACATTATGATCATGGGGAGTGCAGCTGCATCCAGACCCCAGGTTTTCAACCCCCAGTTCCTCTCTTTTTTCTGGTAATCTACTGGGTGAAAGTGACTGTTGTTAATTAAGTAGAATCCCTCTTTTTTATTCCAGGGTACCAGGGACAGCCTTTGCCCCAATCCAAGGTTAAAGGAACACAATAAAAACCCAAACAACTTTAGTTTAATTAAGTAGTTTTGGTGGACAGATCATGTCCCAGCAATCTTACTGCTCAATTATCTGCCATCTATAAGTTAAATTACACAAACATGTATTTCTGACCCTATAGTGTTAAAACTACCATTTAGGTGGCTTGCCCCCCATTAGCTTACCTAAAAGGTAATAAAACTTACCTTATTTGAAGTGCCGCGCGAGTCCACCGACGCGGTCCCCAACAGAGATTAATTCAGCCAAACTAATGCTTTCCCATAGGCTGAAATCGGAAAGGTGTCAGGATAGGGTCAGTGCCTAAGGGCGGTTTGGCCAATCAGCACCTCCTCATAGAAATGCAATAAATCAATGCATTTCTATGAGAAAAAATCAGCGTCTCTATGCTGAAAGGCAGTGCTGCACAATGTGCAATATAATGTGCAGCACTGCCCCAGGAAGCACCTCTAGCAGTCATCTGAGGAGTGGCCCCTGGAGGTATCCCTAGGGTGCAATGTAATTACTGATTTTTTTTTTTTTAAATGCAGTGTTTATATGAAAATGCTTCCAGGGAATGATTATACTCACCAGAACAAACACATTAAGCTGTAGTTGTACTGGTGACTTTAATGTCCCTTTAACATCAAATATTTATCTTCACACCATGTTAAGCTGCTATGGTCACAGAATTTACACAATTTCATGTGATGAGCATGCATTTGGGGAAAATATTTGGTATGTATATATTTGAATGTATACATGTGCTGTTATTTCATAGATGAAATGTATTTGCAAATTACAGAGAACATTTAAATAGTATAGCAACATAGATATCACTGTACTAAAAATTATTTGGCAGATGGCGGATATGAGTGATTTCCTTTCGTCTTAACATATTTTCCATTCTATAAATATTTTATAAATGGTACGGTTCTGATATCATGCAACTACTGAACACGATGTATAAAAATATTACCCTCGGCTTGTTTAATGTACGTTAATCTACTTTGCTATTTCTGCCTCTCTAAATAAAAACAGTGTTGAGATGACAATTACAGACTGAGATATCCATTTCAGTAATGCTGCCATTAAAGCTTCCTTCTCCTCAGTCTAAACCTAGGGGACAGAGATCACAGGTATTTGTAAATCCATGAATGCAGACAGTGTGCCCCACAGCCTTGACTGTAACCCAATCATCTGGAAGGAACATGAGCCCGGACTCAGTGGTGCCTTCCAAAATAAAATGAACAGATGTACAAGTGTACGTAGTCTGGTGTTGTTAAACCCAAAATAACTGCTAGCTTTTTGTAATCTCTCCTAGCACATCATGTTGAAAGTGGTAGTAAAGGTTCAAAACAAATCAGCTTTAGATTGCTCCATACATCCCAATTTGAGGGATCATTTTTCTGTTCCTATTTACATGAATTGGTGCCCCTTTTTTACAAGCTTGGATTGTTTGGTGCACATATACATATCATGGAACTCCACAGAAGTCAAACTCACACTCAATGTGTACGAGTGTATTACAAAGCTTAACAGCAATAAAACAGCAATGTGTGGTGTGTATGAGTGTATCATAGAGCTCCACTAAAACTCACACAGCTTGACAGCAATAACATTTACAAAAATGTGTAGTGTGTATAAATGTAATACAGAGCTCAAGAACAATCTAATCTACAGCAATATGCAGTGTGTATGAGTGAATTGCAGAGCCCTGCAATAATGAGACGTAAAGCAATGTGCAGTGTTAATGCGTGTATCACAGAGCTCCACAGCAATAAAAGTTACAGTAAAGTGCAGTGTGTCTGAGTGTTTAACAGAGCTCCACAGCAATAAAAGTTACAGTGAAGTGCAGTGTGTCTGAGTGTTTAACAGATCTCCGCAGCAATAAAAGTTACAGTAAAGTGTGTCTGAGTGTTTAACAGAGCTCCGCAACAATAAAACCCGTGTAATGTGCACTCAGGGTTTTTCACTCAAGTGAAAATTATTGGAAATGTAAAAATAATTAAACATTTTAGACCAAAATCGCCAAACAGCTAAAAGCTGTTTGGGACTAAAACTTCTGTACCCTACTTAAAGGAAGATGTATTCCTAACACAACACTGTCCTTCTGCTCCCACGGAATGCCCCTGCTGCAACGAAAGGGTTAAAAAGGGTTATCTGGTTCCAGGGCCTAGGTCCCTCTGTGCTGGCTCTGTCTCCATCTCCTCCAACGTCAGCACGAGGAGGAAGAACATTGAATCAATGCTATGGGGATCGTCATGCACAGCATGCAATGTTTTTCTAAAACTACAACAAAGATGTGGAGAAGGGCTGAGTTGCCGCTCCATTCACCTCTCTGGTATAACAGAATATAGCCGCCATGTTTGGTCAGGATGCAAATACTGCATTGTTTTGCATTGCAGGGTTAAGGGGACAGACGCACTGCACACAGACCACTTCAATGAGATGAAGTGGTCTGGGTGCCTTTAGTGGTGTCAAATCTTTATAAATAATAATAATAATGAAAAAAATAATAATAATGAGATTCCAACAGAATCCATCTAATCCAACTGGAGTTCTATGCTATGAAAATGTAGAAGTTGATTTTTAGCAGGTTTTTTTTTGCCAGATATAATTGTAGAAAAATAAACCAGAATTAGGTATATTTACAAAAAAATAATATTTCGATAGCAATAATATTCTGACAAGCTTTCAATAGCGGTGCCTCTTTGTATCAAGTCAACTTTTTTTTTGTTTATAAATTTTTCTTAACTATGTGCCTTTAAATGTAATATTTTTACACATTTACAGAAAATAAATCATTTTATCGATGTGATCAAAGTGTTTTGTTACTGAGCCGAACATCAATGACAAATTGCTCTCATCTTTTTCAAAACATCTGCTTTTTCACATTCCTGAATATAATCAGATACCCCAATCCAGAACTCATGCAGTGAGTTAAAGGCAGATTTATTACATGTGTCTTATCAGAACAGCTGTATCAATCGCATAATTCCTGCATGCTTTACAGGGGATTCCCTAAGCATGACACCGTCATTTATTCCAGTCTTAAAGATTTGTGATGTGCTTAGTGCTTATCTGAGGTTTAGATTAGCAATGCACGTGTCAAGCAACACATATTTGTACGCACTTACTGTATATGAGCCCATATGAAACAACATTTCTGCAATGGCTTTCTTTGCAATCTATCAGCATTTCTATAAACTCTCATACTTCATCTGTGAGACTCCAGAACTCATTACTGCATAGCCGGCCTCTAAATAGACTTATTCCTAGGACACTATTAAGTTCTGGAGTTCTGGCAGCTCAATTCAAGTCTATTTCTTATCCTCCATGTCCATACCTGCCTGTCCTTTAACTGTATCATGACCATTTGTTTTCTATCTAAGTTGAGTCCCATTCACCCGCTTTTCCCGTCCTGTGTTATACATAATATCTACCAAGCAGACCTTTCCACTCAGCAGGATTAAGATTGCTCAGGGGCCTACTCAGGTTACAGATTGCGCCCTCCTCCTAGAGCCCTGGGCAGTTATACAGACACTGCACTCACATCGAGGCACACATTCACAGATACACTCACCTTCATACATGCTCACATTCTCACACGCACTCACTTACACAGAAGCACTCACAGATTATGTTACAAACAAAGATTACAAACACAGATGCACACTGCCACACAGAGACACACTGCCATACATGTATACAAACTGATATACAATACACACACAGATAAACACTGCAGTACACTGATACTCAGCACATCCAAACATACACAAAGACAGATATATACACAAACATACACAATGCCATATACACTGTCATACACATGTAAGGAATGGCACACGCATACATATTAAGCTTTATTTTAGCCACCCTCCTCTTCTTCTACTGTCTAGTCTAGAGGAGGGGGCTTCGCTGTGGTCCAGTGATCTGAAACCACTTCCCCCTGGTGATGCTGGAAGGAACGGAATAGGGGGCACACTGTCCTGGTGTTCTCCCTGCTGGCTCAGAAAAAGACTCTACACACACAGAGAACCAGGCCACTGTCTTAGCCTGGGGAACTTGGTACTCAAGGGGTTAAAGGGCACGGCACTCTGAAAAGCACAGCACGCATTATCTATGGGTATTTCACTAAGTAATCGGTAATTTAGCATATTGTACTTAAAAAACAGGGTTATGCACTAAACCAGGACTGTCCAATCAACTCCCATGGTTCCCTGGCTATCTTTTTAATTGAAAGAATCATGGGAGTTGTAGTTCAGCAACATCTGGAGGGCCACAGGTTGGATAGACCTGCACTAAACGTACATTTTAGCGCATTAAATCCGAATGGCAAATTTTAGGCTGATATAACCAAGCTGGAATGAAGGCTGAATTGGAGATTTTTTTCCAAATCAGATATTTTATCCTGAATTTTGTCATTTGGATATACTTTGCTAAACTTGTGTTTAGTGGATAACCATGTCTATTTACTGCAGAGCAGAGAATGTGCCTATACCAACCACCAAGACCAAGAAAGTCCATATCTATACGTAAACATTCCGATTGTACATAGATAAAAGGAAAAGCCTTGAAATCTGGCCAAAAATCTCAGTCGGAATCTGTGCGTGAAAGCCATTCGGACATTCTCACACCACAGGCAACAGGGAAATAACGTGGGTGATTCACAGTTTTATTGAACATTCTCTTGTCTTTCTCTTCTGTAAGTGTTATTTTCAATAAAAAGTATAATAAAAAAATATATAATAATGATATATAAATAATAGTTAATTTAATGAATGCTAATTAACATAGAATGTGGTAGCCAACATTACATTAACAGTAAACTACATGTTTTTGCTCGGAATAGTGACATTTCTCTATAAATAATCCTGGCACAGTGCACTTTCCACACAGCACAGCGGGTATAGCGGCATTGGTGAACGTTCACTGGCTGCTGGGTACACAGTGGGCGTAGAATGCTAGTAGAGATGTAGAGCTTTCATGTACATCTACAGTACGCCCGCATATCACCTACAGTGACAATGTGATCACATGGAAAGCAACGTGTCCTCAAACAGTGCATTCAATGGCAAGGTGGCAACTGTCTGCCTTATAGCAATAGTCAGTATGGCCTGTCAGCCTGTCTGAATGGCTAGCTGCATGGCTTCGGCATGGTGGGAGCTGGCTACTAAGATATGTGGTTTCAAACGCTTAACCTACAGCTTTTAGCAAATTACAACTCCTAGTGACATTTGTCACTAACTTACTCTGTTATTGGCTGGCAAGCGTATCTGTAAAGTAACCTAAACATTTTATGTCTGCTATTTAAAGGGACTTTCTAAGGAGCATAAATATAAATTTATCATTACGTCAATACAATCTGTTAGTGTACAAACAGGGGCTTCATTCAACACTTTAGAGCACCTTAGAATGATATTTCTGCATTATCTTAGTATATGTAAATGTCATCTAACTTAGATGGCATTGATTGGCTGAGTATGTTGGGTGCAGCTTAGCCCAGCACCCTTATCCAGTCAATGTCATCAACATTGGACAGATTAGCATTGTAACTGTTGGTAAATTAATATTAAAACAGGGTACAACACAGAGGTGCTGTAGGCAATATATCCTATATAGTGAGCTGTGGTCATTCATGGCTTACATTGTCCCTTTAAATACTTATGTAGGAGGGTTTATATTAAAGGAACACTATGCTCATGTTGTTTTGATGCTCTTTCCCTGTCCCCTTAACCCTGCAATGACAGCCGCTAGGGGCGCTTCTACTGCACTAACCGAGTAGAACTCAGTCACGTGATGGGTAAGTCCCATAGGAAAGCATTCATTCAATTCCTTTGTGATGGTGCTGGGGGAGAAGAGGTGAGCTTGTGTGAGGTGAGCCTCGGCACTGTAACAAGGTAAGTAAATATACATTTAAAAAACAATTGGCACAGGGGGGAGGGGAGGATGAGGATGAGGAGATGTGCCTACACGTAGGGACCGAAACACTATTAACCCAATTGTACAGCACTATGTTGGCACTTTATAAATGCCGGTAATAATAATAATAATAATTAGAAATACACATTTGTTCTCCTAGCACTGTAGTGTTCTTTTAAGTGTCTGTTTGAAAATACTTGATTATAAGTGTAATTTTAAATGTCCTTATTTTTTTCTTTATTTTTTCTTTCCAAAACAGCAACATATTTCACAGCATTAAATTAGATTTTGAAATTTTGTCACCTTGGTGAAATTATAGAAACTCGCAGTCTAGGGTGATTTTATAAAAAGCAAGACAGTGGCAGAATGTATAGATGTTACTCATAGTTACAAAATAACTCTGCAGAAATCCTAACAGAAATAGAATCTAATTATAGAGTATATTAAAGCCATCTGCTGTTGTATACACCATGCAGGACAAAAAGTGTCTTCATACACAACATACTATCATTACTGGTAATGGGTGGATTAAATCGGTGCCAATCAGGGCCATGTGTTAGGTGTGTTAGCTCTAGCTAGCATATTACGATGTATTTATTTATTATTACTGTTAATTATATAGCACCAACGTACACTGCAGCGTTGAAGTAAATGTTTTATTAAAGTGGAATGCTTATCTAAATGAATTTCCTTTTCGAGTAAGCAATGAACGAGTAATATTTCTTATTACGTACTGGATATAGTTTACATTTACATTAAGTGCATTTTGTGCTGTTTCTCCGTAACATTATGTACACACTATGATTACACAGGCTAGAAGCAAACACAAAGCCCAGGCCATCAAGTATCCATTTTTATTCTGCTTAAAACCTTCTTATTTCACTGTTGCCCTTCAGACCCTTCAACTGTGTTTGTCTTGGCTGCAGTTATCGTATAGAGGATTGCGGAAAAGAATATTAAACTCTCCTTCTTTGAAATACAGTGATAAAAAAATAACTCCTTATTCTTTGCAGTTTAAGCTGTTACATTGAATATGTTACAATGTCTCCAAAACATAATTGCAGATGAGCAGTATAAGAATGCTATATACTCGTGTTGGAGTAGCAATATACCCAGAGTCAGCGTACTATCAGTACTTCACAGAAAACACCCTGGCAGAGTAATTTACTACAGTGTGAATTGTTGACAATTCATAGTGAGTTTAAACTATTGTTTTAATTCTAAAACAAAATAGCTGAAATTTTAAAAATACCCATTTTGGCTTTGTATCAAATTTGGCATTTCTGTACAAAAAGGTAATGTCCACTTTGAATTCCAGACAGTTCTCACGGTAGCGAATAATGCTGTGTGTATTGGTTGGAGGGATTTTATTCACACTACAAGCTTTGAAAAAATGTTGGCTACTTTTGTGCCTTAAATGGACTCTAAGCACCATAACCACTCCACCTTTTTACATGAAATGCCAATCACATCAACCAATTATTTCAGTCTTTTATTATTTTATTTTTTTTGCTAAATGTAAAAACAATCAAAGATTCATATTATAATTATAATAAACATTTATGAAACTCCAACAAATTTTGCAGCGCTGTGCAATGGGTGGACTAACAGACATGTATTTGTAACCAGATGAGTTGGACACACTGGGCCTTGCTCAATGAGCTTACATTCTATATATCTGAAACAGAAACGTACGTACTGTAGAAATCCAATAAAGGATTTGATGAAAGGATGAATAGATGATGATGGATATCCAATAAAATGAATTACTACATTAAGAGTACATGTTTTGAAGCTGGATACATTAAGAATGAGGGTTTATGTGAAAAAATAACGTTTCCATAATGGACATTCTTGATTTTTTTTTCTAGATTGTCCTTCATTTACATAGTTACATTGTTACATAGCTGAAAAGAGACTTGTGTCCAACAAGTTCAGCCTTCCTCGAAGAGCTATTCTGAGAAGCTCATACCCTACCTGAGTAGAATGCTCTCCCCAGCTGTTCCCACCTCCTATAACCTCCGATCCAGCACTAGCACGATATTTAGCATACTGCAATACAAAAATAAAGTGGCTCGATCCTCCTTTTCCTACTGAGCACCCCAATTATGGAATAACCTCAGGGACACAATCGAATCTTCATTCAATCTAAAATCTTAAAAAAAAAAAAATCTATGCCAATATACCTCAGCACAGAATGCACCTGTCATGGTTGAATATATTTATTACCTGTTATGTGTTTAATTTATATATGTGTGTATATATATTGGTTGTGTATTGTATTTTTGTAATATTGTATCCTATTGTAACAATGCAATGATTTGTGGACCCAGGACATACTTGAAAACGAGAGAAATCTCAATGTATCCATCCTGGTAAAATATTTTATAAATAAATACATAAATAAATAATTTAATCGGGGGGATCTGGTCTCCCAGGGAATCAGAGGTGAAAATAAAGTAAAATGAATAATGACGTAGTAAACATTCAGCCAAGGAATTCCACTCACATGGCAAAAATACTATAGAGGCTTATCTACTAAAGTAAGAATTTCAAGAGAACTCAAAGTGAATTTCCCATTTAAGGTCAGACTAGCTGAACTGAACGCAGAGCTGATTAAGATCATTTTTCCAGTTTAGCTGTTTAAAACCTTAATTTGACATTACCACTTTAGTAAATAAATGTTATAGCACCTCTATCCAACAGGGGAAAAACAGGAGAATGTGGCACACGAATAAAAGAGAGCAGAAACAATGTGTATACTATAAAAAAAAAAACATTATGGAAGAGATCAGTATGTCCTAAAGATAATAGATTGTAGGTGATGGAACAGACAAGAGAAAAAAAAAAAGAAAAAGAAAAAAAGTTAAACATAAAAGAGAGAAAAATTACAATCTACTGACAATAGACTGGTCTCTAAATACCAAGATAATTTAAGAACTCAACAAAATGTAGGTGAAAAAAAGCTTGTATACGATTTAACTAAAAGTTGTAAAAGTCAGCCGAGTTCTAGAGAATAAACCTGAATGTTTCTGTATACCATAATCAGTAAACTGACACACAGCACTGTACAGAATGCACGTGTCATGGTTGATTATATATTTCCTACCTGCTCTATGTTATGTTTTGTATAAATTGTATATTAATATTGTTTTTGTATTTTATTGTACCCTAATGTAAGAATGCAATGTGTTGTGCACCCAGGACATACTTGAAAAAGAGAGAAATCTGAATGTATCTTTCCTGGTAAAATATTTTATAAATAAATAAATATTTTATAAATAAATAAATGTGAATCCTAATGCATTGAACAGTGCTAAAGTTTAATATGTCCTCCTTTGCCCGAACGACTGAGAAGATTCACGAGCCGATCTCTCACCTCATCATGTAAAATGCCAAAACAGCTGTTATCGCATTAAAACCTGTCACTGGGATATTTAAACAATGTAAGATGTCAGGCTCCGACAGGGAATGTGTGCGTGAAGCTTCTACCATTATAAATTGTTCATTATTAATTTCAACTCAATTCTTGTGACCCATCTGATTATTAGTGGTTGTTCCTTAAACACCGAATTTTTGTGAACTGAAAATGAATTTGCAAAATTTAGACAAAAATGTTTTTTTTAAATCCCACTCAGTTTAGTCACGCCTTATCTATTTTTGCTCAAAGGGGAACTGAGAATTCTTTGGAATTCACAACATTGGACACATTGAAAATCCTCTATAAATGGTATTTGTTGATTTCATGAGACATTATGTTTTCTTTTAAAAGTATATTACATATTTAGTAAATTATAAAATCCAGTTCAGACAAAGCAAAGGCAGGCTAAACATTAAAAATGAAGAAGAGAAATAGCATTGTTTAATTTATCCTCTTCTCTAAATGCTCTCTTTATGCTGACAGCCAGGTGCAAAGGACAGAGCTTGTAACAATGATTGACAGGGAGCTAAGATAGAGTTACAGGATGAAATGTGGTGGGTTTTTTATATTTAATTAATTTTTTCACACCTCGCACAAATGTGTTCAATTTAGAGATATTAAGACAAAAGTTTAAGAACCCTGGGAAGCTCTCAGTCTTCTATACCTGAACATGTATGATTGACCCACGGGGTACCTTTTTAATCTTAGAAATTAATGGATTCTGGTAGAAATTGGTGGCTATTAGCAATATAATGTATTTAAAACCCAGTATTATGTTATTTAACTTGGAATACAATCTATCACTAAGGGACATTTTTCTTCACTAAACAATTATGTGAACTGGAAATCAAATGGTGAAATTCAGGCCAAAATGTCTGCGTTAGAAAAAACAAAAAGAATCCAATTCAGCTTTACTTACAGCTTGCCTATTTTAGAGTGACTACACATAGATTGTGGAACAGTAACAAAGGAATTGCAATTTTTTTTTTCTTTCAATGCATTTTACTGTATCAAACACAGCAGAAAGATATGATGGGTGTCAGAGTTTTAATACCAATCTCCCCTGCTGGAATTAAAGCTAGATAATGCTGCTCCCACTTATCTATCCTCCCTTATACACAAGTATGTCCCGATCTGCTGAAGACTTACGTCTATCTTCTGTCCGTACTCCCACCTCTGATGCTCGCCTTCAAGATTTCTCAAGGGCTGCACCGTGTCAGGATTACTGTTTGATCCAGCACGTAGAACTGTACTGCACGGGTGACAAATAAGTAACGTAAAGTTGTGCCGAGCAGCAACCTAATCCACACAAGGGTTAATGCTGAGCAGCAATTATACAAATGAAACCTGGTAACTGACTTTGGGGTCAAAGGCCGGTTACAGCCTATCAGAAAGAAAGGAGGGGTATTTAGGCCCAGTTCTCAGCCTGCTCAGTGCCCTGTTGTGGTTTCCCTTGTGGTTGTCTGAGAGCGCGTTCCTGTTTATAGTTTTCTACCTGGTTTTTGACTTTGGCTTTGTTTATTGACTTCTCTATATTCTGGTATCCTGACTCCTGGCTTTCCTCATCGCTGTGTCCCTTTCTGTGTTCCCTGACCTCGGCTAGTATTTTTGACTATTCTTTGTACGTTAAATCCGGCCATTCTAAGGACCGGTAATACGTTACTTATTTGTCATCCGTGCTGTACAGTTCTATGTGCTGGATCAAACAGTAATCCTGACAGTAACTCACCACCCTTTTTCTCAACAAAAAAGAATCCTGCATCAGCTGGTGAGGATGACTTTCTTATGTGTCCTTTGCTCAAGGATTCTTTGATGTATTCCTCCATTATTTTACTCTCCTGGGGAGATAAGGCATAAACTGCCCCCTTAGGTGGCATAGCGCCTGGAAACAGGTTAATGGCACAGTCATATGCTCTGTGGGGAGGCAATACATCGGATTGAGCCTTGTTAAACACCTCCTGAAGTTCTCGGTATTGTATGGGAACTCCAGGAGTTTGGGGAGTGGTAGTGGGAAGGTCAATAGTATCCAATCTCTTTAGTACTGGTTTTATACATCTCCCCATACACTCTTTACCCCATTCTAATATCTCCCCATTAGCCCAGTCAATATAGGGATTGTGCTTACTCAGCCACGGAAACCCTAATATGATAGGACATGATGGAGAAGTAATAACCTGAAACGTCATCTCCTCCCTATGGGAGGCCCCAATGGAGATCGTAATAGGGACAGTTTCGTGGGTTATAAGCAGTTGTGTGAGTGGTCTACCATCAATAGCCTCTACAGCTAGCGGCGTAGGTCTCTCCCTGACCGGTATCTCATTACCCCTAATAAACTGGACATCAATAAAATTTCCAGCAGCACCTGAGTCCATTAGGGCACTGCAAGAAAACTTCTTGTTATCAAGGGAAATAGATACCTCAAGGAGGAATCTACTTTTGTTTTTGTTAGAGGACAACTCCATCACACCTAAGATCTGTCCCCTTAAGGTTCTTAGGTGCGGAAGTTTTCCGGACGCACTGGACAATTAGTTATCATATATCCCTTTCTACCGCAATATAGGCATAACCCCTCCCTTCTCCTATACTGTTTTTCGGCCTCTGACAGTCTAGTGACCCCCAACTGCATAGGTTCGGGTTCGGACTGTACAGGGAGGTTAGACAAAACAGGTTTAGAGAATTGAGGTGCTAGGGACATAGCCGTACGTCTGGTCTTGCTTCTGGTGACTTCTCTGAGTCTTAACCTATTATCAATATGCATAACAAACGTAATAAATTCGTTAAGACTCTTAGGTAATTCTATCTCATCTAGTATAGTCTCTGAGAGACCCTTTTTGAATGCTGAGATTAACCCATTGTTAGTCCAGTCTACCTCGGAAGCTAAAGTACGGAATTCAATAGCATAATCCGAGATAGACTGGTTACCTTGTCTGATGTGCATTAGGGCAGTGGAGGCGTCATCCTCTCTACCCAATGGCTCAAACGTGAGCTTGAATTCGGCAAGGAATTCCTGGTAATTATGAGCTATGCTCCGATTACTCTCCCACAACGGATTAGCCCAGGCAAGGGCCTTGCCCTTTAATCGATTCATTAGATAACCAATTCTTGCTCTGTCCATGGGGAATGACCCTGGTGAGGCCTCAAAATGGTACTCCACCTGATTAAGAAAACCCCTGCTTTCCTGGATATTGCCATCAAACTGTAGGGATGGTGATAAGGAGATGCTAGGAGTCCTATTAACAGTGGGTGGAGGTACACAGGGTAGAGGTGCTATAGAAGGAGACGCTGCAGGCTGCAGATGCTCCGTTCTAGCGAGAAGCGTACTGAAAGCCTGAGCGAATTGATCCATGCGGTGATCATTCTCCTCTAATTTCCTCTCGCAAGCAGCTATGTGCTGACACAGTTCTACAGGATCTATGGCCATGTCGTAATATCAGGATTACTGTTTGATCCAGCAGGTAGAACTGTACTGCACGGATGACAAATAAGTAACGTATTACCGGTCCTTAGAATGGCCGGATTTAACGTACAAAGAATAGTCAAAAATACTAGCCGAGGTCAGGGAACACAGAAAGGGACACAGCGATGAGGAAAGCCAGGAGTCAGGATACCAGAATATAGAGAAGTCAATAAACAAAGCCAAAGTCAAAAACCAGGAAGAAAACTATAAACAGGAACGCGCTCTCGGACAACCACAAGGGAAACCACGACAGGGCACTGAGCAGGCTGAGAACTGGGCCTAAATACCCCTCCTTTAGTTCTGATAGGCTGTAACCGGCCTTTGACCCCAAAGTCAGTTACCAGGTTTCATTTGCATAATTGCTGCTCAGCATTAACCCTTTTGTGGATTAGGTTGCTGCTCGGCACAACTTTTCCTGTGTGGACAGTAAATGTCATTAACCACTTTTCTATAAGCGGATGAATACGTGACACCGGGTTTCATTTGCACAATTACTGCTCAGCATTAACCCTTCTGTGGATTAGGTTGCTGCTCGGCACAACTTTTCCTGTGTGGACAGTAAATGTCATTAACCACATTTCTATAAGCGGATGAATACGTGACACACCGTTCCTGTGGAACTCGCTTCCCTCCTCTGTTAGATGCTCACCCAGTCTCCACTCCTTCAAAAAATCATTAAAAACCCACTTCTTCATAAAAGCGTATTGATTAAACTGTTAATAGCTCCTGACTGATTCCTCTTCTGAAACTGTCACTAGTCTAATACTATCCTTATCTTTTGTGTCATTCTACCCCACTCCCTCTAGCATGTAAGCTCATTGAGCAGGGCCCTCAACCCCTCTGTTCCTGTGTGTCCAATTTGTCTGGTTACAACTACATGTCTGTTCGTCCACCCATTGTAAAGCGCTGCGGAATTTGACGGTGCTCTATAAATATCATAATAATAATAATAATAATAATGAAACAAAAATCGAATACTTTAACTCTCGAACATCGCTGAACTTTGACGAACATCTGCTTCATTTCTACTCATGTCAGGAGTTCACTGTTCGGTAGGATTGTTCATATGAACTAGGCAAACAATCACTACCTAGGAGCCAGAGTATTAGTTTAATATTTCATTTAGTGTTGGACTCCCAAAACTGACCGAGTGCTACAACTTTTCTTATGGAACTATTTTGGGCAGAAGCGGTCAGTTAAAAGTCTACCTCGATGGAAAATTCAAACCACCAAACCGATCTGAGTGCTTTTTGGATATGTTAGGCACACAAATCAGGGATATCCAGGGATGTGACTCTTGAGGGGGTTCCATGCATTTTGGGGGGTTCATAATTTAATAATCTCTCAGTACAGGGGAGGAGTTTACTGTGTGTATAAATTGTAAGTGCTTGCCAGCATTAAACAAATATACTCCAAGCATCAAGTATCGGCTAATGCGTGGAGGGAATGCTATAATGACTATAATTACTATACAGCTATAGTCTCTGCAGGAGAGCTTTGATCACTGGAAGCTGGATCCAGGACCCTGTGCCAGGGTGGGAATCAACGGCGAGACCCCAGCCAAGCTGCAGAGGCTAATAGCTGGAATGCTGATGGTGTCCAGACGATAGCTAGGAAGCTTGTTTGGCGGAAGTACCAAGTCAGGGTACCAAAGGACATGCAACGACTACCTGGTGGTTAATTGGAAAGTTTACTCTAAAATAGTCTGATTGAACAAGAAATGTCTACTGATTTCATCTCAGCCATTCTACAATTCACAATTTATCAACTTGTCTACTTTCTTCATATGTATCTAGACATGTTTGGTCTGTTTTTAGAGATTAGCAAGAGCTACAGATTTGGCAACAAATCTGAATGTTTAGCACATCTGAAGCAGTTCATCAGTCAATTTAAATTACAGAAGGATGCATGAACTATTCTTCACAAAGGAACTCCAAGAATGTATATGAAAATAAATCAATGCTGATAGGTAACTAGGTGGGAAGGTTGGTAGGTGAGACATTTTTGTGGATTAGTGTCTGTCCAATCCCTGCATTTACAATAAAAGAGATATTTAATTTCACGATGCCAAACAACTGTACAAAAAGTGTGCAGCTGAGATTGTTATAGAGACGGCAAAGAATTATACAAAATCTAGATTTTGATGGTTTTGTGCAGCTTTACAGAGGTTAACATTTATACATTAGTGCAAAGTTAGGGAACATGCCTGTTTTTAATTTTATTGTTCCGAGAAATCTGAAAGTGAACTGGAATTAAGCTAATGTTCTAACACCATAATAGTCGCACAATTATGTAATAATATAAGCTCAAGTTCATCAAGTTCAGACGAAGTTCAAAGAGTTTACCCCACTATATTAAATTTATTAAATTGTCTAGTTAATATATCTTCCTAACTAAATTGGGTTTAAGGATATCGTAAAGGAATGAAGAAATGCGTTAAGTCTTATTGACTGGGGGAAGGAATTCTAGAAGACTGGGGCAACCGTAGCGAAGTCTTGTAGGTGACTCCACAGATGCAAATAAGCACTGTGCCAGACACCCCATAAGACAGAGATCAGTTGTTCAAATCGTCCCCCATACATGTCCCTACCTGCACTTGTGTGGTAGCTTGACATGGCTCATTATCTTGTCAGAAAGGAAGATTATCATTTATCTTAGTAAATGATGTTCATCACTAGATCAAAAACGTGAAGATTGTATTAGAAATGCTCGTTTGTTGATATATAAAATAGCTTAGTTGTGTTTTAACTTGTTTAATTAATTGAAATGACCCCCTTTGACACTTGAGTTTTAAATAACTGTGCTCTTTTATTTAAAGAAAAATCCTACATACAAAATCTAATGGAATGTGCTGTGCGAGGTGATAGTTAACAAGGGTTGGTGACTGGAGATGAATTGGTGGTATGTAGTTATTTGTAGTCAACAGTGAAGTTCAATAGTCCAACCAGCAGAGGATCAATAAAAGTGAAACAGTCAAATGTCAGATAAATCGGAAACATTGGCCAGGACAGGCAGCTGCCTAGCAACCATACGTCCTACGTCTTTTATCCTCCCACGGGGAGCTAGACACAGCACAGGCTGGGACAACATGGTAGATGACTGTTGCCCTGACCACCAGAGTGGTAGGTGTAAGAAGAGGGCAGTACAAGTAATTAGGAGAGTTCAGGGCTCAGGATGGGACATACTTATTGAATTGTGAGAATGTGTAGATTGAGTCACTATTGTGGAAAGTTTTATCGGTAAGAATTAATATAAAACATACAGGAAGCCGGAGTACAGTCAGACGGTTGAGGTATGGGAGCACTGGGAAATGAGAAGGACAAGCAGTTCATTTGTATTTCCTGCATTTCAGACCACTGACTAGGATACAAATTCTATCTTCGTTCTGATTGGTTTATCATATGAAGCAGCCAATCACAACATAGCTTAGATTTGCATCAGGATTTTTTTAATGTTTGCTGTGTGTTATTACTGTGCTTCCTACCTACTGTGTTCCTGCGCCAGTAAAATTCTATTCCCATAACTGTAACCTACCTGTCTGCACTTGTCTCGTTTTTCTACTTAATAAAAACAAGTACATTAAAGCATGTGTGTCTTTTTAAGTCCCCAAGCATCCTATATAGCCCTGCACACATTTTATTTATTCATTGTACGCAATTCACACACATCAGGGGATTCGTAATCAGTAAGTATGTAACAAAGCATACTCAATGTAATTACTCTTAATTATACATGCTAATTATTATATATAATTATTTATAATCATTGTATATAATGGAAACAAGCAAATACTACACAATATGCAGCCAGAAGGGAGATTTGGGCATTTGTTTATCTTTTTTGTTTCTGCTAAAGAAAAAATGAAAAAACATTCTCTAATCTTAACCATCAATGTACTGGTTAGATGTAGCTAATGATTGGCTTCTGAAATATTACATTGTGGCAGGGATGGAACAATATGGTTACATTGAAACCCTTCATAGGCAGAGGTTAGGAAAATCAGACTATTTAATGACAGCACTGACAAAGCATGGATGGTTTAAATATACAGTCTGATCCAAAACACTCAAAATGTATTCAAAATTATTTAGGGGCTGCCGGGAAGACCATCCTTCACTGGTTCTCTTCCAATAAACCCATCATAGCATTGTGCCAATCTTAATTGGCTTATGTTTTTAAACTGGACTGGGTTGAGGCCTCCCAATGCAAGAATGTAAAGTTTTCCAATTCTATAGTTTATTGGGAGCCTTGCATCCATTCTCTGAAAACTCAAAATTGCAACGTTATTTGCTATGTTTTGTGAAATACGAATTGGAGTTCTTTGCAAATTCTTTGTAGGAGATTTCAATTTTTTCTCTTTTATTTTGGTCGATTTTATTTGAAATCTGAAATATAACTTGCTACATATAATGTAAATATTGTTTAGGTTGTTTGTCAATTAATTTTATTTTTATTCTTTTCTCCTTGTAAATATTTGCTAGGACGTTCACAGTTATGTAACCCCGACACCCATCACGTTTTTATGTTTTATATACACTGCTCAAAAAAAATAAAAGGAACACAAAAATAGCACATCCTAGATCTGAATGAATTAAATATTCTTCTGAAATACTTTGTTCTTTACATAGTTGAATGTGCTGACAACAAAATCACACAGAAATAAAAAAATGGAAATCAAATTTTTCAACCCATGGAGGTCTGGATTTGGAGTCACACTCAAAATTAAAGTGGAAAATCACACTACAGGCTGATCCAACGTTGATGTAATGTCCTTAAAACAAGTCAATTGGAGGCTCAGTAGTGTATGTGGCCTCCACGTGCCTGTATGACCTCCCTACAATGCCTTTGCATGATCCTGATGAGGTGGCGGATGGTCTACTGAGGGATCTCCTCCCAGACCTGGACTAAAGTATCTGCCAACTCCTGGACAGTCTGTGGTGCAATGTGATGTTGGTGGATGGAGCGAGACATGATGTCCCAGATGTGCTCAGTTGGATTCAGGTCTGGGGAACAGGCGGGCCAGTCCATAGCATCAATGCCTTCGTCTTGCAGGAGCTGCTGACACACTCCAGCCACATGAGGTCTAGCATTGTCTTGCATTAGGAGGCATCCAGGGCCAACCGCACCAGCATATGGTCTCTCAAGGGTTCTGAGGATCTCATCTTGATACCTAATGGCAGTCAGGCTACCTCTGGAGAGCACATGGAGGGCTGTGCGGCGCCCCAAAGAAATGCCACCCCACACCATTACTGATCCACTGCCAAACCGGTCATGCTCGAGGATGTTGCAGGCAGCAGAACGTTCTCCATGGCGTCTCAGACTCTGTCACATCTGTCACATGTGCTCAGTGTGAACCTGCTTTCATCTGAGAAGAGCCCAGGGCACCAGTGGCGAATTTACCAATCTTGGTGTTCTCTGGCAAATGCCAAACGTCCTGCACGGTGTTGGGCTGTAAGCACAACCCCCACCTGTGGACGTTGGGCCCTCATACCAACTTAATGGAGTCTGTTTCTGACCATTTGAGCAGACACATGCACATTTGTGGCCTGCTGGAGGTCATTTTGCAGGGCTCTGGCAGTGCTCCTCCTGTTCCTCCTTGCACAAAGGCAGAGGTAGCGGTCCTACTGTTGGGTTGTTGCCCTCCAACGGCCTCCTCCATGTCTCCTGATGTACTGGCCTGTCTCCTAGTAGCGTCTCCATGCTCTGGACACTACGCTGACAGACACAGCAAACCTTCTTGCCACAGCTCGCACTGACGTGCCATCCTGGATGAGCTGCACTACCTGAGCCACTTGTGTGGGTTGTAGACTCCGTCTCATGCTACCACTAGAGTGAAAGCACCGCCAGCATTCAAAAGTGACCAAAACAGCAGCCAGGAAGCATAGGAACTGAGAAGTGGTCTGTGGTCACCACCTGCAGAACCACTCCTTTATTGGGGGTGTCTTGCTAATTGCCTATAATTTCCACCTATTGTCTATCCCATTTGCACAACAGCATGTGAAATTGATTGTCACTCAGTGTTGCTTCCTAAGTGGACAGTTTGATTTTACAGAAGTGTGATTGACCTGGAGTTACATTGTGTTGTTTAAGTGTTCCCTTAATTTTTTTGAGCAGTGTCTGTTTACATACAATTAAAGTCTAGTATTGTATCCTGCAATCTATAAGGTAAATAAGGTAATCAAAGTAGGTTTGATATTAGAGGTTTGTCTAGTTTCAAATACTAAAATATCTATTTATGTCACAAAAATAACCAAACACATTTTATTTTAAATATATTGCAAGACAGGATAGGAAAGGGTTAGTGAAGAGTTGGACTGGAGGTAGAAATCAACCCAGATCCCCATAAACAAAATGTAATTATCTGTGTTACATATTTTATTAATTTTCCACGTTATATATATATATATTCATTTTTTTTTTTTTTTTTTAGAAATTGATCACAGTGGTATATGTGATATTATTGATTAAGGATATACCTTTTTCGTTATATTTTATTTCTCTCTTTTTTTTTCAATTGTGCTCCTTCTTATATCTTCCCTCCCTATTATTCCCAACCTTGACCCTCCCCCTTCTTTCTTATCAATCTATTTCCTCTCTTTTATTAAATATTATTATATGTGAAGTCCTAAAATTCAAAACTTAAAAAAATGCAGCTTTTATACCCAATACTGCTCTTAGCGAGGATTAACTTTAATTTAATTATTTGGAAGATCTGACGACTTAAACATTCATATTACATACCATCATACATAAACATTCATATTACATACCATCAGACATACTCATTCATATTACATACCATCATACATAAACATTCATATTACATACCATCAGACATACACATTCATTCCATCTGTTGTGGACAGAGGAGAGAGGGGGAACCATAGGCAAAGCATTTGATTGGCTAAAATCGACACGGGGCGGGGCCAAATGCAGTTTTGGCCAATCAGGACCTCCTCATAAAAATGCATTTGAATCAATACATCTCTGTAAGGAAAATTCGGCGTCCCCATGCAGAGTGTGGGGACGCTGAACGGAAGGGCTGCTTACTGTGCAGCCCTGGGCCAGGAAGCCCCTCCAGTGGCCATCTTAGGAGTGGCCACTTGAAGGTGTCACTAGGGGCAAAGCAAATGCTGTGTTTACATGAAAATGCCTTAAGGGAGCTATTATACTCACTAGAACAACTACATTAAGCTGTAGTTGTTCTGGTGACTATAGTGTCCCTTTAACTATTAGCCAACATTAGGCAGCTGCCTAAGGTCCAGGGTTTACACAGGGACCCTGCAACCATTAAATTTCTTTCCCTCATTCACCATCACTGTGTGAAGAATGAAGAGTTCAAAACAGGTAGCCTTCCTAGGACCTGTGAGATCTTAATGCTTCTGTGCTAATGGTCTTCCAGACAGCACTTTATTCACCAAATTACTTTAAACGGTTCCTGTAAGAAAATGGCTTGCTATCTATATAAACATTGTAAGGCCATCCAGAGAACAATAAACAATGGGACATAGGGATTTATTCTTCAGCTAATTCCCCATTCTTTGAGTAAATAGCATATGTGGTCTACTCTGATTTATATAAAGTGATATATGTATTTAAGAAACATGTTCTGGGGACCTTTCTGAAAAATTACGGTTCTAGATGCAATATTGCCAATATAGAACACATGTTATATTGTTGCGTCACCATTTAGGACTGTCAGCCTTTCTTTATATTTACTATCTGTCCTTTCTATTTTGTTTTCTTTACTTTGTTGTGTATCCTCTTTGGAAAACAAAGTTACAAACTGGAAAAAAAAATGGAGTGCCAAAATTTAGCTTTTCATGATGTCTAACAACACGTTCTGTGCCAGAAGCTTTAAACAGTCACTCTTCCCAGAACCGGTGGGGCATCCTGATCAGCCAAATTGAACTTCAGTGCTATAGATGTTTAAAATATATATTTCTAATTTTGGGCTCAAAGAATAGGGTTTATCTTATATAAGGGGGTGTCTTATACATGGAAAAATACAGTATTTATCAATATGGAGTCACTTCTTCACCTCCCAACCTTAAATGTGTTATAGCTGGAACAGGTAGCTGAAAGGATCCCACTAAATACTTAGTATATCTTTGTTCCCATATGTTCCTATTCTTTATTTCTTTACATCACTGAAAGGAATAGGTTGAAATAAAAGCAGTCTTAGAATGTACTCCGAAGACGGGGCATGTTTAAATGTCTAAACTGTGCGATATTGTATTTTTAGGCTTCGCGTTGTGCAGTTTTGTATAGTTACTCTAATGATTGGCTGTTGTAAGAGAAGCTTGCAGTACGGTTTGCAGACTAGCTATTTACCCTGAGACTGTGGTCCCACATGATAAAAATTTGTTTTTCAGATCTTAAAGTGTTAAAGGGACTGGGACTAGTGAAAATCACGAAGAGTTAACATAATAATAGTAATAATAATAATATCAAAATTAGCAGGCTGCACATAAAAGGGTTAACCTATATGGACACTGAAACAGAAACTGGAGATAGGAACTCTAATAGAGTTAATTCTTATCGGTGGTTGAAGAGTTAAGCCTTAGGGATGCTGAAACTCCATAGCAATAATTAAATGGTTAACATTGTGTGGTGAAAGTATATATTACTCAGGGGTATTGCATTTAATGAGACTGAAATAGTTAATTCACTGCATTTTTAAGTAAAATGCTTCTCTCCATCTCTTGGTTCTCTGTCCAAGAAACCCAGGCTGGCATAGCCCACCATGAGAGCACATCTTCCATCACATCCTTCTGACAGGCACTATTACACTCCCTGGAGCTTTGCCAGTGAGCTGTGAGTAGCACTACCCGTCTGCCAAGCACAGGGGGCAGCAATGTCAGCAGTACCCGCTGGTATTACAGTGCATTCTGGTAACCAAAATGTTTATCCTTTGCAGCGGTTGAGCAATCCCTGGGTTCCTGCAGATTGGGGGTGCTCCCTCTCATAATGGGGAGCTCCCCTTTCTTATATACATAATGAACTGACTCCCATCTTCCTCAGCCATTTCCTCAGCATAACCCAGTCATCAGGGCACAGGAGGTGGGTGTTGTGTGTGACCAGCACTCTCATTAGTTCATACATTGTCATAGCACTCTCCTGTCAGGCCCATTTACTGTTTTACTTATTTCTACTGCTCTTAAGTAACACCTTGATGGCATTAATAGCCCCTTTGTTGTTCAAAAAAGGATTTGTATTGTCTCTACACTAAGCCTTGTCTAGTGTTTGGGTATGAGGTTGGGAGAGTCAATGTATCACTCCATCTAGTGGTTGGCTGATGGTTTTCAGATCCCAATAAAGATACCCAAGTAGCTAAATGAGCAGCACTGAGGTCCCAGTTTGCTAAAGTTACTCCTAGTGGTCCTTGGCGGCACTTAGAAAAGACAGACACAGTAGTAATTTCAGGCTCGAATCACTAGACAGGGACAGACACCTCCGGTTCCTGATAGTTACTATAATGTGGCATTTTTATTATAAAATTACTTGAACTGACATTATAAGTTTTTCTTTGATAAAATATTTTTAATCTATATATTCATCTAATGAACAATAAACAACATTTTACTTTTTTTAAAAACATAAACATGTAAAAATATTTGATTATATGATCTCATATATAAGAAAACTACATAAAAACTGGTTTTAGTACATAATTTGGATATAAAAATGCTTGTCCATTAATTTTCTCAATCTCTAAATTAATTTAAGAATAAATCAATAAATAAATATTAATTTGTATTCTCCATTAACTTATAGTCCTCTCAGTCCATCAATAAGATGGTACCTCTTGTGGAGAGGAGATCCATAATCTTGGTCATACATTTTACGTTTTATATGTACCAAGTTCAATAAATGTAATTCTTAATTTTCTAATAAGATTGCAGCTTCATTCTTTGTTTTGGCTTATCATCAAGCGTCTTACTGCTCCTTGGATGTCTGCCACGAGAAAGGGAAGCTATTCTCAGGAACACAGCAAATTATTTTGTTCGGGGCTGTCTGTGATCCAAGAACCGTCAGAAAGATTTGACCGATAAACTTGGCCTTTTGAGCATTTCTGTGGGCAAGCTGGAGTATGAAGTAAACTGATAGAGGTGTAACACAGAACCTGATTTTAGTAAGCTCCAAGAATTTCCCTTTTTAGCATAGGCATTCAAATCTAAGGAGATTACTGCACGGTGGGAAGATCCGACCAAAGAAAGATATACCGAATTGATATGTTTACTCACTAGGCTGCTCTGTCTAACTCTAAAGCAGTGTTTATCCACCCACCATAGATATGCTTCCTCGAGGAATGTGTTAAACCCTAATATAGACGCACAGATGTATTAGTATTCAAGTGTGATATATCAGGGACCCGGAGAATAGAGCGAAGTTTTTTAAGGTTAAAGAGGCAGTTGATTCATTAAATGACCATCGAGAAAGTTTAACATTTTAACAACTTGCCAAATGTGTTGATTTATAAATACTTTTTTTTTTTATAAATCATGGTCCATAACCCCTCCATAACCCCTCGCTGTGTGGGCACATAATATAATAAGGCATTCAGGTCAATGCAGCTCTATTTTGATTGCCATTAACAGATCAACCTTAAGTACTTTGGGACTAGATTGGTTCATATTAGCTACCCACCTAGGTTTCCCTAATATGAGATCACTATTAGAGCTATAGTTATAATATGGATATTGGGTCTCCAAGCCGCACTTTTACTCACTTTTACTCCCATTTAAAAAAAAAACTAAAAAAATGTTATCACAGAAACAAAAATAAATGCAACCTCAGTATTACTGTAGAAACATAGAAATATAGAAACATAGAATGTGACAGCCCATCTAGTCTGACCAATTTTCGAAATACTTTCATTAGTCCCTGGCCTTATCTTATAGTTAGGATAGCCTTATGCCTATCCCATGCATGCTTAACCCCTTAAGGACGGAGCCAGATGTACACGTTGTGAACAAAACAAAATGTAAACAAAACCTGGCATTTGCGCTACATGTCTGTCCAACCGTAATTCACCTCTTTCATAGTAAATGCACCCACCCTTATTATATATAATTTTATTCAGGGGAAACAGGGCTTTCATTTAATATCAAATATTTAGCTATGAAACATAATTTAATATGAAAAAAATGGGAGAAAATAAGATTTTTTTTGATTTTTTTAGTTCTACATGGCATTTTAATGGTCAGTGTCATAATACTGTTTGCTTTTACTGCAATAAAATACACATATTTGTATTCAGTAAAGTCTCACGTGTAAGACAGTACCCCCTATGTACAGGTTTTATGGCATTTTGGGAAGTTACAGGGTCAAATATAGCACATTACATTTGAAATTGAAATTCGCCAGATTGGTTACGTTGCCTTTGAGACTGTATAATAGCCCAGGAATGAAATTTACACCCATAATTGCATACCATTTGCAATAGTAGACAACCCACAGTATTGCAAATGGGGTATGTCCAGTCTTTTTTAGTAGCCATTTAGTCACAAACACTGGCCAAAGTTAGCGTTAGTATTTGTTTGTGTGTGAAAAATGCAAAAACGCCAATTTTGGCCAGTGTTTGTGACTAAGTGGCTACTAAAAAAGACTGGACATACCCTGTTTGCAATACCTTGGGTTGTCTACTATTGCAAATGGTATGCCATCATAGGGGTACTTTTCATTCTTGGGCTACCATAGGGTCTCAAAGGCAACGTAACCAATCTGGCGAATTTTAATGTGAAAAAAATGAAACATAAGCCTTATATTTGACGCTGTAACTTTTGAAAACACCATAAAACCTGTACATGAGGGTTACTGTTGTACTCAGGAGACTTCGCTGAACACAAATATTTGTGTTTCAAAACAGTAAAAAGTATTGCAGCAATAATATCGTTTGTGTAAGTGCTGTTTGTGCTTGAAAAATGCAAAAACTTAACTTTTACTGGCGATATCATTGTTGTAATACATTTTACTGTTTTGAAACACTAATATTTGTGTTCAGCGAAGTCTCCCGAGTAGAACAGTACCCCACTATGTACAGGTTTTATGGTGTCTCTCGAAAGTTATAGGGTTAAATATAGTGCTAGCAAATTAAATTCCCTTTACTGCATAGCTGTCAGCAGGTCCCAAGTAATTGTACTAATTAAGATACCTAATTATGTAAAATATTACATAAATATATATGTAGAATTAATATATGTATATATATATACGCATGTATATATATATGTGTATATCTATATAATTTTTTAAATATATATATATATATATATATATATATATATATATATATATATATATATATATATATATATATATATATATATATATATATATATATATTTTAAATTTATTATTTTGCTCTACGTGTATTTTGATATAAATATATATATATATATATATATATATTAATATCCCAATACAGTTAGAATGAAATAACACATCTATATATTTTTTAATTATTTATTTTTAATTATTTTAATTTTATTTTTTAACGTAGTTACATATTTATTTATTTTTATATTATATATATATATATATATAACAATAATTATATATATATATTTAATCAGTATCAGTTCACGTGTAATTTGATATTAATATATATATATATATATATATATATATATATATATATATAATTATATATATATTAATAGGTAAAAATACACCTAGACGGTGTACGTGTGTGTATGTATATGTGTATATATATACTTAGATCATATATATATATAATATATATATGATCTAAGTATATATTCTTTTTTTTACACTATTTATTTATTTTATTTTTCTTTTCAGCCAGCAGGGGGACCACCTGTCATTACAGGCAGTCCCCCTGCTGGCAATGCTGCAGCCACCTACCCCCGGCCATGTGATTGTGGGGTCCTCGCAAGGACCCCACTCTCACACGGCCGGGGGGCTTCGAGGAGGACGGACGTGCCGCGGGGGGCTCCCTGGGAGTCCCCTCCACCGCGATAAGTACCGAAAGACCGGAGGGCGTACTATTACGCCCGGCGGCGTTTAGAGCCGCTTAGAATAGGGCGTAATAGTATTGTGTTAACCTCTACCACTTCAGCTGGAAGGCTATTCCATGCATCCACTACCCTCTCAGTAAAGTAATACTTCCTGATATTAATTTTAAATCTTTGCCTCTCTAATTTAAGACTTTGTCCTCTTGTTGTGGTAGTTTTTCTTCTTTTAAATATAGTCTCCTCCTTTACTGTGTTGATTCCCTTTATATATTTAAATGTTTCTATCATATCCCCCCTGTCTCGTCTTTCCTCCAAGCTATACATGTTAAGATCCTTTAACCTTTCCTGGTAAGTTTTATCCCGCAATCCATGAACCCATCTGTACAGTGATAATGGTAGCATTTTTATGTCCCCAAACCCTCACAATTCATCCATCCCCTTTGAAAAATAAATTGAGTATTGAGACTGACTAAGAGACTTGTATGGGTAAATTAATCTATTTTAAGATATTATTTTTACCTAAATAATGTGTGTCCAAAATCATTATAGACACTTCTATTTTTTTTATAATCTATTCATACTAAATGACTACTTAGACACATACCAATAGGATATCAAAATAAAGCATTATATGCCCTTTAAACATAAACAGTAAAACTAATACATACTATTCTGAGGTATACAAAAAATGAAGTAAAAAGGTTATAGTTGCACAAGCACATAGCAAAAACAGCAAAATTGTTCTAGTATGAAAAATAGCATGAGTTTTTAAGTGGTGAGGGGATAATGGTAAAAAAAAAGTAATTTAACTATAAATAGGTCAATCATATGACTATTCTGGACATCAAACAAGACCAAAAGGCTAATGAGCTACAAGGATTTATACCGCCATGTCTATACCATATCTGTTTGTATATTTCAACACTTTGATCATAAATTCTGAATTATGCTGAAAAGAGGATAATACACTGTTTGCAATCTATCCAGCATTAACAGTCATAATACAGGATCCCTTGTATTTATTATGTGAATTATTCTCGTTATTGGCTAGTATAAGAAAAAATCAGCAATTGTTCTATAGATTTTTTTCCCCATTTTTGAATTTCTGTTTAAGTCCGCTCATGTCTCAAAAATGTAAGAAATGTTTTATTTATTTATTTATTTATTTATGTATTTTCAGTCAATCAGTCTTCTTTTCTGCCAACCAAAGCAGTAACATATAATTCACGTCTGCACTGGACACCTGTTGTTTTAGCAGAGACCGTGATGAATGCATTATGTGTTTTAATGCCCTGCTATATCATTTGTGATTCTGTAAGCTTCTGCAAAACATATCATTTTACTGCCACATTCATTTTTTTGTGTGTATTATATAAAACAAAGTATTAAAAAAAAAAAGAAATTGCTTACATGCATTATAACTCAAAGTTGAAGAATATTAGTAACTAAGCTAATTAATTACATTTATAATGTGTTCCCAAACCAAACACACCCAACCCAATTTTATTAATAGCCCAATGGAACAAGTGGAAGTTCTATGGTTCTGGATATATGGTTGATGTTGCCGTATACAAACTATTTCTATATTGTGAAAAAAATGTGTAATAAGAAACATAAAACAAGCACATCTTTTTAATGAGCTGTATTTTTTTAGCAGAGATTCACACTTACTTTCACACAGTCTCCTTCTCAAGATTCCTCTGATTTTGTCAATGGCATTGTAGTCCGAGACATGGAAAACATGGGCTGATTTTGGTTCTGAAGCAATTTCTTCTAGTTCTTCTTTCAGAGCTTCCCCAACACCAACTGCAAAAATCCTAATTCCGGCTCGATGTGCTGCAGTTGCTGGCTCTAACACCAGATCTTGGCTTCTTCCATCGGTTAAAAGAATGGCTACTTTTTTAATGGTTCTGTCACTTGGTCTACCACCGGCTTCTTCAGAGAAACTGTACGTGGTGATGTATCTCAAAGCATCCCCTGTGTTTGTATTTCCACCATAGTATTTAATATTTCTTGCAGCATTGTTCACTTCATCTTGAGTTTGGTACCTCCCTAAGTCAAACTCTGTGCTTGGTTTTCCACTGTATCTAACGACTCCCACCCGCGTTTTGTCTGGCTCAATCTCAAAGGTGTCCACCAAATTTGCAACCCATTGACGTACCTTCTCGAAATCTTCCTTCCCTACACTTGAAGATGTATCCAAAAGGAAAATCAAATCATAGTGGACATTCTTGCAGCCTGCAACATTAAACAGGAGGATTTGAGAAAACAGACCTGCAGCAATATATGAAAATCTTATAACTCTATGCATATCTCCACCACACATTATCTTTTTTGACATTTAATAGCATGCCAACTGCAGAGTCAAATGTTCACTGGATTAAATATTTAGCAACACTACGGGATATCTAAATAAGATAACATTGTGTTTCTGATTATTCACACCTTCATCTCTTTTGTTAATTGATGAATGCGGTCTATCATTTTGCTTTAGCTTTTTGTCCTCGATTTGACACTATTCGTAACATGCCCTAACAATTCCTCTCCAGTAGGTTCTTTGTTTCATGTTGCCTTTTGTAGCATCCTTTTTAAAAGAAAAATATAAAGAATAAAACGTATGCCAAGACTTCTGTTGACCTCATTGAGATAACGCTTTATTTTTTAAAGATGAAAGAATCTAACATGCGTGTTTAACTGCACATAGACATATTTTTGGGGGATGGTTATTTTTGAAAAGTTGACAGAATTAGAAAAATATTCTCAGGAGAATGGAGTTTGGACTTCAAAGTATGCAAGAACTATTCATTGTTTCCTGTTTTACTCGGTGGTAACATGACCGATTATTAATATATGTTTCTTTGTGTCTTCCCTTAGGCCAGTGCCATAGGGTGGGCAGAGCCACAAGAGCAGTTTTCTTGGGCGCAAAATTCCTAGGGGGGCAAAATTTCCCAAAAAAAAAACAAAACAAAAACCAGTTATAATAATAAATAAAAAATAGTGTGCCCTCCTCCTCACACAGAAAATCTCCCAATGTTCGAACATTCTACACAGTGTTTCAGCATGATGGGGCAAATAAATGTTGACACATAACATGTTACATTATTTTCTTGGTAGTTACAACCATAATGTCCTCATGTGAACCTTATTGGTGAATAACATAATGCCTATTAACAGCATGATTTCTCATTTAATGACACCGCTGGTATCTTCAAAGTGGAAATCACGCTATTAATGGGCATTATGATCATGCCTATTAAATTGCATCATTAGTAAGTAGCCTTGCTCCTCCTACCCTACCTGCCTTGTCTCTGTCACCCTGATTGTTGCATTGCGTAATATTTAAAACCCACCTCGCACCTAAAGTATTTCTATTCAGAATGGCATATTCTTTATTTTAATTAAAATTAGATGAGTAATGTAAAATTGTGCTGATTCTCATTATAAAGTGTCTTGTATAAATGTAACTGTGATACCATATAGCAATTTATATATACAGGGTAAGTACTCCCCAGCAGACTTTACTACCTCACATTAAATCCTGAAGAATTTTCTCACAACATACCATGAAAATATAATGGTATATTGGATTCTAGTAGTATATAGCATCCAACCATATTTTGGTGTATAATGACATAAAGTACCTGCTCGTTGTGCTTGGGAATGACTTCCTCCGCAAGCTAAAATGATTATCAGGAGAAGTAAATGGGATATTCGATATCCTTCATTATGTAGCATTGTTCCGGTCCAGTGCTGTTTTACAGAGTGTGCAGTTCATCAAAATATCCACCTGTTTGAAAAAGAAAGGATTACAGTGGTGCTATTATTAATATTATTATTATTATTATTATTTCTAAATCTCCAACATATGCTGTAGCAATGCATAATGCAAACAATATACACACAAAATACATACAGATTGGTCAGAAAAGGAACAAGGACTTATCAGAACCCTGGTCAAACAACCTTATGGTCTTAAAGTAGTGGATTGCAATTAAACAACAGATGATAGTGCAGGCTATCAAGAATGGAAGAATGATTGCTCGATTGTATAACTATATACAGTATTTATAGAAAACTAGAAATTATATTATTTATATTATTTGTAGAAAAGAAAGTGAAATAAGGTTGATGTAAACATTGGAATAAGATGTGCACTGTGAGTCAGGAGTCGAGTGATGCAAATTAAAGGGATGCTCCATACTGGAGCTGACCCATTTTTGTTTAACATTGACATTGAGGACAAAGGAGAAGAAAGCCAGGTTGGTTCTCAATCCATGATCCACCTCTGTTAGCAGTAACAAGAAAAGTAACACAAAAAGCCCAAGTAAAATAAAAACCAAAAACTCTCATGAATAATTGAAGGAGTCTAGGGGAGTTTTGCCAGGAATGAATAACGCTTGCGGAATATAAGAAGGAAAAGTAAGGAAAACTGAGAAAAAGAAATAACACAGTCCAACTGGTGTAGAGGATATAGACAGTCCAGTTCAAGAGACCCAACTGCATCAACCATATATAAAATTATCCACATTGCGTTTATAAACTGGAAATTTCAAGCATCTAAAATCCATGTTCACAAGCAGGCTGAGCTAGGGATTATTTTGCTGGAAAAGCAAGGGTTACAGGGAAGGGTTACCAACTGTCCCATAGGCACAGAGAATACATTCTATGGGAAATGGGACACAGAAGGTCTCCGTGCAATGACTTGAACAAGAGGTAGGCCAATGCCTACGCTTGTGTCCCTTCAGTTGGTAATCAGGGCAAAGATTAGACAAGAATTAGTATATACAACCTAAAGCTATTTGACCACTTTAGTCTTTCATGAGTTCTGTATGATGCTCAGCCACAAGATGTTAGTACGGTGCCCAATATTTCAAAATAGCAGCAGATCACAAAAAAGGTCAGGCAACTTGGGCCTTTTGCAATGCCTGGTCTTGGAGATTCAGCTCCATTAGCATCTAAATAAATCCGGCTCTAGTTTGAAGATATTAACACTGATAATGTAGAATTGTGAAACACACACTATCAATCCAACCAAGGAGGGAAGTCGATGAGTGGTGGGAGGGACACTTGTTGTCAAATTGTTTCTAAACAGCAGGATTTAAAGCAGTGTACAGAAACTGTATTCAAAACATTCTCAAACAGAGAATATGAGAGCTCTGAGAATGGTCAAACCCTTTGTGAAACCTCAATAGTTTGCCCCCACTCAGGTTTAAAAAATGCTCACTTTTTGCTCATTGTGCCATTGCAGAGAGATACCATTTGCCTACAAGATCGGTCCAGATTCAAAATGCCAACAAGTTCTTAATGCATGAGAGATGCAGCAACCTTGGAGACCTGAACAGGGACTAACCAAAGGACACGCTATTGAGAGTTCGTTCTCAGTTCATTTTGTAGTATAAATGAATCACTGCAGTAATTATGTTGCATAGTGTGTTCCTTTAATAGCATATATTGATTACTATGATTATTTGTAGTATAGAAGATGTAAGATGATTTTAAATGTATAACATAATGTTTTAATAATTTTTACTATTGTAAATTTGATCAATTTAAAGAAAAATGACACCTATTTTAATTTTTTTTTAATTTATATGGAAAATTACATGTTAATGTGTTATCCAAAATTAAGTTTACACACAGAAAAAAAATTATATTAATTTCATGTCTCAGTTTTGTAATGGGAATTTGCAACAAAATATTCCATGACAAAAAAAGACACAGTTTCGGGAGTCTGAAAGGAAGTTTTTGATTTTATTCAGACAGGGACATAGCAATGACAGGGACAAAGGTCTGTACCCCATACTCCATTTTTGGAGTACAACCCTCGTGGTTTTGTATACAAAGCACTTTAGGTGCAAATATAGTATTTTCAAGAGGATAAGTAAAGCATTTGTATTGCACTTGTATTGTAAAAAAAAATTTAAAGTGCATAAAGTACAGATGTAAACAATTGCAGAAGGGCAACTTGCCAACCCATGTTTTTATATATATATATATATATATATACATATATATATATATACATATATATATATATATATATCTTTATGTATTTATATATATTGAAAACCATTATTTGCTGGTCACTAAACTGTATTTCATGATTGTGTATTTCAAATTATGAAATATATAGATTTTAAAAATGAGCGTCTGTACAAAAAGAGAAAAATCCCCTAGAATTAAATCTGATATGTGCAAATACCTAATGAGTAATGCACTGCTTCCCCAGTACTCAACCAGCAGATAAAGCTGGACACAGCTTCCAAATGTCCGAAGTGCCGAATTTCTGAAGTGGCGAATTTCGGAATGCCAAACCGAAACGAATTGCCGAAGTGCCGAAGATCCGAAGTGCCGAAGTGACAAATTTCGGAATGCTGAACGGAATTGCCGAAGTGCCGAATTGTCGAATTGCCGAAGTGACGAATGTTCTGAAGATCCGAAGTGCCGAACCGAACTGAAGTGCTGAAGTTCCGAAGTGCTGAAGTCCTGAATTTCAGAATGCCAAACCGAATATTTTCCCATGCACAATCCGTAGTATGCAGACTTTTGAACAGGGGTCATTTAATTATTTTCTTTGTTGCCATGTTTTGCTTTATGATTGTGCCATTCAGTTAAAGTAATAAATGAAATGTGTTTTGACTGCTCACTCATGTTTTCATTAAACATTTTACATATATCAACAATTCTCCAAGCAAAACTTTTGAGCACAACTTCATATATTTATGGAACTATAGATTTATTTTTACTGCTCCTTCTATTTTTCCCTCTCATGCTCACTTTAGCTTGATCTGTGGATACAATCAGTATTTAGTCATCGTTTGTTACCATTAATCTGTTCTTTTTAGGTACCACAGGCAGAATTCAGAATATTGCTTCCCCCAAAATATGTTCGGCATTGTGAATATTGGTTACTCTGTAATTCCAGATGTATTTCGGAACTGAATGCTGGAATACTGCCGAATTCAGATGATTTGTAGTTTGGACCAAAATGAATCTCCAAATCTAGTTACTATGCAGAGAGACACTTGTTGTATTAGTGCATGTATTTATAAAAGTACACCATGTGGCAATTTAGAAATAAAATAATAGTAATAATACTAAACAGCTTTGGTCAGTTCTGATGGGAAATTGGAGGGATATAGGAAGAAACTAATAATGCCAGTCATTTAATAATGCCTAACAACTGTCTAAACCTTCAAAGTAACAGAAACAGCCACCAAGCAATGTAGGACTAAAATACAATGGAGCCTGCAAAGATCAGAGCCGTATTTAGAAACACGTGGTGGAAACATTTCAACTATCCAAAGATGGATTTTATTAATTACCATCTCTTTTACTGGAAATAATGAGAGAGGGAAATGATATCTCTCATGTTGAAATGTGCTATTATAAGGATGATTGCTTTACACAAATGTATACCACTGGTAATGAGCCAAAAGATGTTTTGTGGCCATTTCAACTGATACACAGGCTAGACTGCCCATTGGTGGGTATCTTGCTTGTGGAATTATGTGCCCTACATGACTTTATATAGGCACGTGTAACTTTAACATTTCCCTGATGTTTTAGCCCAAGTTTATCACTAATTCAGTAGGTTAAAAGCAGATTAAAGGGACACTATAGTCACCAGACCAACTACAACTCAATGTAGTTGTTCTGGTGAGTATAATGATTACCTTCAGGCATTTTAAAGCAATGTGACAGTATACACTAATATGCCCAACATGCAGAGATTGAGTAAAAATAAAGAAAACCCTAAGATGTATTACCGGGCCTTAGAATGGCCGGATTTAACGTATACAAGGAAAAAGACAGGATGAGGGAAAGAATGCAGATATCGCGTAAACGGTATGTAAGCCAAAGGTCGAGGAATAAAGAAGTCAGAATAGTCAGGAGCAAAGCCGAGGTCAAGGGATACAGAGACCGGAATAGTCAGTAGGAAAGCACAGGTCTAAATACACAATAAACAATACCATAAACGCGCTCTTGGATAAGCAGAATGTATAAGCAGAATGGATACCACGACAGGGCACAGAGAAACGAAGGAAAAAGGTTTAAATATCCTAAGGTGCTCCTTGATTGGCTGCAGGGTAGCATGTGACAGTGAACGTGCGTGTGTGACGTCACACACACTCAAACGGTTAAGTAATCACCTTAATGATTACAGACCCGGCCACTGTGTGAAGGGAGAAGTGCCTGTCACAGGACAGCAGGCATTGCAGGAGGAGGTAAGTGATAGGCGGCATTACCATTACCCCGTGGGAATGCCGCCACAGCAAGCTCCCGGGCAGAAGCGGACTCAACGGGTGCCTGGAGACAGGGTTAGTATTCAGCGGCATTCACCTTGCGATGTGGGAATGCTGCCGCAACAATACACACCCACTGTGGCCCACACCACTCTCCGGCAGGTGGCGTGACACACTGCCTTTTCATATAAAAGGCAATATTTACATTGCCCCCTGTGGGACCCCTCCAGTGGTCAATCTTCTGATGGACACTGGAGGTGCTTTCTGGGACAGTGCTGCACAGTGTACACCTCTGCCATTCAGATTCTCCACGCACTGCATGGAGATGCTGACTTTTCCTCATAGAAATCCATTGATTCAATGTATCTCTATAAGGAGGTGCTGATTGGCCAAGCCAACATTTGGATCCACCCCCACAGGCTCCTTGCTGATTTCAGCCAATCCAATGCTTTCCCTATTGGGAAAGCATTCCCTTTTCCCGATGATATCAGCAAGGAGGTGGATCGGGGACAGGTTTTATTACATTCTTATTACATTAAGTTTTATAACATATTAAGGGAGTTAAGGAGAAGCAAGCCACCTAAATTGTGGTTTTAACACTATAGGATCAGCAATACATGTTTGTGTTCCTGACCCTATAGTGTTCCTTTAAAAGTTGTCTACACTTAGGCCAAGTACATGTGATGATACAGTTGTACAGTTGATACAGATATTTGCTATCCACACAGATTATTACCTTTAAAAAATATATTTATTTAGTAGGATAATATCTCTGACAGAGTAATGCACCATCTTAAAGTTCACAGCTCAGCTCCCTCGCGCACCACAGAGTGATGCTGGGAGCCGGAATATGACGTCATACACCGGCTCCCAGCCTCACTCTGTGGCGTGCGAGGGAGCTGAGCAGAGCGCTCAGAGGAAAGTGCTCCCTCGCCGGCCGCCCGCCCAGTAGCCCGTCTGGCATGTCAGTTAGCCGCAAGGCTAACAAGACATTTGCCCTGGGCATTTGGGGGCGGCTTTTTTTGCTGCCCCCTGGAAAATGCCGCCCAAGGCAAATGCCTTGTTTGACTCGCGGCTAAAACGTCCGTGCTATCATGTGCAAAGAACAGAGCTTATAACAACGATTGACAGGGAGCTAAGATGGAGGCGCACAGTTACAAGATAAAGAATTATTTAAATATTTAATACTATATTTCACACCTCACAAATATATATTTGATGAATATAATTAATAAGTAAACATAATATTAAAAACACTAACAATTCCCCCTTTAACCCCTTAAGGACACATGACATGTGTGACATGTCATGACTCCCTTTTATTCCATTAGTTTGGTCCTTAAGTGGTTAAAGCTAAAACGTAAATAGCTTCTTTCTCAATGGTTTTCATCCTTTAAGGATCTTCATTAAGACCTTATGTCATCACTAAAGTCTGGTGAGAACAGACTTGGGCTAGAAATTACTCTCAAGAATATTGATACAACTTCTAATTACTATGAAGCCAAACAATCTCATTTTCTAGTTTACATGACAAATTGGCACCACACTAGATATCTTGATGTTGCCATTGAGTTGGGTTGAAAAGAGACCAAATACGAAGGCAGTGTATATATTATTATGTGATGTATATTTGGATCAAGATAAAACAGAGAACATGAGCTCATTTTAACGTGAGTAATGTGACAAAACTGACCTCAGGGGATCTTGCTTCTAATTTTATGGGAAAATGAGACCTGCCCAAACTATGTGCAACTGGAGTAATGTAGCACACTGAAATAGTAAATCATTTTAACAATGTCTATATCTGCCTTCATCTTAGATAAAGCAATCCTCACTGCGGGCGGATACAAAGTTTCCTTACATTTTACAACATATATGTCACAGTAAAAGGGGTAAAATATGTGCTGTTTGGTTGAAGAATATCACATTTTTCCAGTAAATACATGATAAAATGTACTGATAGCACGATGTGGATGAAACAATCTGTATTGTGGGCCAATATAATTCAGTTCCTCTTGTCGAATTTAAAGGGACGCTACAGTGCCCAAATAAAAAACAATCCCTTTTTAGTATATGATGTACCGAGAACAAAAATGCATATGCAATTCTTTATGCATTTTTTCATTGGTGGTATATATAAAAACAGCTTACAAAAGTTGCAATACTCATCTGTAGCTTTTGAAAGCCTTCCCCTTGTAAATCCGCCCAGACTTTCTGTGGCTGTCCAATCACAGATTTCCCAATGCAGCTCAATGAGAAGTCATTTCAAGGCAGGTGCTCTGGGTAATTGCCTGTCTCATGAGTTTAGCTTTACAGACCTAAACAACTACAAAGTAACAGAACCGGTTGTCTGATTGACAGCCAGGGGGTGTAACCAGGTTAATTTTTAAAATTGCCAATATTTATTGAAATGTGCACATTTTGTAAAAATGAAAAAGGGAGGACACACTTAATACATAATGCACTTCAGTAAGCTAAAGTGCTTTAGTTGTTTGAAGTGTTCCTTTAAAAAATGCTGCCACTTTTAAACACTCGCCACATTTTTGAGCAGTTGATTGTTAATGTCATAACAAAAGTTTATTCACCTAACTCCAAAATACACATGAATGTGTCTGTTTTTAGGTACTCGGGAATTATGATATCTAGCAGTAAAATGGCAAAATGGACAGTAAATATAATCAGAAATCTGTTGATCTTTTTCTACATTACATTTAAATTTTCATAAATGGTAGGTCCTGAAGTCCGCTAAATGTCCGGAAATAGACTTTCCAGCAACCTCGAACCACATTTCTAAAATAAATACTTTACCGGAATGCTACAAATTGTGGCCTCTACATTGATCCAACAAAAGTATAGTTTTGGCCCTGAATATAGTGCAATAATTATACAACCCCGTGCCCTCTGCAAAATATCTGAGATTTAGCAAGAAATACCTCCTATTTGCATTTTCTACCATTCATTTAGTCTTTGTCAATGCAAATAACTGTATTGAGCAGACCAGGGCATGTTTGTAGGTTTCAATCCTGGCAATATCAACTCAACCTTTCACCTTTCTGAGGTCAATAAACGTAGTACCATTAAATTGGGTGATAATAACATCCAGAACAATCCAACGCATACTTGGAAACTAACAACAAATTAACTTTACTGCTTAAAGAACCATAATCATAACAAACCCACGTAGTGCCTTTGGTGCTAAGAATGACTTGTTACCCTCCCAGAGTAAAATGCTAAACCATTTTAGAATGTTTTTGACAACTTGTCTGGGTCCTTTGGACACCCACACCACATCTATTCTACAGGACCTCACTGGATCATCAGCTGATGCACTCAGATAATTAGAGAATCATTGCACACCCCTTTCATACCTAAGTAAATTTCAAAAGCAGGGCAAAGGGATTGTGGGTGCCAGGTGGGACGTGTGGAAGTTATTAAACCATTTTAATATGTTTTGACAAATTACTCTGAGAGGACGCCATGGGACTAGGGCACTCCTGGCACCATAACCACTAGCACAAATAAAGATAAACCAGCATTATCTTATTAAGTCCAAGCCTGAGGAAAGTGTAATTTCTCTTTTTATATTTTATTTACCAAATGTCAATATATCAGTTCAACCTAGAACTTTCCTCAGGACATGACTTGATAAGACCAGGATTGCCAGGAGGAGAGGTTGCCCATTTTCTCTTTTGTGAATATGGAGGCAATTAGTAGGAAACAGGCTATTTAAAAAAAATATATATAAATATAGTTCTATCTATAGTTCTGAAGAACATTTTGTTTCTTTTTATAACTTCTGCATTCTTAAAGTTATTCGAGTGGACAGGTTTAACACTTGTATTTCTGTATCCCTCCTACGTTAATCATAATTTCCAGAATTTAAAATATTAATTTGAGTGAATGAAGAATGTGAGCTAAAAGAAGATAGTGAATACTTATTATTAGTCGATCAAACTGGAAAATGTAAGCCCAAATAACCAAACAGTAAATTTAGAAAAACTCCATGATATTTCAGACATATGTCACTGTATTTGGAACCGATGGTTGAAAAGAACACCTATCTTTTAGTTTGTCCCAGATTAGAAATATTTGAGTCAGCCTTTCCATGATTCATCAAGCCAAAGCCATAACAGTTATGATTTCTGTCCCACAGTTCTGACATTTTTCACTTCTGAGAACACCACAGAAAGGTCCCCAAAACGAACAGTATACAGTGAGGGAAAAAAAAGTATTTGATCCCCTGCTGATTTTGAACGTTTGCCCACTGACAAAGAAATGATCAGCCTATAATTTTAATGGTAGGTGTATTTTAACAGTGAGAGACAGAATTAAAAAAAAAAATCCATAAAAACGCATGTCAAAAAAGTTATAAATTGATTTGCAGGGAGTGCTCCTATTCTCAGCTTGTTATCTGTTTAAAAAAACACCTGTCCACAGAAGCAATCAATCAGATACCAAACTCTCCACCATGGCCAAGACCAAAGAGCTGTCCAAGGATGTCAGGGACAAGATTATAGACCTGCACATGGTTGGAATGGGCTACAAGACCATCGCCAAGCAGCTTGGTGAGAAGGTGACAACAGTTGGTGCAATTATTCGCAAATGGAAGAAACACAAAATAACTGTCAGTCTCCGTTGGTCTGGTTCTCCATGCAACACAATCCAAGAACTGCTCATTCAGTTAAAACACTCACTTATTGCCCTGGGGGCAAGTGCCTTCCTCTATTGGGGCTAACCAGCAAATCACTAATATTACAGAACTTTGTTCGCAGAAGGACCTCGCTATAATTGTTTCTGTATTACTGTATTTTCATTTATAATTTTATTTTATCATTTGTTAATATGTTTATATTTTCTACAATATAGCTGTATGTAGATATCCAGAAATGAAATTTCTGCATGCCATGTATACTCATGTCTGCTTCTGTAATGTGAAGAAACTCCAATTCAAGTATATATATAATTGTGATCGAAAACCCCTTCCACCTGAAGTCTGTGGATAGTTAATACAATGTTAAACAAAAATCTGCATACCAGTCAAGCCATAAGACTTGCTTTTCCCACAGAAATCACAAATCAGCAGTGATGTTACAACCGCAAAGGATTCTGGGTGGGCATATGCAAATTAGTTTAACAAAGAATCACATGGGTTCCTTTGATTCTGTGTTTGCTGTATTCAACTGCTTGGAACACAATTTAGGAAAAGATGCAAAACCAGTGAACCACTCATGGACAGCTGTTTCGTTGTTAATGCAACTCTTCAGCATGAGGTTGGTTACTGGTTTGCTTACTGAGGCTTGGTAGTGCTTGGGAAGCAAAATCCAAAAAGGTTATGGTGGGGAAAAATTGTGATTGAAAACCCCTTTCACCTGAAGTCTGTGGATAGTTAATACAATGTTAAACAAAAATCTGTGGGAAAAGCAAGTCTTATGGCTTGACTGGTGTGCAGATTTTTGTTTAACATTTTATTAACTATATATATATATATATATAAAAAAAAGAAAAATGATTAGTAAGTCACCTTAAATTTCTCAGAATAGCACAGCCTCTGGCCACACCCCCAATCAGATTTCCGAAAATGTCCCTCTTTGTCCATTCGAACTGTTGGAAGGTATGCAATACTCTTCCAGTGCTCCACAATCCAGAAGAGATAAACAACTCCCAGTAACATACATACAGGACAAGGCAGATAGGCAGGATTTAAATAAAAGCAAATTATGGCCATCTGTATAATCCATGTTTAACACATTTAACCAACACATATAATCCAAAATACGAATACATTTTTTCTTAACTTAATCATTGTAACAATTGATTTTTAGAACTCCTACTTTTTTATCCAACTAATTAAACTCATTGTAGATTTTCAAACTTAAATCATGTCCACATGCTTTATTCCTGTATTGTACTAGTGGTGCAAAATGTCACTGTACCCTGTTCCCAAAGGTGCTAATTTCGGATCCTCTCAGCTGCTTGAGTCATAAAAGTGACACCAAATTCCAACAGTTGGCTTTTTCAAAGCAAGCTTATGATTCGGCTACCTCATTGATGAGTAGTGACTTTACAGATTTGGATGTGGAACACATTCAAAAATGCATTTCAAAGTAGAATTACTGATAGAAAAATACCTGCCATCTTTAATTATTACACCTAAAACGGATATTTAAAATGATCCAAAGCATTTATTAGCTCAGGAGAAATTTACGTTGCAACTAATCTCGTGAGAATAAAATTTTATCAGAGACTAGGAATGCAGTACACTGCTCGGTTAGAGGCCATCCACAGGAAAGAAAAAGCAGGTGAGTTAAGAAGAACAGATTTTCTTTTTTTCAATCAAAAGGGGAATTCTATTGGACTAAACAATCTTTTTTTTGTTTTTGTTACCAATTACATTTTCATCTTGAATTATGGGCCCGCACGTTATATTTTTCTAACTGAACATCTAAATATAGTGTCAGCTCGTGTCTCAGTTACCTTACATCATTGGTGAGCCAATCTGGATTGCTTCAATATAGTCCTGAGAGTTTTGGCGAGTTGTGTTTCTACACTTTTACCGTTACCAGTGCTGCTGTGGATGAACTTAAAGGACCACTATAGTGCCAGGAAAACAAACTTGTTTTCCTGGCACTATAGTGCCCTGAGGGTACCCCCACCCTCAGGGTCCCACTCCTGCTTGGCTGAAGGGGGTAGAAGGGGTTAAAATCTTACCATTCTCCAGCGCCGGGACTCTCCTCCTCCTTCCGTCGTCATCGGCTGAGCCGTGCGCATTCAGCGCATTCTTAAAGCGGCACTGTCATGCCGAACTTACCTTTCCTCAATCTCTTCCTCTTCTCCCCCGCTCTCAGGATCTGTTCTTCTTTTCTTCCTGTCTTCTTTAGTTTTCTTTAAAATCATAAGACAAAGTAGGGACTCTTTGCCTTATGAAGGTTTCCTCCGCTTGACCAGCTCTGACCAGCGGAGGAGCAAAGTGTGCTTCATTTCCGCTGGTCAGAGCAATTTTCCCATAATTCTTACCTTTCCTCTGTTCCCATGATGCTTCCTGTCATTTTAGATAAAATAGAAAGGTGAACAGCGCTAAAAATCAGAAAATGTACATACGTTTTGTAGAAATACTGGCCAGCAGAGTAACTTAAAAAAAGAGAGAAACAAAAATACAAATAATGGTACAGTATGTATGAACGATATAATTCCACAAGAACAAAGGTGTTATATTCACACTCACACTTTGAGGAGCTATATCAGCTCGGTGTTAAGAGCCTGGACGGAATAATCCCCGTCTATGGATTTCTTGAGGTTCAAGACCGTTGGTGAATTTATAGTTGTAAATATTCGTTACATGAAAAACAAGAGTAAAATACACCACATGGTATAGTACGTAAATATAAAATATTGTGGAAAAAAAAAAAGTGGATGATCCTACTTACATATACTAGAGCAACGACCTGCTCTAGTTTGGAGAATTTCAGGTGGAATAATCCCCACCTTGGGATATAGTGGACCCAGGTATAGCAGCAAAGCAGTATTGGATAGGAAGGAGGACAAAAGGTATGACTGGATAGTTTAAAAAATATATATACTTTAATACAATAAGTGAAAAGTGAATAATAAACTATAAAACCAGTCCTGTATAAAAGTCCAAAATTCTTCCTCACTTGACGCGTTTCGCCGAAGCTTTTTTTAAAAAAATTTTGGACTTTTATACAGGACTGGTTTTATAGTTTATTATTCACTTTTCACTTATTGTATTAAAGTATATATATTTTTTAAACTATCCAGTCATTCCTTTTGTCCTCCTTCCTATCCAATACTGCTTTGCTGCTATACCTGGGTCCACTATATCCCAAGGTGGGGATTATTCCACCTGAAATTCTCCAAACTAGAGCAGGTCGTTGCTCTAGTATATGTAAGTAGGATCATCCACTTTTTTTTTTTTCACAATATTTTATATTTACGTACTATACCATGTGGTGTATTTTACTCTTGTTTTTCATGTAACGAATATTTACAACTATAAATTCACCAACGGTCTTGAACCTCAAGAAATCCATAGACGGGGATTATTCCGTCCAGGCTCTTAACACCGAGCTGATATAGCTCCTCAAAGTGTGAGTGTGAATATAACACCTTTGTTCTTGTGGAATTATATCGTTCATACATACTGTACCATTATTTGTATTTTTGTTTCTCTCTTTTTTTAAGTTACTCTGCTGGCCAGTATTTCTACAAAACGTATGTACATTTTCTGATTTTTAGCGCTGTTCACCTTTCTATTTTATCTGTCCATTTATCACAAGGTAGAGGAACACCTTGTTGGTGAACTGCAGCTTATCCCTGAGAAGAGAGCGCTTATTATTCTTTTGCATTTGATACTGTCATTTTAGATGAAACTGCCGAATTGCGTTCTAACTGAATGAGAACAGTATGTTCATTTGTTTTAGAACGCAATTTGGCACTTTGTTCGGATCGCAATTTCATTCGAATGAATGAAACTCAAATTCTATTCGTGCTGTGGCTGCATCCCACGGTATTAGGGAGCTATCTACTAAAAGGCTGAAAGCCCTAAATTGGTCTTCTAGCCACATTTACTAATACTAAGTAAAAATTACTTAGTATTAGTAAATGCTGGCCCTACTCGCTATACCGCGAGTAGGGGCATGTCTAGTAAACAGTGAGCAGCCTGTAAAAAAAAAAAAACCTATTGGCCCCCACCCCTAAACGACGGGTGGGGGCCCTAAATTAAAATAAGGGGGAGACCTATTGTTCCCCCCGGCCCCCACCCCTGCGCGGTGGGGCCATAATGATAAGGAGGGGGGGACCTACTGTCCTCCCCCCCCAGGCCCCCTCCATATTGACCCCCATAGAGTGAGGGGGGACCTGGGGGGCTTATGAAGTGGCGGGGAGCACTGCTCCCTGCTGCTTCTATAGTTACATATTACAAGGAGGGAGCTGCGTGCCGGTAGCTCCCTCCTTGTAATAAACTGAACAAACAAATGAACACCGATACTCATTGTTTGTTTGTTCGTCTGATTTTTCTATTCATTCATTCATCTGTCTGATGAATGAATGAATAGATGAAATTCCCGTTCGCATGTCCAGGTGTTTCACTGGGCATGTGCGGGAATCTCACAGTCTATCTAGTGTGGCAGATGACGTGTCCCACAGGGACTTCATCTACCCACACAAAGATGGCGGCGCCCTGAATATAGATCAGGGCAGAACATAAAGAATAAAAAATAGGTAATATGGGGGGGCTTAGGTGCATTTGGGGGTGACTAGGGGGTCAGTTAGATGTAGTGGAGGCGGGAGGGAGGTTAAAAAAAAACGGGATTCGGCATGACAGTGCCGCTTTAATACTTTCCTATGGACGCTGGTGTCTTCTCACTGTGAAAATCACAGTGAGAAGCGCAGAAGCGCCTCTACCGGCTGTCAATGAGACCGCCACTAGAGGCTGGATTAACCTTAAAGTAAACATAGCAGTTTCTCTGAAACTGCTATGTTTACAGCAGGCAGGGTTAATCCTAGAGGGACCTGGCACCCAGACCACTTCACTAAGCTGAAGTGGTCTGGGTGCCCATAGTGGTCCTTTAACTGCATCTTGAGGGAACATTTGTGAGATTCTATCAATGCAAGTTTAGACTCTGGAAAATAGGAAATGCAGGTAGGTAACCATTAGAGCCATAATTTTTTTCTCTTGGTTTTTGTTGGGAATACAAATAAAACTCACTAATCAGCAAGATAGAAGAGATAGTCATCTTTGCAGTTCCGGCATTTTCTGTAAATCTTCAGTACCTGCAGCCACCAGCAGTAACCTCAGTCCATTATCTCATTATTATCAGTGGGAATGTTGAGTAAATTCTATAAATCCGTGCTCAGCATGTTTATTTGAGATGCAGGTAACTGATTGTTTTATTTCATGAATGAAGCTATAGACATGACATCACCAAAGCCTTCTCAGAAAGCTGTAAATAAAGGGCTTGTGTGACTGTATCATATATAGGTTCTTGCAGAGCCAGGAGAAGGTGTAACTTTGCCTTGTGATGTTAGGGAGTGGGATTACGATGTCATGTCTTTTGACAAGTCATATATAGTTGTAATGGCTGTAGTTGTAAATTACTAGAAGGGAGATAGGATTGAGGGCCTTGTTAAATAGGAATCGATGCATGGAGCGCAGGTTCGCAATGTCATTTGAGTGATCTTTTCAGAGGATGGTTTTGAGCAATAATGTGACTTGTAGTCTTGGTGTGATTTGGTACAAACTGAGTTCTATGAGTAGAATAAAGTTGCAGCAAACTGAGAATAATAGTTATTGAGTTGTCAAGAAGACTCTGCGTCCTTGGTTAAGGGGATCCCAGACACACGATACAAACATGGTACCAAGAAATTCTACAGGAGAGCATTAAGCTGAATCAGAACGGAGTGTGGGACCGATAGCATTACTATAATCCTAAACAAAAAAGTAAATATACAATATATTTCATGAACCGAAGATACAAAACGTTTGACAGGACCAACGCAAAAGATCCTGACCTCAAATTAATGAAAACTGCATCATATGAAGCCATCAATTCAACATGCAAGACAGCTGAAGAATTCTAATAAATTGCAAGCAGGAATCAGCCAAAATAAAAAAAGTATTACAAAACATGCTAAATCTAAAGGTCTAAATACTTTTTTACAGTAAAAATAAATAAATAAATATTAATTTCAGGTTAATACATTCAAAAACAACATAAAAGATGGAATCTGGTCCACACAAAGTTCCTATAGAGTCTTTAAGGACAAGATAGTTCTCATGGCATTATTGTTATTACTGGTCCATACATGGTTAATCCGATTTCTTTATCTGTTAATATGACTTATTGTAGATGAAGTGTTGATGTTACTTAGTTCTCCATAATTTAGAAAATTTAGACATTTCCTAAGTGTTGACTTATTTTTCATATATTTTCACCAACCTTTGCACGACAACATACTTGAAATATGACAATAAAGTGGCAATCACGTCATAGGTGCATGATAAGTGGAACTTTTAGAATCCATATTTTAATTGGTGTACAATTGTTTGTCTTCACATCAGTGTACGTATCAGAAACAGTTGCAACACGCACAGCTCCGCCACTGAACAAAGAGTTTAAAGAAATAAAAGATAAACAAAAGCCAGTGACTTGAAGAGAAGTGTATTTTAGGGAAGACAGTTGGTAATTAGTTTCGTGCATGTACATGCTCTGACATGCTGTCCCTGATTGTAAAATATGTTAAATACGCACTCGTGTGCAGACTATAGGTATGCGCCCTTTGGTGTTAAGGTTATAAAATATTTGGCTTCTGTTCATATCTCGACAGATAATATAATAGGTTGATTATAATCAGGAAAAGTAGCTCAGCGCGGACTGTAAACTGACACGTGCCATAAATCTAATTAAAGAAAGTGTCATATTGCCCCAATGAAAAAGTAACACGTATACTGCATGGCAAGTCTATAACATGCCCTATATTTAGCTGTCTTATATCAAGAAACAGCTACTTCTTTTTTTCATCAGTTCAAATATGATGTGAGTTTCTAATTTTCACTCATTTAGAAAGGACTCCATGCAGCTTCACTCTGGCACACACAGAAAATGTTAATTCAGTGAAGAAAATATGGGCAGTAACTTGTCACTCTTAACTCATTACGTTCACACATCAGGACATGCCTTATAAATGGTCATTAATGGGTTAAATAAACTACTGAGCTAGACAGGACAGGAAACAAGGTAAAATTACTTTTCACCTTCCCCTCCCCCAAAATATGTGCGGCTCTTATTACTATTACTAAAAAAGGTTATATGTGTATGATGTATCATTTAACACATACTACTAGATGCATTGAATCTGTTATCTTCCCATTTTGATCAATTCATGTTTTTTTTTACATTACTGGAGTTAGTCACACCCTCACAGGTGCATGTTTAAAGACAGGATCTTTAATATATATTTATAGCGGTGGTGGTGGGGGGGGGGGGGAGCACAGCTTACCACTACGATCTCATTTAAGCTACTGATAGCTACATTCAACACATTGACTTGACACTGGATGCTTGTGGTATTTAAAGGGACACTACAGCCACCAAAATAACTTTAGCTTAACGAAGCAGTGTTGGTGTATAGATCATGCTCCTGCAGTCTTAGTACTCAATTCACTGCCATTTAGGAATTAAATCACTTTTTTCTACAGTCCTAGTCACACCTCCCTGCATCTGACTTACACGTCCTTCCTAAACACTTCCTGTAAAGAAAGATCTAATGTTTACACTTCCTTTATTGCACATTCTGTTTAATTTAGAATACATCTCCTGCTCTGTTAATCGTTTGCTAGACCATGCAGAAGCCTTCTCTATGTAATACAAGTTCAATTTACAGAGCAGGAGATAAAAAACTTCTAAATTAAGTAAAGTAAGTAATCACCTATAAATCAAAACCGGAAGACATTCCATTGCTGATTTGCTCTCTCAGAATACCTTCTCTTTCTTAATGGACCATCATATCCTCTCTGTCTCCACTCCTCACAAAATATCAGACCAGGATTCCCGATATTGTTTTACTGTTCCTGGAATTTTGACAATTTGACGTTGTCATCAGGTGAAAAAGATCCAACTAAAATATTAATTTATTAAAGTTGCATTGCATATCCAAAAACCAGAGAATAATATTTCAAAAATACATTTTTGTTGTTGTTTTTTTTTCTTTCTTTCTTTATTTTTGGTAATTGTGATTTAGACATATTTCCAAAGGGCAGTAAACCTAGCAGAGTAAATACAATTTTTGGTTTTGTATAAAAAAATAGACCAACTTGATGGGTCTATTGGCTTCTATACACCAACAAAATCTATAGCTCACTATGCATCAGCAGCAGCATGTAGAGCTAAATTGTGGAATACTCAACATGGCAACAACAGAATGTTCTATATACTCTCTCATTGTTCTATATATATGTATGTCAACAATAGTATAAAATACTAACCAACTCAATGCAAAAACATGGTCAAAGGACTCTTCTACTGAAAACAGGTTCTGACATCAGAAGAGAACTAACTGACACACCTGACCTGACCATTCCTATCTAGCAAACGCCACCACCTAGAAACTTGCTTGTTCAGGAGGATCATGTGTCTCTTCCGGTCAGTCTTATCTACCTCTACTGTATTAGTCATTGACTAGCATACCCTACTATAACTCCTTAACATTTTGAAATGCAATTAAAAACCTATTGTTCTAGTCATCACCTTTCACATATTCATGGCATGGAACATGATCTTGCACCCTGTAAGTAAACCTCCGTTGAATCATCTGAGATGTGCGTAGTGTTTTTTTGAGGAGAAGGTGACTGGAGCCAGTTGAAGTATGTTTATTCTATGTCTTGCAAATAATGACTCCACTTTGTTGTCCCCATCTCCATTCAGCTCGTGATTACACTACTGTTCCTCACTAATCAATTTTGCCTCTTCCGATCTCCTAGATTTCTCTAATACTGAACATATCTTGCGTTATTCCTTAACTCACTTGGAAAGACTGTCCTCCCCATTCCACACCTGTTAACGTTCTCCATGATCTTCCACTATAAATAATTCCCTAAAACCATTCTTCCTCTATAACTCAACCCCTTTTCTTTTGTCTCTCTCACCACGACCTTGTGCTACATCGTAAATTCACAAAAGCATGGCCCTCCACCCTTCTCTATATCAATGTATAATAAAGTGTATATTGAGGTAAACTTTGTGTAATGTCTGTTAAATGTCAACTACTTTATAACTCTGTTATATTACACAATGATGCACAATCTACTAGCATATACAAACAAAATAATAATTATGTGCGTGGTGAAGATATACTAGTCAATTTATGTATAAATGCAAATCCTAATGGCAGGGATACATGATGGTCTCAAGCCCATATAAATTTTGGTTTAGTATGCAGTTAATTAATGATGAATATTATATTGCAAACATTTAGATAATGGAACACATCATATTTATTCTGGAACAGCAATTGAGAATAAATGCAATTCAAGATTATGTATAAGCAACTCATTTACTTCTAACAATAGTCTGATTATCCCTGATTGGAGGCCTAGAAAAAGGCTTAATGTGCACACTTCATCAGCACAAGACATTTCTTGTTTTATTCATTAATTAGTACATTCTTCTGATGTTAAAATGGTTTTCTATGTGTATGTATACAGAAGTAAAACTTTGATCATGAGCACTGAAAATAATCTGCTTTAACATTAAACATGCATTTCTAACATTAGACGTGCTTATTTTATTTTTTGTAGCCTCTCCAGCATAATAGGAAAATAAAACAGTTCTACTTACCTTCAATCCAACACTGCACAAGCCTTGCCACAGCCACCACCCCGCCCCTGGCTCAAATCATCATAACAGCTACAGTTTGCCTCGTACATTTTAGATAATTGTAGTAAGTATCAACTCAAGCTCTGCAGGTCCCATATCTGTGCAAGAACATACACTGAACTATACACAGGCACAAGGCCACCCATTTAGACTAGAAGAAAAGAGATTTAGTCTAAGGCAAAGGATATGGTTCTTTACAGTAAGAACAATAAGAAGATGGAATTCTCTGCATGAAGAGGTGATTTTTTTATTTTTTTTTATTTTTTTAGATTTGCATTCAGTGACTTAATGAATTTTTACAAAAGCATAATATATTCCAGGATATAGTGTCTAATATTTGGGGTAACAGCTTCTTGATCCAAGCCTTTTCTTTCTTTTGTATCAACAAACTGATGCGAGAAAGGCTGATGGATACAAGTCTCTTTTTTAGCCATATGTAACGATGTAAAAATCATTTGTTCAACTTTGGCACGATATAAACTTAGTAAAGTCTTCTGACATTGATGTGTGTGGATGAGAGAATTAATTTTACTTTGGGACAACACCATCTTCTTGTAAAATGTGTTGCTCTTCATGGGAAGCATATCGTTGGTACCTTAACTACAGTAACCCTTCCTGCTTGACCTGCTTGTCTTGTATTTAGGCAAAAAGGTTCAGGATGTTAGCACCCTATCAACTTTGATAGGGTGATGCCAATGCTCCATTTTCATTTCAAACAAGTATCTGGCCAAATTCAACTGTAACCCAAATACTGCAACCATCAACAGGGATATAACCTGAATGTGAATTGCTAAAAAAAAAAAGTAAAAAAACAAACCATAAAACTTACAATCGGACAGGAATTTTTTACATAGAGTAAAATATCTTACGTTGATGGGAGAGTCTACCATAACCTGACCTGAATATTGCCCACGTCCATTATTGATACATATTAACATTATAATGGGTACTGTTTTAGGAGCAGCAAGAAGAAGACATGGAAGTTAAGGACTCTTGAATATTTTACCATGTCACTGACAAGAAGACACGAGGCAATAAGATAGAGTACTATAGAAGTAAAAAAAATATTATTATCCTATTTCCCAAACATATATTGTGCGAAGAAAGAAAGAAAGAAATTATGTATAGCAAGGTTATGAAGTCAAATTTAACGAGACAAAATGTTAACCTTAACATCCATTTGATAAACGTTTGAAAAGAATAAACCTAAAACATAAACTTTGACAAAAGACTGGATTACAAAACAATGCTGTAATTAAAAGAATATGAAGCACAAAACTATAGTTATTTTTTTGTATCCACAGCTACTTTGTCTTAAACAACATTGGACTTGCAGTCATAAGAGTATGGTAGGCTGGGTGGCTAAGCGAAGGACAATCATTTCCTACAATAATTGCGACTCTTACATTTCAATTTCCTGAAGTAGTCCTGACCATTTGTCTTGCTGTTTCGAAGGAAATATATGCTTTCTATAATCTTTTTTGATACTTTGCATAATCCCTATTTGAGGAATGTGCGAATTTAAATTCAACAATGTTTTCTTTCGTTCCCTTTCACTGAATCACTTAAGGACTTAATCCATTCTTTTCTTCGTGAAAAAATTGCTTTTTTGCATGTTTCAATCTAGCCTGTGTTAAGCTAATTATTCTTCTGGTTATATTAATATCAGTAATACAATAACGCAGAGCTCAGCAGTAATGGATTTGCCATAGAATAAGCCACTTTTCTTTTTTGAATATTTCAATCTCAGTAAATAATTTGTAACTCAAAAGAGTTTAATTTAGCTGATGGTTTATAGAGAGGCAGAATCAAGCGCACTTCTAGTAAAAACATTGCTGTTAGGATAGGCAAGTTCTGAATCCCCAGTGTTCAGGGAATGCAATTATCACAATGCTCAGTTAACAAAAAAACTGAGTAGGTTTAGGGTCAGGTGGTCTTAGAGTTAAAGGAAACTTATGGTTATGTGGCATCTACATTCAAGGTGATAAAAACAGGCTGACAAGAAATCAAGAAATAAAGAATGCCAGACTAATATTTTTTGTACAATTTAGTCACATTGTACAGTACACAATTTAACATATATTGATGGTGTGTGTGAGGCTCACAAGGACCTTTAAAACATTTCCATGAGATATATATGTTAAATAATAATTTGTATCCCACTGTGTTCCCTAATCCCCTAAATTATTGGGCCCCTCCTTTTTTTAAATCGTTAAATTTGTTTTTGAATTTACCTGTAAAAGCATCAAGTCAAATTCGTTACTGCATTCATCAAGATTGATGACTATTGTCCAATTAAATGCTTCTTGTAGAGAAGCATTGTGAACACTCAAAACATGCATGTCAATCACCTCGATCTGCCAATCCGATTATTCTCCATGAAGATGTAAAATATGGAATTTATTTTAGTCTGAAACCTCTGTATGTATTGTGTGAATGCATGTCAGGACAACTGAACACCTCCCTGGCTGGTACCACTGCACTGCTGAAGCACATCCCTATCATGTCTGATGAGGAGCTTGCCCTATGCTGATTGGGGTCATTTCACTAGTATTCCCAGATGTGGGACACCAGTTAACCATATTTGGATTGTGGAAAGCTATTTGGAAAGTGAGGGCTCTCAGTGACGAACTTTCCAGGCATATTTACTGTGTGGACGCACAGTCCAAGGAAAGTGGTCTCTGGCAGACATTTTATATGCAGTGTAAGTCCCCAGACAGAGTGGCTCTGGGGAGGGACAACTGTACTGTACATTCTATTTCAGGAAAAGTCAGTATTGTGGTGTATAAATAGCTGTGTGCTGTGTAATACAATTCTATACACTCAGAGTCATCTAATTTGTGGGGAATGGCTGTAGTGTCTGCTTTTCCGGGAGAGGGGGTCTCAACAGCTATATTCGCTACAGCCTGGTCTGGTGGAAGAGATCTTCAGAGACCCCAATCAAGCTTCAGTGACTGGATCTGAAGTGCTCCAGGGCCCCTGGTAGCAGAGAGGAAGCTAACCTCGAAGAAGTACTCAGTTGGAGTACAGGAGCTCTGTCACACTGTCCTCTGCCCATTTTATTAGGGTGCAGTAAGACCCTACCCCATAAAAGAATGGACCCTGACTTCTGAATATATATACAAGTATTTCTGGATACAGAATGGAATGTTACATTATCTTCAGAATACATAATGGTGGACTTTCCCATTGGGAAGGAGAAGCAGAAAAGGCACACTGAACCTTGGAGACAGACTTATGGTTATTTATGAAAATGTCGACTTTTAGGAATGGAAAGCAAATTCAAACAGGGTTATGCACTAAAGCTTGAATTGCTATGGACTGAAGATAAATTCAAAGCTAACTTCAGATTTTAGGTTAAACCAGAGGACATAAAAAATAGCTTACATGGGAAATGGTTCCAATCCAGCGTTATTTTTGAAATTCACACTTTATTAAATAATCATGTTAGTGGATTTAAAATGATTCTCTAAAATAGCAGAACTGAAAATAAAGCTACTTTGTAGGAATTTTCCAATTTGCCTATTTTGGCCAAAAATGCTTGTCATACTTTAGTGTCTAACCTCGAGAGAGAGACATTATATGCATCATTAAAACATATTCCTGTAAGAAGAGAGTGACCACACTGAGACATATTTTGCCAGCCATATCTTTACATGTAGTGCTGTTTAAAGGGATATGAAACCCTTTCATATTTAGATGATCGTGACACTAGACCTTTAGTTAGCCCTGGGCCAGCAGTGTCTATGTTATCCCTGGGATTGGCCTCCTCCACTTCCCCCCAACACTATTATGACTATTCAGTACAGGCCTCTTTATGCTAAATATCTGCTAATTTCGTAAAGGAAAAGAACAGAGGGCACCTTCCACATATAGCCCCATAGAAAGAGGAGACAATGATTAGGGACCTCTGACCTATCATACTAAAGAGATCCTCGCCAAGTACTGTGGGAATAGCACAGGACAAACAATGTCTGTAAACACAGAATGCTTAAAAATCCCTTCGGAATAGAGAGACTGCTATTAGTACTCAAAAACATTGCACTCCTCCAGCACTCACAAAGTTAACAAAATACAAATCTGTATTCGTAACACTATAGTGTCCGTGTTACTACTCTTTTTCAGATCTCCCCCCTCACCCCCAGTGCCATAAAAATGTCAATAATTAAAGACTTACTTACCTTTTTGCAGTGCTGAGACTCCTTTGGTGCTGCTCAACTCTCCACCTTCCTCCTCCCTCTTAGAGAAGCATTGGGGAACTAATGCACATGCACATCAGGGGCCGTAGATGCATTCAAACTTTCCCTTGGAAAGCATTGAATTAATGATTTCCTATGGAATATATGTATCATAAAACCAAGTCTTACTCAGGCAGTGAAGCGCCTCATACTGAGAGCAACTAGAGGAGGACTTGACCCTGCAATATAAACATTGCGGTTTCTCAAAAACTTTCACATTGCAAGGTTGAGAGGGCAGGGACACTGCAACCAGATCACTTCATCAAGATTAAGTTGTCCGGCTGACTATATATTTCTCAAGAAGATGACATTATTTTCTCCTTATACAATTTGCTCTTATGCATATTTTATATTACATGACATTTTAAAGTTTTAGTGTAAGTGTTAGGGTAGTGTAGGCGTTAATGGTTTTAGGATAGTGTATGGGTTTATGGTTAGAGGTAAAATGACGCAGTCACGTTTAGTAGAAATTTAATCTGCCACTAACAAAATGGCAGCAACAACCACTTAGGAATGTAACTCTGTAATAGGACTGTAGCTCTCACTACTTTTAGAGAACAAACCCAGGATAGCAGGACCATGCCCCCAACAGTTAGAGTTTTGGCAGGTCAGTCCTGACTTTATGGTCCTATCTCACAATGCTGCTATAGTTCCCTGGAGTCCTGCAGCTGGAAACACCATGGAACCTTCCCCAGGTACCACAAAGATGCAAGAGGACATGAGAGCTTCAGTAGCACTCTCTGCAAGGTCCTGTATACTGGGGGCCAGCCAAACTGGTGTCTTCTGTCTTTCAGTGTGCAGGCCCACCCTGTTTCTGGAAGTCACTGACAACACCCTCTTTTAGGCTGCCCACAAAATGTTGGGAGGTATACAGAACAGAACCCGAAATTAGAAAACTACCACTGACCCAGGACACAGGGCCACCATCAGGGAGCCCAGACCCTATGTATAACGGTGGAACTGCCGCCAGTGTACCCGCACACTGATAGGGCCCATTGGGTGGCCAAAGTATTTAGGGCCACCTGATGGACCCTATATCTTATGGGGCATGGTCAGCATTGTGGCCGTGTAATAGCACGACTGGGCCACTTTAAAAATGCCAGCCGCACCACAAGTGCTGCTGGGAGGAAGTGACAGCCGGTCACTTCCTCCCAGCTCACTCCACATGGGAGGGAGGAGGCAGAGAAGAGACCACGAGGAGGGAAGAGGCAGCCACCCTCCTGCAATGAAAATTAAAGAAACAGTGGCTGAAAAATGAGATGTGTGTGTCAGTCTGTATGTATGTGTGTATGTCAGTATGTATGTATGTGTGTCTGTATGTATATGTGTATGTCAGTATGTATGTGTGTGTGTGTGTGTGTGTGTGTATGTATGTATGTATGTATGTGTGTGTGTATGTATATTAGTATGTATGTGTGTATGTATGCATGTAAGTATGTATGTATGTGTATATATGTATGTGTCTGTATGTATGTCAGTATGTATGTATGTGTGTTTATGTATTTACATATGTCAGCATGTATGTGTGTGTGTATGTATGTCAGCATGTATGTATGCATGTGTGTCTGTATGTATGTTAGTGTGTGTCTGTATATGTGTGTGACACATTTTTTGCTCTCCATAATTTTAAAGGGTAATCCAGACGTGGACCCCTTGCTCACGGTGCCTAGAGAGATATCAGCTATGCCTTACTGATGATGCCTAACATGACTGAAACGATCGTCTGGGGTTGCTGTATCTCTCATGCAGAGAACTTGCTGGCATTTTGGATCTGGACTGCCCGTATGGGTGGGACCAGTCTGATATGCTTCAGATATGTTCTCTCTGTAATGGCACAAGATGAGCTAAAACCAGCTTGAGTTCTGAGCGGGGACCCACCGAAGGGCAGGCTATTTCAGCTGCTGTCTGTTCTTAGAATACTCTTGCAACCCGTTTTTTGCTCTCCATATGTGTGTATGTATGTTTCAGAATGCGTGTGTCAGTATGTATGCCTGTATGTGTGTATTTCTGAGTGAGGACTCCAGCGTCAGATACCAGACCAGAGGTGCGTTCCAGTCCCGGAAGCCCTTTACTTCTAGTGGCTGTCTAGGGGGCCCAAGAAATGGCCAGCTGGACATCTCTTGGGCCCCCCACCCCTGAAAGAGCTAACCGGGCATCTGCCAGGGCGCATTTTTTGCTGCCCCTCTGAAAATGCCACCCAAGACAAATGCCTTGTTAGTCTCGTGGGAAATACAGCGCTGCCCACTACACATGCACTAACACACACTCCAGCCAATACACAAACACACACTGCATCCACAAAACACACACCCTGTATCCACTCTACTGCTTCCTTGTGGGCAGAGTTGGGGACTGGTCCTTTGGGTTGGATTTGGGGGTGGGCTTGGAGGTGGGCACCCGGGGGCCCAGACATTGAGCTGGGTTAGGGGATCCAAAATTTCTGATTGCGGCCCTGCCAGGACAGTTGACAGCTATACAGTCTATAGACAGACCTTTCCAACACTCTTTTTTTTATCTATGCCATGATAAAAGTTAATTTACACTAAAGTTGATACATATTGTATCAAGGGAAATGTAGTTAAAGAACTTCTGAAGCATTACATTGAGCCATCCCTATTTTAGTGCGCTCACTTTGTTATATCTTGGATTAAGTAACAAAGCAAATGATCACATTCCGTTTCTATGCTTCCAGGTAACATGATCTTCCCTGTTACTTTTCAAGCCTTGAGCAACACGCAAAAAATGGTTTCTAATGAAAAAAATTATCTGAGCCATGCAATGCAAGCATGCTTCTAAGGAATTACACCTTCTAGGGAGACTGCGCTGCTGATTATATATAAGGAATGCTCCCTGAAGTGTGCATTTTTAATAAGCATCCTATTAAAACCAACAAATGGGTCACTGTACACACGAAAACATGCAGATCCTATGCCAGAGGCTGTATTGAACCACATTTACCCTTTTACCTTACTATTATCATCATTATTTAATATATTTAAAGGAACACTCTTTCAACATAATGTATTTTTTAAAACAATGTAATAGATATAACAGTAGATAGATATAACAGATAGATAGATAGATATAACAGTGATGAAAACATGTCTACCTTTGTATATCTAAAAACAGCTTGCATTCTGTTCCAGGGAATACTCTCATTGAGAAGTCGTTGTGCTGGAGTTGTGAGCTCACGCGATTACGGATTTCCAATGCTTCTCAATAAGCTGTAATACTGGCCGTCTGCTTCTGCTGGCTCTGTGGAGCTGTCAGAAAGGGGAGAAAATCTGCCCGGATGTCTGAGTGAAAGCCAGGAAGATCTCTCCCCAAACATCAAAGTTCTAATTTCAAATGAAATCAGCACTTTAATAAACTGTCACAAAAGTGACTGGCTCCAAACACACAAAGCACTTCAGCAAAATGTTGCAACTGCCAAGAAGTGTCAGAAGGCAAGATTTTAGAAACAGTGTAACTGCACGGAATACACATGTGGGTTAAAAGCTATTCCCCCAAAATGTTGTAAATTTAAACTGAACTGCAAACGTTCAGCACATTTTTTAAGTTTAGACCAAAAATCAAATTGCAAATGCAATTGTTTTTGAGTTAAGGCATACCTGACCTAAATTTAGAAATTCCTTTCCACATTCCCAAAAATTCTCGGTCGGGAGAGTAATCCTGAATGACAGCTGGCCAGGTCCTATTAAACCAACTAAGGTCTCGATTTGATGTTGTTGGATACGCTTTCCAAATGATTTAATCATTTTGGATACAATTTTTACATTATTTAATGTCTTGACAAATATGTTAATTTTGTAATATTTTGATATGTTGATTTATTTTGTTGAAACCCCTTCAGAAGCTTACCTTAATCCAGCGCCAGGCTCCCTCGGCGCTGGTGACCTCTCCTCCCACTCTGACGTCAGCTCCCTCAGCCGACGTCACAAATTTCTCAATGCTTTCCTATGGATGCTCTGTGCAATGGAGGCATAATATGGCCGGAAGACAGCCACTAGAGGCTGGCTTAACCCCAAATATAAACATGCATCTGAATGGTTAAAATCTGAGGGACCCGGCACCCTGACCACTTCATTGACTTGAAGTGGTCTGGGTGACTATAGTGTCCCTTTAAGCATTTTATACCGATGCAGTTTCTGTAAAAATGACAAACTGGCACAAAGTGATAAAAAATAAATACATTTTATCTTTTGCATTTTAATTGCTATTCTTTATTGGAAAAATATAGTTATAGAATCCTAAATGTAGACTTTCAAGGAAGCTGAGCTGATGTTAAATGTAAAAGCATAAAGCATGTTTTTGTAATATTAAAATAAATAACTTGCATGCTGTTTACTAAGAAGACAATGTACTTTTTTCATTTTGTACGATGGCTTTTTCAATATTAGGATTTCATTTCTATGCTAGCTAAAGTTATTTTCTAAAAACAAAAGCATGACCTGACAAAATACACAGCAAATCATTTGTGAGAGTAACTTACAGAAAAAAACCCACAGATATTGATGCTCAAATGCAAAATAAATAAATATCACTATTTAGTTGATATATCCCAAATAAAAACATGCATGCATTTAATTATGTATTTATTTCATTGGGGTATATATAAAAACAGCTTGCAAAACTGCAGATCTCTTGTCTGTTGCCTTTGCAAGCCCTCCCTTTCTAACCCCACCCAGACTTTCTGTGGCTGTCCAATCAAAGACTTCCCAAATGCAGCTCAATAAGAAGTATGTGCATGGCAGGTGCTCTGGACAATAGCTGCCTCTTGAGTTCAGTTCAAGTAAGCTAACCAAACCAGGAAGTAGCAGGACCAGCTGTCTGCTTCAAAAGCCAAGGGGGTGTAACTAGTATATTTTTTTAAAGTGTAAATTTATATGGAATCTTTACTTTTTCCAAAATAAAAAAAGAGCATGCACTCTTCACACATAATGCTTTTCAACAAGATAAAGTGCATTAGGGGTTTGGAGTGTTCCTTTAATTGCAATTAGTGCACAGCCTAAAATGGCTTAAGCACCCGGGTGTGAAGTGGCCTAGCAGTTAAATTGTTAAACAGTTACTAGTTAGCTGATGGTTCCCTTTAGCACTCCAGATATTGTTCAGCTGCCTTCTGTCTGAACATCACAAGGAATGTAGTGAGAAAATATTTGGTATGCTGAAATTTGCCATGACCAAGTTAGACGATATTTTACTGCATTCAACCTTTTCCAAGTGTCTTCATCATGCATTATTTACATGAATGTCCTCAGTTCACCTCTATTCTTCTATCAGCTTTTGTTGAAGCTACCAGGACATATCGGTTTCCATCAAAGATGAGGAATACATTAATAAAATTATCATGGAAATCCGGTCAAGGTAGATGCCTCGAGGAAGTTGGCAGATCAGATGTAATATGGTGGTTGCTCATGTATGCTCCCTTCTTGGCAAATACTGTCCTTAATGATACCTGGCTTTGGGTACCATTTAAAAACAGAGATAACATATTCAAATTGAAAATAAAAACAAGTTTACCCGAATTCAGCATGAGATAACTGTCCGACTACTTAAGCACTGCTTCTATTCACAGATGTGATTATATACTAACATTTGTACTGACTCTAAGTCTTATAATACTAAACTGATTACTACATGTATCCCTCATCATAATGTAACACTAAACTCCTAAAAAGTTATTTGGGTGTTTCATGACTCACCTTGTAAAAAGTGTCTAAAGGATGGTCCAATTACCAAGAAGTGTCAGAATAGACAAGATTTTAGAAAGCGTGTTAATGTATGGAAAAAATATGTGAATTAGGAACTATACCCCAAAAATGTTTTAAGTTTAAATTGAACTGCAAACTTTCAGAACATTTTAACATTTAGACGGAAAAAAAAAATTGGAAAAACAATCATTTTCCAGTAAGGAAAACAAGACCTAAATTTAGAAATTCCTTTGTATATTCCCAAAAATTCCCGGTCGAGTAGTAGTCCTGAATGACAGCTGGCCAGGTCTCATTAAACAGTTGAGATTTAGCCAACCAAGACCTGGATTTAATGTTGTTGGATAAACTTCCCACATGATTTCATATTATTGGACAAAATTTAAAAATTATTTAATACTTCAGTTTTTTTACATTTTTCAATATAGTTTATAAACAGGATATATTTTTTGATATTTTACATGTTTTTCCAAAAATATGAAATCTTAATATTAAATGAAGGCCAAAATTGGAAGGATTGTTTTGGGGTGATATGCTGCATATGCTGGTATAGGGGTAAGTTTAGATTTTTTTATTTTTTTTTCTATCAAAATTCAGAGCAGTGTACATAAGGTATTGATATCAGTATCTGAAAGAGGAACTGTCATTTCTCGAATAACAGTTCCCAATTTCCTCACCTCAATATGCAATATACCCTCCATTATCTTTCTCAATCCAAGTACCAAGATCTTCCCACAATGCTTTGGGACAAATTATTTTATTTTTTAAATGCACATCTAATAGCTAATATATAGTCAGGTTGAGCACTTAGATGGTATCCCTAATATTTCACACAGGGTCTGATATATCAGCAAAGAAGCAAAAAAAAAAAAAAAAAATTACAAAACAAAATAAAAAATATTAAATATATACAAGTGGTCAAAAACCCAGTTTATGGGCAATTGCAAGGAACCTAGTGACATTTTTGTGATTGCAGTATAGTAAAACTCCACCAGAATGTGAAAATATCTGTAAACTGTAGACAAAGTTACTTGACAAACACCAAGCATCTATACTGTATAGGACTTGGCAAGCCCTATCACAGCCTGCTAATAAATAATCATAAATATAATGCCAGCTCAAAGTGAATTTAAAAATGATACCATGATATGACATGGGAATATTTATAGTCAGCTATGTTTTCAATTTAGCTATTTTGGCATAAAAAAATATAAATTAACTTAAAATTCATGACAACTCCCACTTTAACAAATAACTTTATATATAGTTTTCTGAGTTCACCTAACTAGGCTGCGAGAAAGTAGCTATATAGTGCGTCCCACATTGGCATTTGTGTAGTGTGGAAGGAGGAAAAGGGCCATTTAAAGCCTTCTGTATAGAGGCAGAACGGATGAATAGATCCTGGCAAAAAGCTAGTTATTCTGCAGGGTGAAGATCGGCACTGGAGCAAAGGACAAGGGAATAAGGGGTTTCAGAGGTTAAATTTAATTTTGCAACAGAAAATTAGTTCATGTATACATTGTGTTAGAAGAAAAGAATGTCAATATGCAGAGTAAAAACAATTAATTAAAAAAAATCAAATTTAGACTGTGGAAATCTTCATCATTGCATATATTGCAATCAACACTTAAAAATAAATACATTGAAATAAAAATATAAGAAAAAAATACACAAATTCATGTAAAATCCATGCATACATTTATAAAATAATTTTTTCTCTGATACAACTCTTTGTTTTAATTTTATCATAATAATTAAAATATATTTTTCAGAAAATGGGTCATTCCCCACCCATAGTCTCTGCAATTTGATTTGCACCAGGCCCTGTAGAAATATGCAACATTTTGTGTGAAACAACGGCCACATTTTTACAAAGTTATAATCTCTACTCCCATTCTAATCCTGTGCAATGCTATGATGTCTGAGTATGAGATAACTTTGAATCACTTCTTTAAGACAGCATAGATAGTGTTATAGATGCTACGAGTATTGCTCTTATAGTCTAATGGTTATATTATCACTCCAAATTCAAGGTCAAGGGGAACTCCCAAAGCAAACAAAAACAAATTAAACAAAACTAACAATAGCATCCACAAGTTTGAATTTTGTGAGTGAGAGACACTCTGTTACTCTTTCTTTTCAAAACAAAGTTGATCGCACCAGATGAAGTTTAGACTTTTTATTTAAATGTAACACACGGCACTCAGCCTACAAACGTTATATTCAGTGACTCAATTAAAAAGATATATAGATAGATAGACAGACAGACAGACAGACAGACAGACAGATAGATCAATATGTTGGCATGTTTTAATAAATTACATAAATCAATCAATATGAGAGCAAATAAATACTTTGCGTTGTCTAAACAGAACACAGATTTTGTCACTGCATTGGCTGTTTATTGCCTGTTCATTGTTTGTGTCACTCGCCACATGGAGATATTAGAAGAAACAGAGCTGCAGGTGGTATTTTAATACTGAGACAAAGTAATTATTAGAATTACTCACAGCATCCAATGATACTCCCAATCACTCCCTGGCATTCAGCAGGAGCAAGGCAAAGTGTTGATGGATGGGAAGAATTCAGAACTCACCTCAAAGTCTCACACAGAGGCAGCAGGTCCCACCTTAGTCCAGGAAGAGTCAGATAAACTTTACATCCTAAATCCAAGTGGCTGGAGATGTGGGCAGTGGATGTTGGGAGAATACATGGAATTCCTGAGCTGGCTGGTGGCAGGAGCTGGGACAATGATCTTGTGCTCAGCGAGGGGGACAAGCTCAGAGCTGATCCTTGCAGGGAGGGGATATGAAACTGAAGTGAATTAGACAAGAGAGGGCAAGCTGTCTGGGACTGCACAGAGGAGGGGCTGGGAATGGGAAGCAGGATTGAGTTTCAAAATTCAGGAGCCACCATGGGAGTACAGAACAGCTCTCTCCAATTATAGCCCATCACTACTTTCTGGGTATCTCTACCCTTTTAGCAGCATCTGAAATAACTTTTTGTTTGACAGAGACAGGCAGGAGGGAGGAGGAGATGGCCTGTGCTGGTGGCAGCCCCAAAAAAGCACACCTTCTTTTAACCTTCTCAGTGCCAGCAAGATCAAACTTCTGGCACCATTTATTGATCCTATGCCCCTCCATCTGTATAATTAAAATTAGGATTTTCCAGGATTGACGATGAAGGCGGTGATTTGATTGGCTGTAAGGCATTTTGAAACTGCAAATGCAATTGAATCTTTGCATACATATTTGTCAAAAAGCAAGACATTTACTAATCAGTGCAAACATTACATACTATATGTCTTTAGCGCTTGTAGTAATTTATTTAACAATTAGCGGGTTTACAGCAAGTTTCTTAATTGCTTCATTATGTTACACAAATAGAACTATTTTATCAAACTGGGCAATTTCACATTAAAAAGAAGCAGTAATGGATGATGTATCGTGCGCATGTTCCACGTCTGGTGCAATGGTTTTTGGGAGCAAAAGATCAAATCATAAAATTTTTTAAAATAAATTACACAAAATATAAATTTTCTTGACTTTTTCTCCTCCTACATAAAGTTCAGTCATGTGAAATATTTTGTACATCCACATCTGATTAGTATATGTTCCCTGACAGTAATCAAGGATTATCTTCGGATGAAAAAAAAAAAAAAGTCCAGATTAGTTTACGAGGATTTGTTTTGCGAAGTGCAAAGAAAGCATTTTTTTTTTTTATCTGCTACTATTAAGGTAAATATTTTATTATTTATGTCAATATGTTCTACATTGTATAAAAAGTGCTGTAATAAATGTCAGTGGTGTATTCACTAAACACTGAATTGGTAAGAGTTTGTCAGATAACCCGTCAAATTCGCGCTAATCTAATTAGTTGTGAAAAGTTGTGAAAAGTGACAATTTCTCAACGTTTAGTGAAAACACACATTAGTAGGCAACCTTCAGCACTCCAGATGTGGTGGACTACTTCTCCCAGAATGCTATTACAGCGACAATGCTGGTAAAGCATCAGGGGAGATGCAGTCCACAACATCTGGAGTGTTCAAGGTTTCCTACCCCTGCTCTAGAGTAATGTTCTCAGCCTCAGGGTTGAGATTAAAAAAAAAAATGTGTAAACATATCTTTTTTGTTCCATTGGTAGGAACATACAGATCGTATTAATCAGTCTCCGGGCAGCTGTCTTCTAGAAGGTATTTACTGTAGCAGTGCAGCCTTCCTGGGTGCAGTAAAGACAACTTGGATACTGAGCAAATTCTTATTTTCTAATTCTAATTGTAGGTGACTTACTAACAACAATTTATACAACGAAAATGTAATTTATAACAAGAACAATATATCATGTTTACACAGACTGATTTCTAAACACATTTATTGTAGTTTAAAGACTCATTACTGGGAGTATTATTGCTGTGGAGCTCTGTTATACACTCAGACACATTACTGGGAGTATTATTGCCGTGGAGCTCTGTTATACACTCAGACACATTACTGGGAGTATTATTGCTGTGGAGCTCTGTTATACACTCAGACACATTACTGGGAGTATTATTGCTGTGGAGCTCTGTTATACACTCAGACACATTACTGGGAGTATTATTGCTGTGGAGCTCTGTTATACACTCAGACACATTACTGGGAGTATTATTGCTGTGGAGCTCTGTTATACACTCAGACACATTACTGGGAGTATTATTGCTGTGGGGCTCTGTTATACACTCAGACACATTACTGGGAGTATTATTGCTGTGGAGCTCTGTTATACACTCAGACACATTACTGGGAGTATTATTGCTGTGGGGCTCTGTTATACACTCAGACACATTACTGGGAGTATTATTACTGTGGAGCTCTGTTATACACTCAGACACATTACTGGGAGTATTATTGCTGTGGGGCTCTGTTATACACTCAGACACATTACTGGGAGTATTATTGCTGTGGAGCTCTGTTATACACTCAGACACATTACTGGGAATATTATTGCTGTGGAGCTCTGTTATACACTCAGACACATTACTGGGAGTATTATTACTGTGGAGCTCTGTTATACACTCAGACACATTACTGGGAGTATTATTGCTGTGTAGCTCTGTTATACACTCAGACACATTACTGGGAGTATTATTACTGTGGAGCTCTGTTATACACTCAGACACATTACTGGGAGTATTATTACTGTGGGACTCTGTTATACACTCAGACACATTACTGGGAGTATTATTACTGTGGAGCTCTGTTATACACTCAGACACATTACTGGGAGTATTATTACTGTAGAGCTCTGTTATACACTCAGACACATTACTGGGAGTATTACTGTAGTGGAGCTCTGTTATACACTCAGACACATTACTGGGAGTATTATCACTGTGGAGCTCTGTTATACACTCAGACACATTACTGGGAGTATTATTGCTGTGGAGCTCTGTTATACAGTCAGACACATTACTGGGAGTATTATTGCTGTGGAGCTCTGTTATACACTCAGACACATTACTGGGAGTATTATTGCTGTGGGCTCTGTTATACACTCAGACACATTACTGGGAGTATTATTGCTGTGGAGCTCTGTTATACACTCAGACACATTACTGGGAGTATTATTGCTGTGGAGCTCTGTTATACACTCAGACACATTACTGGGAGTATTATTGCTATGGAACTCTGTTATACACTCAGACACATTACTGGGAGTATTATTGCTGTGGAGCTCTGTTATACACTCAGACACATTACTGGGAGTATTATTGCTGCAGAGCTCTGTTATACACTCAGACACATTACTGGAAGTATTATTGCTGTAGAGCTCTGTTATACACTCAGACACATTACTGGGAGTATTATTGCTGTGGATCTCTGTTATGCATTCAGACACATTACTGGGAGTATTATCGCTGTGGAGCTCTGTTATGCACTCAGACACATTACTGGGAGTATTATCGCTGTGGAGCTCTGTTATACACTCAGACACATTACTGGGAGTATTATTGCTGTGGAGCTCTGTTATACACTCAGACACATTACTGGGAGTATTATTGCTGTGGAGCTCTGTTATACAATCAGACACATTACTGGGAGTATTACTGCTGTGGAGCTCTGTTATACACTCAGACACATTACTGGGAGTATTATTGCTGTGGAGCTCTGTTATACACTCAGACTCATTACTGGGAGTATTATCACTGTGGGGCTCTGTTATACACTCAGACACATTACTGGGAGTATTATTGCTGTGGAGCTCTGTTATACACTCAGACACATTGCTGGGAGTATTATTGCTGTGGAGCTCTGTTATACACTCAGACACATTACTGGGAGTATTATTGCTGTGGGGCTCTGTTATACACTCAGACACATTACTGGGAGTATTATTGCTGTGGGGCTCTGTTATACATTCAGACTCATTACTGGGAGTATTATTGCTGCGGAGCTCTGTTATACACTCAGACACATTACTGGGAGTATTATTGCTGTGGGGCTCTGTTATACACTCAGACGCGTTACTGG